>JAWMAG010000069.1:1080000-1532500 GCA_037013455.1 Ceratitis rosa
GTGTATATATTATAAATGATTAAGTGTTGTGTATGGTTGCGCTTCAAATATATATGTACGTGTATGTATGTATAGTACATATGTGCAGGCAGTCACGACAAGGCCGATTGTTTATCGCTTTAGCACAAAAGCCCATAATTACCAATGATGATTCCGTGTGAAGATCTTAAAAGGGCTAAAGATCATTGGCTTTTCAACAGGTTTCTTGCTGATTTTTTTAAATATATTTTTAATTTTAAATTGTTTACTCTTTATTTTAAAATTTTTAGTATCCTTTGATAGGTTTATTTTTTATATTTTCCTTGATTTTCGACTTTATCTTGTCATGCTGCTACAGCCTGCCATAAAAATAATAAGCTCAATAAGAAAAAGAGCAAGTCGAAGTACAAAAATACTTTTATAACAGAAAAAATTAAACTAAAAAATTTGGTAGCCATAAATGCTTGGAAATTTTTTACAGAGTCACGCTTCCTTAGCAGCGTGTCTTCAACACGCCTAAACAAGTTTAAGAACAGTGCCAGAAGTGGCAGTCAAATGTCTGCAAAAAGGTTTTCTTTGGAAAAGAATCTGCTTTAAAATTTAATTTTAGCGCGTGCGTTTATTTTGTAATCAATTTCTTTATTATATTCACTATCCGACTTATTTCTTTATATTTTTCCTCTTTTTATTTATTTTTTGAAGTATGTGTGTGTGTACCGGCAGAGACAAAAGACTCAAGCAACATGCTTGCACACTTGACATAGGCCTTGACTGTCGGTCAGTCGTTATACTATATTAGTATTGCACACACATATAATATTATACTCTCTATTATTATATTTATTAACATTTCTTCACTTTTTTTTTCAAACGCGTCTCACTTGCTTTTATGACACATAAAAAATAATGTGCGGTGAGTGTATAAAGATAACTATGAATGTCTACAGGCGGCTTGGTAGCTGGACTATATAAAACAAGCTTTCAAGCGGAATATCAACATACGTGTATATGTATGTATATGTTTAGTTGTTAACTAAATTAGTGATGCTGCAGCTGTTGCTCGTCCGGTTGTTAGCATTAATATACACTTCTTTAATTTATCTTTTGAATTTTTCATAAATGTATAATTTTGCTACATTTGTGTAATAAAATGCCATAAATGTTATTTTTATGTTGACCTATGCACCTTTTATGCGTTTATCTTACATTTATTTTCATACAACTCTATATTTTATTATTATTCACTTTTTATTTTCATTATTTCACTTATTCTTTCTTACTTTTTAAATTGTATTTACTTCTTTTCATCTCAATTACATGTTTAATCATGTCACAGTGTCACTGAGATTTCACCAGACATTTACTCTACATAATACTCGCACTCGCAGCAACAACTGTTAAGCACTTGAGTACACGCTGTTAGCAGTGTTAATGTTAACAGCAGCAATGTTAACGCTGTTTACATGGCATTCTGTAAGAGTACGTGTATGTTGTTAGCAGATTTTACGATTTTACTTAGCATTGCTCGTTAGCATATAATTGTTTGACAAGAGTTTGAAGTTAATTACAATAATTATTGTGTACTAAATGTAAGCAATAAAGAATTTCCAGATTCTTTGATGTCAAAATTTAAAGAATATATTTAATTTTACTTATTTGGGTTATGGCAACTTTTACAGCTGAAATCAAACTTGTTTTGATGACCATTTTGTGTTAGAGATTTTTAATTTGTATTTAATTTAACTAGCGCTTGTTAGAGAAATCTTGAGATGGTGATGCAAACAATTGAGTGGTTGAGCTGATTTACATAAATTTGTGTAGAGAATTTATTTTAATGAGCTGGAAATTAATTTTAGTTCTTTTCATACTTCTGGAAGAAAATTCATTTTTTTTTTGCTGCATGACATACACGTATGCAATAAAAAATTTATACATATAATTTTCCAAAAACAGTTATTTTCACAAAAATGTGTATGAGAAATGTATCTAATAGCATTTATTAAAAAAAAAACAAAATTTCTAAATTAAGAATTTTCTTTTTTATTTTAATTTATTTTTTTATATTTTAATTTAATTATATATTTTTTGTTCAGATTATTCTATTTTATTTTCAAAATATATTTTCCAATTCCCTAAAAAAATATAAAACTCAAACAACAATATGCAAATTGAAGTTATTTTTAACGGTTAAGCATAAAAGTGCGTGTGAATATTTATGATCGCGAAGCTTTTTGCGTTGGGGCGTTAAAAATATATATATACATATATTCGTATATGTAAATTTCATTTGTTTAACAAAGTCTTTTACAAAGCGTGGGAAATTAGCAATATAATTTGCATAAATGCTGTGGAGCGTATTTGTGTAGGAAAAGCCATAAGTAAAATAGGCGTGTAATGAATGAATTAAGTAATAATACACTATGCAGAAAAAATATGCGTAAAATTTTTCGTAATGGAAAAAATTAAAAAATGAAAACATGTTTTTAATAAAACAAATATGCATTTGCAAAAATCTGCATTTAAATAATAATTTAAACTTTTATTTATATATAATTTGATATGTAATTTAGCCTTTAAAACTTATAAAATTGGTTAGATATATTTAAATTATGTCAAAAGAGAAAAATCACGATTTTTATAAGTTCATATTTTTCTATTAAAATTTAAAGTATTTTGAAAGTTTAAAATATTGATATTTTTTTAAATTTCTATGATAATTTTTGTTTCAAAAGTTTAAAGTATTTTAGCTTTAAATTAAAAAAAAAAGTTGTGTAAAGTCTACAATTTTAGCCTTAGGCAAAAGATTAAATTTCGGGATTGCAAACACAAATTATCGGTATTCATTACAATTTCGATTATTTATTTTATAAATAAAATTTAACTGGATAATACTTGCCTCTAAGAGAATCTTCATGACATAATAGACAATCACAACGTAAATTTTTGTAAATTACTTGGCAAAAGTATAAATTTAACAATGAAGATTAATTAATTTTCTATACCAGAACTTGATCAACTTTTTTATTTTTTATTTGCTATTTTTTTCTTAATTCTTTTTCTATTCATTTTTAGTTTTTACACTTTTTTATTTAATTTTATTAATTTGAAACTTTTTTAATTTTTCCTAATATTTTTTTTTTTGTTTTTTTATACTTTTTTACTATATTTTTTACTTCTTTTTTATTTGATTTTTTGAGAATTCAGTCCGCTTTCCGCTTAAAAGTTCAAACTAGATCGGAAATCTTGCGTTTAAATCGACCACAAATTATACAAAATGGCATAATGACTCACCTCGTTTTTTTTTTATTTTCTCTTTTAATTCAAGTTTATTTTAATGATTTTGTTTTTTGAAGCGAAAAAACCAGTTTGGCTGCTGAATTATCATAAAGCAAAAAAAAAAAAAAAAAAAACGCTCTTGGTTGAAATAGCGCATAATTCTCGGCTTAAGCAACAAAAAAAAATTAAAGATAACAAAGATAAATAAATTTCAATAAGGCTACAATACACACATACACACAATAAGCAAAATAAAATCACTCTTGTACTTGCAGTCAAGTGCTTTGCGCAACCGCATACGCTGCCAGGTTACGTTTACTCAACGGCATGTAAAGAATGCTTCCAAAGACTAAAAAAATGAACCAATACCAAGTTACTAATATTACAAACATACATACATACGTATGTGTGTACCTACATATGTATGCACTAATAATAAGGCCAAATATATGTACACATATGTATGTGCAAGTGCATGTAGAGTACGAGAACGGTGTAAGCAAGCAGCAGTCAATCCAACCAACAACATCATCATTAACAGCACCAGCATCAGCACCACCACCAGCATCAGCATCAGCAGCAGCAGTCTCGCTAATCATTCATGCAGCTAGTCAAGCGGCCAACAGCTGTGTCATTTTAGCAGCACCAAACAGCTATGCTGGCATAAGTAAAAACAAATGCTAAAAAATACTAATATTTCTTGCAAACAACAGTACATATGTACATACATACGTACATATGTACCATAATCACAATGAAACCTGTTAACCTTGGCAAGAGTTATGCCACTTCAGTTGGCGGCTACGGTTAGATTTTATTTATGTGAATGCATATATACATATTTATACAAATACATACATATATCTAATGAAGGAATGTAACTATTATTCATTTCTTGTAAATTGTCTAGAAAAAGCTCTTTATGTATTTATCTCCGTGTAAAATAATAAATTATTTGTAAAAGTACATACAAATACAAAGCAAATTAATACAAATTATTGCCAATCTAAATGTCATGACAAATTGAAATGCTGTATATGAGTGTGACATGAAGAATTTTTAAAATTAAATCGCGCAAAGAATGTGTCACCGAACATGCTGGAGTAATTTTTATAGTCTTTTTCATCAAAAGTAGGAAAAAATTAAAAAAAAAAAAACAGTTGGAAAATAGTACCGAAATAGTCTCGCGCTGTTTCTGAAGTGACAAGTATCAGTCCCAAAATAATCTTAAATTAGTTTCTGCATAATCCTAAATAGGTTATGAACTAGTTCCAAAGTAGGCATAAAATGACATAAAAATGCTACTGAATTTAACTAAAACCATTTTTGGAGTGACCTAAAAATATGGCTTATTTACATAGGAACTAGATTCAAACTAGTTACAAAATAGCATTGAAATGTTATCGAAATGATCTGAAGAAAATAATCAAAATAATGAAAAATATACCTCAAATTATACCAAAGGAAATAAAATATGATCCAGAAATATTAACCAGCCAGATTTCAACCACTCCCATACTAGTTTCAATAGTACTTAAAAAACTTAAAACTATTTTATAAATAATAATCACCAAAAAAAAATATTTATGGCAGTAAAACGTTAAGTATAGAGAAACATTTAGCGAGCAGGCATCTAAAAAAATATATATTTTTTTATTTACATTTATTTTTTATTTTATATTTTTTTTATTTGCCTTACAGCCTTCAAGCACCCATAAATATAATGACTTATGACAAGAATGGCCGTTGAAGCGCATAAATACAACCAGTATATACAGTTAATTGTCAGAAGAAAGCTAATCTTAAATGGACAGTAAATGACCGTGGCAGAATAAAAAGAAGAAGAAGAAAATTAAAAAAAAATCGGTGAACCAAAGTAAGCAACTTGGTGAGCAACAAAAAACCAACAACGAAATGTGAACTGAAGTGTAACGCTTAGCTGAAAGAATGTTGCTTTAGTAATTTTATTTTAGTCTAGAGTTTAATAAGGAACTTTAGAATATAATAAAAGCAAAAATAAAAAGTTTAAAAATACCAATAGTTTACAGTTAATAAAATGTGTGCAAACGGTGTGTAGAATTTCTTAAAGTTTTTAATGAAAAATAATAAAATGCAATAATTTTACTTTTTTTATTTTATTTTAATTTTTCTTAATTTCATTTTACTTAATTTTATTTAAAATAATTTAATTTAATTTAAATTCATTTCATTTTGTTTTATTTTATTTTATTTTTCTTTATTAATTTATTTTATTTTTTTTTTAATTTTTAATTTTTTTTTGTTTTTTTTTATTTTTTTTTATTTTATTTTATTTTATTTTATTTTGTTTAATCTTATTTTATTTTATTTATTTTAATTTAATTTAATTTTATTTTATTTTATTTATTTTATTTTATTTCATTTTCTTTTTTTTTTATTTTTTATATGTAGTTTTAATTTTTTAAATTTTTTTTTTATTTTTTTATATGTAGTTTTAATTTTTCAATTTTTTTAATTTTTTAATTTTATTTTAATTTTTTTAGTTTTTTATTTTATTTCGTTTTGTTTTATTTTAATTTATTTTCTTTCATTTTATTTTATTTTATTTTATTTTATTTTATTTTATTTTATTTTATTTTATTTTATTTTATTTTAGTTTATTTTATTTCCTTTTTTTATTTTATTTTATTTTATTTTATTTTATTTCCTTTTATTTTATTTTATTTTACTTTATTTTATTTTATTTTATATTATTTTATTTTTTTTTTAATTTATTTTATTTTATTTAATTGTTTTATTTTCTTTTAATTTTTTTTTATTCAATTTAATTTGACTATATTTCCTTTTATTTTATTTTATTTTACTTCATTTTATTCTATTTTATTTTATTTTATTTTTCTTTATTTTATTTTATTTTATTTTATTTTATTTTATTCTATTTTATTTCATTTTATTTTATTTTATTTTTTTATTTTATTTTATTTTTTTATTTGATTTCATTTTATTTTATTTTATTTTATTTTAATTAATATATTTTATTTTTTTTTAGTTGAGTTTCACCTCCATTGGGCTATAAAAGCAGGAAGCTAAATAATAATATTCTTGTAAATACATATGTATACATACAATACAAGGTGCCATGCTGCAAGTGCATGCAAAAGACGGGAATGTTATAAAACATATATAGGAAAAAATTTAAATTTTCTGGGTCACACACACTAGGGAAATCATATATATGTGTGCACTCTGGCCACTATCAACGCAAAAAATGCCAACTCTTTGCCAATTTGAATAAACTTTGTCTTTGCTACTTTTTTTCTGCGTACAATTTTAGTTCTTTCTTGTTGTTGCAATGAGTTTTGAGACACAAGACTTGGCTGACTACTTCCTAAGCTTCATTATTGCCAAACCACAACGCAAAAACAAGTTAGAGAACACGCAAAACTTTTAAGCTACTTACAAGTAAATATGTGTGCACATACATATATACACACAGCACAAATTTACATACTATATTTTTTTCAGTAAACTGTTTTTCATAGACTAATAGCTCGCTTTGTACTTATTAGCTGTTTTTTTGTTTTCAGTGCTTGGGCAGGCGTGTAATAAATTACAAAAAATATATATCTTACAGACATACATACATACATTATCTATTTTTGCACAACCTGCTGCCATAACAGTAACTGAGTTTTGTTTGTTTGTTTGTTAGATATTGCGGAAATACTTGGATGTATGTAAATAAGTATGCCTTATATACATACATATATACATACATACAAACATACTTATGTAGGTATTACCTTAATGCTTGAATAAGTTTCGTGTGAGTTTAAGTTAAAAGCGATTTTTTTTCTTTTGGCTACGACTCGACGTGACGCGACCAACTCAACTCCAACCCAAGCGTGCAACCAAACGTCCGTCGCCACACTCGACTCATCACTTAGCCAATTTGTTGAAGAAAAATTGCGCAAAAACTATATTTATGTAGTTGAATGAACTTTTTAAGCGTGAAATATGGAAAAGTGAAAAAGTGTTAAAAGTGGTCACGTACAAATAGTCGAAAAAAATATTCATTTATATGTACGTAGGTATGTATGCAAATGGGAAAAGGAGAAATGGTGAAATGGTGAAATGCCCGAAATGGCTGAATGGTGGCCTATGGCGGCTAAAAAAATTTTAACGGTTTTTAAATTATCAATTAGTTGGGCAGATAATCGCTGTTAGCTAAAAAGCTTACAAAGTTCTTAAGCTAATTTTACTTTAGAAAGTTGCTCAATTTGCGTTTAGCTGGCAGATTTTCACATAAATAATTGTTTTCGGTGAAATAATTTATGGCTGCATGAAGAAATTATTAATTTCATTTTAACTCTAACATTTTTCAATTTTGGTACTATTGCGCTTAAATATTTGTATTAGTAAGAGAATTCATTTAGTTAATCCAGTTCTGCTAATTTTTAAATATTTTAATACTAATTTTGGTACTTTTTATGTTACCTTTTCTGCAACTTCTACTAGTAGTTTATTTTATTGCTATTTACATAAAAAACTAATTTGTTTATTTCTTTTACTACTTTTTCTACTACTATTTCTACTACAATTTCAACTACTTTCCCTACGACTAGACTTGAAATCTACTTATACCTTTTCGGATTTTTTTTTAATTTTGTTAGTATTTTAACTGAAACCTATTTCTACAACACATTTTAACTACTGCTAATGGAAGTTACTAAAGTTATTCTACTATTTTTTTTAATTTTAATACTAATTTCGCTATTTTTATAATGCCTTTTCTGCATCTTTTTGTGCTGTGATATTAATACCTATATGTTTTTAAACTAATTTTGCTGTTTTTTTAGTACTTTTACTCTTCTTTCTACTACTATTTCTACTGCTTTTTCTTCTACTAATCTTTAAAACTAGTAATACTTCTTCTAATTTCGCCAGTTTTTCTGGACCAGGACTACCGGCTACTAATTTATAGTATAATGTGTTTTACTGCTTTTTCTGCGTTTTTCTTTTACTTTGACTCGTTATTATGCTTAAATTCCTGCTAGTACTGCATGCAAATATTAACAAATTAACCACACTTACTGCAAAAGCTTGTACAAAGAAAATTTTAGCTACCACAAAATAATCTACTACTAGTTTTTTCTACTCCTTTTTTCATTTTATACCATCTTTTTATTTAATTCCTTCCTTATACCATAGCTACTACTAAAAAATACTACTAAACTACTAAAAAATATTATACTACTAATTTTTTTCTACTACTTTTTTAATATTCTTACCATCTTTTCATTCTTGTCATATACTTTATTTATTCATCTGCTTTTTTGCTGCTTTTAATTTTTTCCTTCTTCGTTAGCTGCTCTTTCTACTACCTTTTCCTCAATTTCTACTAGTACTATGTACAAATATTACTAAAACAACTGCCATAACTTCCTCCAAACTGCTAACAGTAGTAGTTTTACTACTACAAAATATTGTATTAAAAATTTTGTCTACTACCTTTTCATTATGCATTATCTTCTTAGTCTTGTCATGCACTTTATTTATTGCTTATATTTAAACTACTGCTAAGTCTTCGTCTGCTATTTTGCTGGCTTTAATTTTATCTACTTCTTTAGCTGCTCTTTCTACTACCTTTTCCTCAATTTCTACTAGTACTATGTACAAATATTCCTAAAATAATTGCTGTTACTACAATAACTACTTCTAAGTTACGAACTGTGCTACTGGTAAAGAAAATTTAGGAATACTAATATTCTACTACTTATTTTTTCTACTACTTTTTCCTAAAAAATCTTTGGGTATTTTTTGTATTAAGTATTGAAGTAAATTTTTATGTATATATGTATATTTAATATATTCTACTACTAATTCTTCTCTACTACGATTTCCAAAAAAGGAAAGGATTTTTTTCAAGTAAGTTGCTATAAACTATAAAATGTTAATGGTTTTCAAAGAAAAAAGGTCAAATGTTGATATTTCTTGCATTTAATAGCTTCACAAACTACTTGTAAATTTCAAAAAAAAAAAATAATAATTAATTGAAGTTAAAGGTGCCAGCAAGACACCGTACAATAACAACCTATAAAAGTAAACCACTTGACTTCGGTTACTATTTATTTCTTCGATGTTTCTAATTAATGTCACTGGCCTTTGAACACAAGTGCAAGCTAACGGTAATTAAGTAAAACTCACCAGCAGGTGCAACAACTGCACATACTTTCTTTCTTAACTCATTTCCAGCCACTCATCAATATTAATCAATTTGTCTGGACGACTGGTTCTACGGGTTAAATATATAAAGAGTGATTTCAAATGTAAGCTAACGCATAAGTATGTAGCTATGTATATATGGCATGTAAGCATTCTATATCTTGTATGCAGTCAACCAGCTTGACTATGTAATAGTTAGTCGAAAGAATGCCAATGGAGTAAACTACTGTTGCTACCTCATCGCCCGCAGTGATTACACTGTTAGTTGGCAGCGTAGATGCTCAGCGGATGGTTTAAGTAACTAACTGAATGTGACCTAGATTTTGCTTCAAAAGAGGAAAAAAGAACACAAACTCTAGTATACACTTTACACACACACACACACATACACACCATTAGAGCTACCAACTGCATGCATGCAAGAGATATCAACAACAAATCAACGCTATCAGTTTAAAGAATCGTCGTTGCACTCAACGAGGTAATAATTTAGTAAAAATAACAATAACAAAAAATAAAGAAATAACGAAAAAAACAGGTGAAGAAGCAACCAAAATGCTGCACCTTCCATGTTCATTGGCGTATATACAAATAAACTCGCTTAAGCAACAAATAATGCTGAGGCGCCTGCGCTCATCAACACCGTCCAAAGCCGACTAACATTTCGTGCGGTTGTGGCAACATCTTCTTCAAGACAACTTTAAAGTGGTTGAAATAAAATTATGCATTCAAGCTTGGTTATGTTTATTTGCATTAAGACATATATACGTATGCATAGCAGTGTTTGTTTGCTTTAAAATTATTACAGTAAGAGTGGCAGCTGCGGGTGCGCAATGGTTGAGGCGTCTAAAAATGCCACATGCCACTTGAGGTGTAGTCATGAGGGAGCAGTTGCTTTTGCAATAAATATGATGGTGTTGGAATTTGCAATAATTTTCGCTTAAATGAATGTTTATATGCATGTATGAGTACCGACTTATGCGCAATTAGACGGGCATGAAGGGGTATTTTTGTATTTTGGCAGACGTACATACATGGTCAATAATTTTTTTTTTTTTTTTCCACTTGGAAATATAAAATTTTAATTTTTTTATTTTTCGTGCTTCTAAACTTACATTTAAGTATTTTTATTTTTTCATTACAAGTTTTTCCCCTATTTATTTTATAACTTTTTTTTTTTATTTTTTTTGATTTAAATTTTACTGCTTTTGGAATTACATTTTATAAAGATCTTATTTTATATGCCATTTTTTCTGTGTATTTTATTTTATTTCTTTTTCTACTCAAAAATGATTTAAAAAATATAGTTCAAATATTTTTAGTTATTCCTCATATTTATTTTTTTATTCATTTTTAGAATAAATTAAATTTTTTCCAAAAAAATATTTTGAAAATTTTGATAAAATATTTATTATGAATTGTAATAAAATGTAGTTATTTTTTACTGAAAATCATGTTAATTTTTCATTCCAAATTTTTTCATGGTTATTATTTTTATTATTTTGTTTTGTGGCAATTAAAATTAATTAAATTTCAAAATAAAATAATCAAAAATGAATTACTATAAAAAATGTAAAGTTCAGACTAAAACAATAATCAACAATATAAGGCTTAAAATTATTCTAGAAAAAAAATAAATAAATTACACAAAATATGCTTAAAATTTAAAATAAAATAAATGAAAATAAATTAAGGGAAAATATTTGTAAAATTCAGATTTTAATAATCAAATCCTTTGGAAAAAATACTTAAAATTCAGACTTAAAAAGATAATTTCCAATAATTTAAAATACAAATAAACAAAAATAAAATACCTTTAAATTTTTTACAATTCGAATTGAAACGAAAAAAATTAAATGCACAAAATATAGGCTTAAAATTCTGATTAAAATAATAATAAAAAAATCAGTAAAATAAATTCAAAGGAAAACTTCAAAATTATTTAAAAAATCCAACAAAAATAAACAAAAATATTCTGATTATGATTAAAATATTTAGTCAAATTTTTAAAATATTTGAAATTTTAAAATGTTCAATAAAATGCATATAAAGAGTTATTACTAATATATATGGAATGTACATATGTATCATCATAAATCTTAGCCGATCTCACTGGTATGCCTTCAGTGCACCGCATTTTCAGTAGTTATTCTTTTTTATTCTTTTTCTGTTTTATTGTATTCTATTTTATATATTTTTTTTTTATTTTTTTTATATCATTTTCCACATTTTATTTATTCGCCATGCACACCATATACGCTTGTATATATTATATATATGAAAAGTATATGTATGCTATTTATCGCGTTTAAAAGTAGAAATTACCGTTAAAAATTCTAGTTTGCAGTTTCTAGCTTTACAGTTCTCCTTGCTGACTTCATTTCTACTTACTACGCGCCACTTTATTACTCGCCTACCCGCTACAGCAAGCCAAACATACCTACATATACCTACTTACTATGTAGTATGTATATGTAAATAGTTGTTGTTTTGACAATTGATCGATGTTGATGTTCTGCACAAAAGCAACAACAACAACAACAACTACTAGCCAACCACATGCCCGTTTTACACGCTGCAATACACACATAACCAAAGACTATTTAACTATTCATGTCATAAGCAAAAGAAAAATATATATATTGAGTGTTGGTACTGTTGGTGTTGTTGTTTCTGTAGTTGTTGGCAGTACTGTTATTAGGGTGGTAGTAGTTTGGTGTTGGTAATCGAACAAGTGTTTCAGCAGTCAGCTATGAGGCGAGAAAACTAGCATGACTTGCATGCAACAGTAGCCTGCATTTATATTAGCTGTGCGATATACAGATTTGTATGCGAGATATATATATATACGAACATACATATGTGTATGTAGGTAGTTACAGTTGTTACAGAAAAAAAGAAGTCGCGTTTTTTATTTCAGCTCACAGCGACATTGTCGATGGCTTAACATAAGTAGAGCACTCTACATGTCTAACTCATACATAAACAGAACCCACATATGTAATATATAAGTACATATATACAAATATAAGTAGCTCTTAAGTCTCGTTTCAAGAATTTTTATCATTAAAGCCATTTTACCTTATTTTGTCATACCTACAATACGCTGAGAGCGTATGAAGTAAGTCTTAATATGTACCATATGTCGGTATGTATGTATCATAGTAACGCTAAAGTCACAGCAAATATAGAAAAGTCATTAGGCAACTGTAAAAGAATCGTCACGCAATTTTTGCTAAGCATTATTAGACATATTTGTGTATCATTACGCATTTCGTTATGCTTTTGCCAGAGGGAAGGCGAAGCATTGGGTGTAGGCCTACTGCGGTGAACAATAAAATGTGTGACTCTAACAGTGATATAACTTCAGGTCATAGATGTAATTGTACGTTAATGTGCGAACATTATGTAAATTATATTTAACTACAAACATTATAAAGAAAATTTTATTTAATGCGGAAAAATATTATAGTATGTAGTACTACAGGGCGTATGAGCGATTTTGTGATTAAAATTATATAAACATTCAAAATGAAATAAAAATAAAATTAAATAAAAATAAAATTTAATAAATAAATTAATTTAAAAAAGTGTATAAAAAATATAATAAGATAAAATAAATAAAAATAAAATAAAATAAAATAAAATAAAAAAATAAAATAAAATATAATAAACTGAAATAAAATAAAATAAAATAAAGTAAAATAAAATAAAATAAAATAAAATAAAATATAATAAAATAAAATAAAATGAAAAAAATGAAATAAAATAAAATAAAATAAAACAAACAAAAATAAAATAAAATAATATAAATAAAAATAAAATAAAATATAATAAAAAAATAAAACACAATAAAATAAAATAGAAAATTAAAATATATTTAAAAAAATTAATTATATAAAAATTAAAGTAAAGTAAACAAAACAAACTAAATAAAAAAATAAAACAAATAAAATTAAAAATAAAATTGAATTGTACTAAATTGTAAATTAAACAAAAGAAACTAAAACTAAATAAAATAAGAAAAATGGATAAAAAAACTAATATTAATTAATTTCAAAAAAATAAAAATAAAAAATACTGAGCATAATAACATAAAAAACAACAGAAATAAAGAAATTAAAATATAAATAATTGAAAGTTAAATAAAATAATAAAAAACTTATGTTAAAGAAATATATTATAATTATTAAAGGTAAAATAAAATAAAATAAAATATTACTCACCATTTGGACAAGAGAAACCCTCTTCAATTGCTGCATTCGTCGTTGTTGTTGTCGTTATGGCTAATAAAACCAAAACCAGAAAATAAATAGCGGACAGCCATCTTAAACTGGCCGCCGTAGAACAGCTCATTTTGCGAACGTTAAAAACCACTACACGCCGTCTTGTATATGTTAAATACAGCCAGTTTATTTATTTTTCAAAAAACAATTTTTATACTAAAAACCTTTTAGTGATGATTACTTGAAAATATGCTGGAAATATATAAAAACAAAATGAAAACATTAATTAGTTTTGCAAAAAATATATCATAAGAAATATAGTATTTTTTAATAACTAATTAAGCAAAGAAAAACTTATATTCATTTAAATTTTTTACTTATAATTTTTTTAATTTCATTTTTCTTTGTTTTTCAGTTTTTCTAAACATTATATTGTATTTTCTTATATGCCTTTAAGTATCCGCGTATACAACCAAGCATTCCAGCTGACTCACACGTATCAAATATCACACACAAAACGACCCACCGACCCATCGACCGACCGACCGACACATTTGAGGAATTATACGCAAACAAAACTCAGCTATGTATATCACCAAGCACGTGCAAACTGTCTCATAACAAATACAAAGCCACTTGCGCCAGCATATATAAAACTGCAAATAAACAGTTAAGGAAAAAACACCAACACCAAAGAGCACAATTTCACTTCCACTGCAACACCTTCGAATTTATGCACCTTTAAAAGCCTCATTACTTGAGTGGTGCAGCACTCCGTATCATTTAACTTCAATACTCGTATGCACATGTATGTGTGCTTGGCAACTTTGTATGTAATTTTAGAAAGTCGCCTACAGTTATAACTGAGTTTGCCAATTGAATTTAAATCAAAACTGCACTGAATAGCGTTCGAAATTTCTACTCACAGCGTCGACATGACGGGCGCTGAGTTTTCTCCAACACTAGTGGCTAAGCTGCGGTATTGTTGGTAGCGCACCTCAAGATAATTAGCTAAATACGGTTTTAACAAGTGCAAGCGAGTATTTAATATCAAATGAAAAGTTTCAATTACACATAGGCGATGTGGTGGTTTAATTAATGCAACTGTTTGTGTTAGTGAAGAGTTTTTTAGATACCTTTTATTCAGTTTAACATAATTTTATTTTATTTTATTTTATTTTATTTTATTTTATTTTTATAATTTTATTTTATTTAATTTTATTTTATTTTATTTTATTTTATTTTATTTTATTTTATTTTTATAATTTTATTTTATTTTATTTTATTTTATATCATTTTATTTTATTTTATTTTACTTTATTTTATTTTAGTTTATTTTATTTTACTTAATTTTTTATTTTAATTTAATTTTTCATAGGTTCATTGCCTGACCTTCACTCAAAGCAGGAACAAAAGATTTATACAACGAACGCATCGTTGACCAGAGACTTGAAGTGGACACTATCGGTTGACGCTGATGATATTGTTTTTGTTGTTGCTTTAACTGTTTAAATAGCGTCAACGCTCAACCTTGCTGCTTGATATCCACTTGCAACGCGCAAACGGTGCACAACATTTGTTGTTGTTTTTTCTCAAGTGCGCATATGTATTTTAAAAAATCCAATACATATCCACAATATATACATATGTATATACATGTATATACATATTGAGAAAAAATTGCATTAATTTCCGCAAAGGTATGAAAATAAAGTCTTTCTAATGCATCCTAATATTATCTGGTATAAAATATTTTTAAATATGCTAGAGAGGAGTACATAAAATTTCCTTGATGTTTCTTCTATAGATTTTCTTTATCTTTAAAATTATTATTCAATTATTTATTTCTTATTTATCTTTAAAATTATTATTTAATTATTTATATTTTATGTATTTAGCCCACAATGACATTTAAAGCATGCCTTTAATGTACTTGAAAAGAATTTAAATTTTTCAAAATCATCTTAACTTTTCCAGCAAACCCACAATTTTGTCTGCGCATGCGTAATGATAGGTGCTGTAGCCCACACAAATATATTGCCACTTTAACTGCTGTATTATATTTGTAAATATTAAATAATAAATGGTAATCTTTTACTCGATTCCTAAATGATCTGACCTTCAAGTGGCTTAAATTGTATTTTTTTTGCTTGAAGGTAGACATACCTATATGTACATATGTAAATCATTTAGCTACCGATATTATTCATTTTATAAAACGTAGATTTATAGGTGCAGCTAATGAATGGAAACAAAGGTAAAGCAAAATATGGTAAAAGGAAACGATGAAACAAAGATTACATTTACTAAAAGTATTGAAAAAATTATTGAACAATTAATCAGCATTTGTTAAAGATAATTCGATTAAGTTGGATTTAATTAATGTAAAATTGATATGTTTCACAAAAACCACTAATTTAGTAAGCAAGATTATTTATATACAGATGTTTGTGGAAATTATAAAAAATATTTTTTTATATACCATATTTACTTTGTGTTAATTTTTTAAATAATTTTTTATGTTATTATATTTTTTATATTTTTTTATTTCAATCTTATTTTTTTTAAATAAATTTTTATTTTTTTTTTTTATATTTCATTTTATTTTATTTTTTCTTATTTGAGTTAAATTATTTTATTCATATATTTACATTATTTTATTTAATTTTTAATGTTTTATTTTTTTAATTTTTTATGTAATTTTTTTCATTTGGTTTAATTTTATGTCATCTCTTTGTTTCATTTTATATTTTTTTTTTATTTTATTATATTTCTTTTATTTATGTTATTTTATTGTATTTCTTTTATTTTAATTGTTTCTGTTTTATATAATTTTTTTTATTATTTTGTAAATATTGTAATTTTATTTTAATTTGTTAAAATGTCGGTCAATGTATTTTGTTCACAAATATATGTACAATATAACACTTATGTAAGCATAAAATACGTTTTTTCATCATTAAGGTCTTTGCAACTTTACAAAAAATAAACAAAAAAAACTAATTCATGTTGAGACGTCTTCGGGTGATTGGTACGCCTTTCACATGTAAATTTGTATACAATTTTAAATTTTTCATAAAAAAAACCTAATCAATGAAAATAAGAAGAAGAAGATAAATTAGTCTTCGTAAGCCAACAGCACCTTAGATGAACTCAAAAGTAATGCAAATACAAATGAAAAAAAAAAATAAATATATTTTTAGGTATTAAAATATTTTTTTTTTGTATGCATAATCGAATGAAAAAATATTAGTGAAATAATATTTAGAATTGAAGAAAAATTATTAAAAACTACAAAAACGATTGAATACAAAAATTGTGCTGTAAAAAAAAATTAAAATAAAATTGTTCTGTAAAAAAATTTTTTTTTAAATTTTTGCAAAAATTTTTATGCGATTTTTAAACTACGGTATATATTTTCTATACAAATTTGTAAATAAATGCATCTACTATCGTAATTAATTTACCATGTTCTGGCAGTGAATTAAAATAATTTAAAATAGGACGGAGTATTCATAAATATATTTTTTATTTTTATTTTGTTAGATTATTTTTGTTTTTATTATGTTTTATGACTTTTATTACTTCTTTTAATTTTTTTTATGTTATTTTTTTATTATTATTTTTCCTTTAAATATGTTAAAAATAGCTGTTTGAAAAAAAATTAGGCCAGAGAAAAAAATTGTTTCGTTATATTTAAGCTTATTCAGCCTTAGAAAGCAAAAATTCAGCTACAAATTATTATTCATGTATAGAAAATTAATAAAATTCCGGCAACGTTTGCTTAATCATATGTAACTAGCTAGCTTCTTGAGAAAAAAAAAACTTTAAAGAAATAATCAGCTGGTGAGTCATCATTTTTGCTAACACATATTGACTTTGTTGGCTATCAATTATAGTAAAGTAATGGAGAGATGAGCTCATTATTGTGAGAAGAATATATGTATGTGAGAAAAATGTGATAAAAATAGCTTAGCAGTTGAGTGTATGAAGTAAATAATAATACAAAAATATTTATTTGGATATTTATAGTAGATTACAGATCATTTTGTGTTTCTATATTTATTTATATTTTTATTCATTAATTTTAATAATTTTTTTTATAAATATGGGAACCTATTCACTCATAAACTACTATAAAAAATTTACGCATATTTCACTGATACACTTGTATATAGGTATGTAAAATAAGCATTCTCTCTAATCCATTGCCATTGAAAATATTCGCTAAGTAACCATTAGCCATCGATATGCTTTTGAGTTTTTGTGTTTGCATACCACACCTACGCGGAATTTTAACAAGTTTGCCAACCGGTTGTCTGCTGGGCGCTAATTGGTTTGCCAAAATAGTGTTCGGCGTAATTTTTTCCAGCTAATTAACTTAGCTTACTTTGTTCATAAATAAAAATAGTCAATAGAGGAAATATTGTGCACAAATAAATTATGAAAAATTAAAAAAAAAATAAATAAAAAATTGTATGCCTTTAAACATTTTTTTGGAAAAGTATTTTTTTTAATTATAACTTTGTGTTGGCCGAAGACCTTGGCAGCCAGTGCTACTTCCTTTAGTAGATTTATAATTATTTCTCTTGTAGATAAATAAATAAATAAATAAAAATTTATGGTGCCTTGTACATACTGAAATGGTTAGTAAATGCTTCTATAAAATTTATTTTATTTTAAAAACAATTTTTGTCAAAATTTTTTGCTAATAAACATTCTTTCGTCATTGGTTTTCAAAAGTAAATTTTGTTTCTTTCTTTTTAATTCATTCATTCATAGCTTAAATTTTTTTTTGAAGTCTTGTTTTTTCGAAAATTTAATTTTTGTGTTTCGAAAAAATATTTAAAAATAGTAAAAATGTAGCAATATATTAGTCAATAAGAATTTTAATTTTTTAATTATTTTCAGCATTCACATCAGACACTTATATACTCATATCTGTATATAAATATATGTATATTGAACTTGTTCACATTAATGCCGCATATTATTATCAATTTTTTTTTTTGCATGAACTTTTTTATTACAATAGTTTTCCTAATATTTTTTAAATATTATTTTCCTGTTTCATGTCAAATTTAAGTGCTGCACTCTGTTAATATTCGCTATGGAAGTAAAGAAAACCCTTCATAACTTTCCAGCCATTAATCCAGGGTGTTGCCTTCGATACATTTTTATTAATATAAATATTTTTTATTTGTACTTTTATTTTCCACTTTTTTTTTGCCTTTAACTAACTCTTCCTTAACTCACATATAATATATAAAAAACAAAAGAAAAAGCGCTAAGCCAAAGCGCGAAAGCCGCTATCTAAAAACAACATGTAGCATCTTCGTTCGGTTTGATTTCAAATGGTTTGGTGTTGTGCGACAGCCATAGAGCAATAGCGCGCCTCAGCAAACGCTTGAACTTTCACTTGGGCAGCAGGTTGGACTTCTTTCGAAGAAGTTTTGCTTTTGCTTCATATTGCTTTACCCTCGCCGTTGCTCCGTGCTTACCGCAACAATCAATAGTATTTTTGTAATATACACAGTAAACATACATACACATATCTATGTACATACAAGTGCATATGTGTCGGTAAATGTTCATGTGACAACACAGCTTTTACCACTTTTGCGAACAATTCCAAAACTTTTTCTTCTTCCTTTTTTTGCTAAACCAACTATATGCTCGTATATATATCATCTCTGCCTCGTGTTCATATTTTCATGCAACACATTTTTGGGCAAACAAAACGAGTTTTTCTAGATTTGAACTGTTTTTGGCAATCAAGGTAAATGCTAATTTTTTACAATCTACTAATTATTTTTAGCGACATAAATATACTGTAAAAATACATAAATTTTTCCAAAACTGGTAATTTTTCCCAAAAATAATAAATAAAAAAAATATTGTGCTTTCAATACTTTTTAAAAAGCTGGAAAATATTATTGTTTTATTTAATTTTTTATTTTTCTCGAGAGAAATCAGTAGACTCTTGTGTGGCCATAAAAAAAAGTTTCCTGAAAAACTACAAATTTTTAATTATTTTTCTTCACATTCAAAGTCACGTACTTCCTTTGTATATGACTTTTTTTAATTTTGTTAGTTTTTTCCCCACTTAAATTACTTTCAGCTAATTTTTATACTTTCTTCTTATATTTCTTTAAATTCTTTTTTCGTCTCTTATATATTTTTTTATAAAGCCAAGGTGTGCCAACCGTTTTAATATAATTTTTCTTAATAAAATAACTATCTCGCATTTAATCTCTTCATATTTATTTATTTTATTTAACTTTATTTTGACTTATTTGATTTTCCTCTATTTCCTTTGTCTTTCCTCTTTTATTTTGTTTTTTCATTATTTAATTGATTTAATTTAATTTTATTTTATTTTTTTTATTTTAAATTATTTTAATTTATTTTATTTTATTTTTGTTTTATTTATATTATATTATTTTATTTTAACTCATTGTTTTTTATTTTATGATATTTATTTTATTTTACTTTATTAAATTTTATTTTATTTTGTTTTATTTTATTTTATTTCATATAATTTTGTTTTAATTTATTTTATTTTATTTTATGTTATTTTATTTTATCTTACCTAATCTTATTTTATTTTATTTTTTTTTTTTATTTTATTTTTTTATTTTTTTTTTATTTTATTTATTTTATTTTTTTTTATTTTATTTTATTTCATTTTATTTTATTTTATTTTATACTATTTTATTTTTTTTTATTTTATTTTATTTTATTTTATTTTATTTTACTTTATTTTATTTTATTTTATTTCATTTTATTACATTTTATTTTATTTCATTTTACTTTATTTTATTTTATTTTACTTTATTTTATCTTATTTTGCTTTATTTTATTTTATTTATCTTATTTTATATTACTTTATTTTATTTTTTTATTTCATTTTATTTTATTTTAATTTTTTTTTATTTTATTTTATTTTATCTTATTTTATTTTATTTTAATTTTATTTTACTTTATTTTATTTTACTTTATTTTACTTTATTTCATTTTATTTTATCTTATTTTATTTTATTTTATTACATTTTATTTTATTTTACCTTATTTTATTTTATTTATTTTATTTTATATTATTTTTTTCCTATTATTTTATTCTTTTTTTAATTTATATTAATTAATTTAATTTTATTTTACTTTATTTTTTTTTATTTTATTTTATTTATTTTATTTTTTATCTCTTTTTTTTTTTTTGTTTTCTTAAGTAGTTAATGTCTCTGAATATATGTTATAATATTTGTTTTTTACTTATTTTTCATTATCAATATTCTTTTGATAAATTATTGTGTTTTCTCACAATTTTTAGAAACCACCAAACAATTTTTTACTCTTAGCCATGAAGGTCAATATTAATTTGGCACATGAAATTCGGGTTAGCGGCACTTTGGCCCAGCATCCATGAGCACGCGAACACAAAATATGCACAAAAATTAAATTTTTTCATTACATGCATAATACACCGCCCAGCTGGAGCACAATAAACGCAGTTCGAGAAAAAATTATTAAAATAATAAATGAATTGCGTAACATTGACACAATTTTTGCCACAAATTGATACGTTTTTCTTACGAAATTTGATACACGAAAACTGATTAACACCCCAAACACATGCAGGCACACACACACACAGTCACTTTGTTTGGAGTAACTATGTGATTTGAAAAAAAAAATTAAAACCTTAATGCATACCCTTTAACACTGTAATTTTGAAATGCACAGGTCACGCAACAGTATCAACTGACTGTCTAGCGAGCATTTAACCAAGAACTAACGGACACAACAACACAATAGATTTTTTCTTCAACTCGCTACTAACACGAGGTACGCATTTGCTCCGACCGTTACTACGACCGCTGCGACGACAACGAGCAGCGTTTTCTAACTGAAAGCTAGAATCGTTAAAGTCAAGCGAGCAAGTCAACGGTTTGGCGTTAAAAAGTGAGAAAATGTTCGAGCTAACCAATACAAACACACATAGATAAATGTAATGCGCGAGTGGCGACTAAAAACCGGTAATATGAACAGAGCTGACGGTGTAGATATTTATATGTGTGTATATTGGCTTGTGAGTGTAAGTGTTGACTGGCACACACACACAAAGGCAAATAAAAGCGGCTTATTTTTAGTAGTGTCTATGTATGTATGCCCGTGTAGCCGCAGCATCAGCGCCACGTTTTTCTTGCATTGCTTGATCAACCTTATAGACTTTGTCTGCAGCTCAAGCTTCAATTTAGAAAAAAATCGAATTTCCAGCAGAGATGGTTTCAGCGGTTTTTCTGGGCTGCAATTATGCCATTTGTGTGATTTAAGTGTTAAATTTATAATACAAAACTATTATTTTTGAAAAAAAATACTCTATATTTTTGAATACATTTTTTTAAATTTTATCAATAAAAAAAATAAAAATAAATCCATAAAAATTTAAAATTGATAAAGAATAAAAAAAAAAAAATTTAAATTTACTAAAAACTTAAAATCAGTAAATATACGCTTATTTTTATACATAAAAAATCTCTTCAACCATTCAACAACCCACAAGTAGACCCATTGAACTAGTTTCGCCAGCAACGCTACACCAGTCCAACTGTCTGTGCTGCCTACCTACCCATTGGAATGCCGTTGCCGCTGTGCTATCCAAAGCAGCCAACTCCACAATGTAAGCAGCCGCGTGGACCAACAAGAACAACAACATGTAGGCATGCAGGTGTTAGAGCGGAGAATGTGATGGCGGCGTGTAGGGGAAAGAGTTGCTGATTTTATTTCTTTTCCAATTTTTTTTTATTCATTTTTAATTTTATGCAATAAATTCAGTGTCTAACCTAATTAAACGCCTGTGGGGTGCCCCTTCAGAGCATAGAATGTAACGAATCGGAGAAAATAGATAAGAGATAGAGATTTGGTTGGTTCACTAGCCACTAGAAGCAGCAAGTGGAAAGAACAGCTCGTAGAAAGCGGTAAATTTATGCAGCAAACAAAGATTTTAATACCAATTTTTTTGTTTCTGGTTTGAACATGTATAAGTTAGAATACTGAGATTTTATGGGAATTCTTTTTAAGCGAATTTTCTATCTTGAAATTTTAAGGCGATTTTTTCTAAAAGTTAGTGTCTCCACCACAAATCAGGAACTCCGTTTGGCCTAGCGCAATTTATAAATAAAATTAAATCGCTGACTGCTCACCCATTCACCTCATTTAAGACATTAAAAAACCTGTAAACGCGTTTTTCCTTAAACAAATAAAAAATAATAAACTGAAATTATATAAAAATAGCAAATATTGGTCAGTAGTGTTGACAAACACTTTCACTCAGGCACCAAACAACAAACAACTAGTTTCATTATTTTCTTTTTTTTTTACTTTTTTTCTTAATTGGTAATTACCACTAAGGGGAGCGAGGGCATATATATGTGTATGTATTATTATATGGTGCGCATAATGCATTTGGTAGGTAGTGAGTGGAATTTAAAATTATATTCGCTTGACATGCTGCGACATTTAAAATTCAATCAAAACCAAATTACTTAAGCGTCATATCAATCAATCTACATACTGTGCACATATAAAAGCAGCTAAATGCGGCGAAACAAAACGAATTCAAGACAATGATACTAATATAGAAAGAGAAAGGTTGAAGGAAATAAATAATCACATAAAGTAAAATCCACTAAAATTAAATTTAATATAAAAAAATAGTATGAATTTAAAAAAATATTAAAATATAATACAAACAATTTAAAAAATTAAAAAAAAAATTTAATTCATTATAAAATAAATCAAATAAATTAAAATAAAAGGAAAAAATTAAAAAAAAAATTAAATAAAAAAATTAATGACATATTTTTTTAAATTAAATAAATCAAAATACACTAATTTAAATTAAATTAAAATAGTTAATAGAAAAATAATATAAATTAAAAAAAGTATTAAAATATAATGAAAACCATCAAAAAAAATTAAAAAAATTAATTTAAATAATATAAATCAAATAATTTAAAATAAAAGGATAAAATTTAAAAGAAAATAAAATAAAAAAATAAAAGATATATTTTTTAAATTAAATAAATAAAACAAAAAAAATAATTAAATTTAAATTAAAATAATTAATAGAAAAATAATATAAAAGAAACATAAAAAATAGCAATTAAAATAAAGTTGAGAGTGAATAAAATAAAATAAACCAATTAATTTAAAAAGCAGTGTAAGTTACAGACAAAACAAAATTTACAAAAATATATTAAATTAAATAAAAAATTTAATAATTAATAATAATAAAAACTAAATTAATTAATTAATTTAAATAAGACCTAATAAAAAAAATTAATTGTTTTAAAAACATATATCAAATACAAAAAAAAACCAAATTGGAAAAAAATAATTTAAATAAAATAATAGTAAATAAAATATCAATAAAGTAAAGTAAGTAAAGTAAAGTTAATATAAAATTAAATTAAATTAAAATACAGTAAAATAAATAAAATTAAAAAAATTAAATCAAATTAATTAAATTGAAATAAATTAAGTTTACAAAATAAAAAAGAAAATAAAAAAAATAAAATACTATACATTAAAATAAATCAAAATTAAATTAAGTTATAATAAACTTAATATAATTAAATTAATATAAATAAAACGATATTGAATGAAATAAAATCAAATAAAATTAAATAAATTAAGCTAAACTGTAGCCAACTTAAAATAGAATCAAAACAAAAAATTAAATAAATATGAAAATATAATATACTAAAATAAGTTATAATTACATAGCATTAAATAGATCTAAATTAAAAAATTGCAATAAATATAACTTAAGTTAAATAAAGTAAAATCACACATAACATGAAAATAAAATACGCTGAAATAAAATAAAACAAAAAAAATGCCTAAAAAATAAAATAAATTGGAATTAACGCATTTAAAGATAAAAAAAACTAAATAAAACAAAATTAAAATTAAAATAAAATGTAATAAAGTGAATTTAAATAAAAAAAATCTTAAAAATTATAATTTAAAATCATAAAAAATTCATATAAATCATAAAAAAAATTCATCAAAGTAAATATATGTATTTAAATATAAAATGTAAAATTTGTAAAAATATACAAATACCCATTTGGGCCCTCTGTGTGGCATTCAACATAACCAATAAGGTAAAATAGATGTATATTTCATGTCAAAACAAAAAACCTGTATTACACGCATTTCCAAAACGTTGAAAAAGACAATAAACAAAAGAGCATACATAAGTACGTACGTATATTTGAAACAGGTATTACTGGGCGCTGCAGCTTTCAATGCGCCCGCGCTATATGCAGCGAGCAAATATATATTGTTTTTTTATCAACAGTCAGTTTAAAGTATATTTATATGTAGGTATGTATAAAAGTGTATAGTTTGAGCTTCTTTAGTTATTTTTTTACATTTTATTTTATGTTTTCCTTTATGTTTTTCTTTTTTTGGTATTTTCTCGCGCATTTTTCCCTCAACATCAACACCAAATACAACTCTTTTACGCTGTTGACGCGGCACCTACTCCCAGCGCCATAAAAAGACGGCGTGCCAGCGCACACACATACCTGAACACATGTAGACAGCTTAGGTATAAGGAAAAAAATAAAAGCGTATGAGATTGAAGTTGTTTACAAAAATCATACAAAATTTGTAAAAACCTTTGCAACTTGCGGCTTGCAGCTGTGTGCTGTGCGTAAAAATTCCAATTTCAGCAAACTTGTTGTCGTTCGTCACCAATATGAAAATATTTCCACTGACCAGACCAGTTCAGCGGTTGTGCATACAAAAGACTTAAGACACAAACTTGGCTATGCAGTGTGCGCTATGAGTTGCTGTGTGGTGTGTGTGTGTGTGTGAGTGGCTGTGTAAGTGCTTTGTTTTCCTCTATTTTTGTGTGCACTGATTTTCTCTATGGCATTTTCACTCAAATCAATATTATTACAATTGTTGCACTTGATTTGCTTGTTAATAAACATAACAACAACAATAAATACTCTTACATACATATGTATGTATATGCCGATACATGAATAGCCATAAACGCTGAAGCAATTTAAGCTAAATGTGTAGCACAAAGGAAAAAGCAAATTAAAATAAATATTTTTACTTTTCAAACACACCCACAACAAATATACAGACTGTATCTTGCAATGGCTGCTCTTTGTTGCTTAGAAATTATTTCTTAGTAAAAATTATTTCCTAAGCCGTTTAGGAGTAACAGCAGCTTTTGCATTGTATTGACTTGTCATACCTTAATGCTCATTTGCAGTTACATATTAGGCGCTTAACAAATGATGTTTGGCATGTTAACAGTAAAAATATATAAACATTATTTGTTCAGAGACGCAATCGCTTTCATTGCCAAACACTGTGTCCAATGGTTTAGCTAATACACTTATTATTTTAAGTTGTCTAAATACGCATGCGTACATACTTATATATATAGGTGTCTTCATTTTCATTTAAAAAACCTTAGATAGCACAGTAAAAGTAATTTTGTTTAATATTTTGCCGTCTCGCCTTAGTTAATAGCCTGGTCACATTCGAATGCGCCAAGATGAGCGCCAAAAAAAAGTTGTTGACTAGAAATCAGTTGACACTTTCATTGAAAGGGAAATTGTAAAAAGCTAAATAGCTGAAAGTAAGAGTTTTTTCATGTGGATATTACTTTAGTTACGCTCAGATGTTTATTAAAAAATTTTCGTAGCCAGTTGAAATTTTTAAGCACGATTAACTTTCGTTTTCTTCGCTTAAGTAAACTAATTAAGTTACAAAAAAATTAAATTGTCAAACAAAAATAAAATTAAAAAATAAATGTAAATAAAAGAGCATTTCCAAAATTAGAAAAAAAATATTTATTTAAAATAATTATTAGAATTATTATAAAAATCCAAGCATTTGTTAATTTATTCATATAAATAAATATATAAATTACAAACTATAATGAAATTAATTCATAAAAAGCTAACGAAAGAAGTAATTAAAATTTATCTTATTTTATCAGACAAACAAAAGTCTAAAAAAGTTATATCAACTAGGTTTAAATGATTATAACACATTGCAAAGAATTTTTTTTCATTTGATATTATTAAGATATTATTTAAAATTAAAAATTTATTATTAGATTAAAAATTTAAATATACAACAAAAAAACTATATTTGTTTTATTTTTATTTATTATTTTATTTTATTTTAGTTTATTATACTTTATTTTATTTTATTTTATCTACTTTATTTTATTTTAATTTATTTTGTTTTATTTTATTTATTTTATTTTAATTTCTTATTTTATTTTATTTTATTTTATTTTATTTTATTTTATTTTTCTTTTATTTCATTTTGTTTTATTTTATTTTTTTTATTTTATTTATTTTATTTTATTTTATTTCATTTTACTTCATTTCATTTTATTTTATTTTATTTTATTTTATTTTATTTTATTTTATTTTATTTTATTTAATTTTATTTTATTTTATTTTATTTTATTTTATTTTATTTTATTTTATTTTATTTTATTTTATTTTATTTTATTTTATTTTATTTTATTTTATTTTATTTTATTTTATTTTATTTTATTTTATTTTATTTTATTTTATTTAATTTTATTTTATTTTATTTTATTTTATTTTATTTTATTTTATTTTATTTTATTTTATTTTATTTTATTTTATTTTATTTTATTTTATATTATTTTTTTTTATTTTATTTCATTTTATTTTATTTTATTTTATTTTTCTTTTATTTTATTTTATTTCATTTTAATTATTTCTTTTTACTTTATTCTTTTATTTTATTTTAGTTTATTTTATTTTATTTTATTTTATTTTATTTTATTTTATTTTATTTTATTTTATTTTATTTTATTTTATTTTATTTTATTTTATTTTATTTTATTTTATTTTATTTTATTTGATTTTATTTTATTTTACTTTATTTTATTTTATTTTATTTTATTTTATTTTATTTTATTTTATTTTATTTTATTTTATTTTATTTTATTTTATTTTATTTTATTTGATTTTATTTGATTTTATTTGATTTTATTTGATTTTATTTTATTTTATTTGATTTTATTTGATTTTATTTGATTTTATTTGATTTTATTTTATTTTATTTTATTTTATTTTATTTTATTTTATTTTATTTTATTTTATTTTATTTTATTTTATTTTATTTTATTTTAGTTTATTTTATTTTATTTTATTTTATTTTATATTATTTTATTTTATTTTATATTATTTTATTTTATTTCATATTATTTCATTTTAATTTTATTTTAATTTATTTTATCTTATTTTATTTTATTTCATTTCATTTTATTTTATTTCATTTTAATTTTTTTAAATTTTACTCTATTTTTTATTTTATTTCAGTTTTATGTTACGTATATTTAGTTATTTTATTCTTATTTTTGGTATTAATTTATTTTATTTTATGTAAATATAATATTTCGTCTTCTTTCTTTATGCCACAAAAACGCAAACAATCTTTCTTGACTGGGATTTTTTAACACGTTTCTCTTTTTTAGATAGCCCCTTTAAAGATTTTTTTGTTTAATTTCCAGTTTCATCTAATGGAAATTCCCCTTATAAATCGCAGGAAAACATCTGACGCCCAATAACTGCCCGCCATTAACTTCAATATTTATGAACACTGAAATGCTGTGCAATTAATATCGGTGGCGCTGATTTTGACTGATGTTCATTGTATTGTGCTGGTGTTGATGGACAGCTATGCGTCATAACAACAACTACCACAACATTATGTTGGCTCTGCCAACGCCAACACTGCCATTGCCAGCGCCATCTCTACGTACGCACAACGAAAGCGTCGAAATGAAAGTGAAGAAAGTTTTCGTTTGACCGGCAAAGTAGGAAAAAAATACAAAAACTGAAAATATATTGGCGTCTGGCTATCTGAATGAAAGAATGAATGAAGAAATGTATGAATGAATGCTCTTCACTTTGGTCTGCAATTTGAACTAAATCGCTGAAGGCACTTTTTGTTGTAACTGAAGTCTCCGAAAAGTGAGAAAAGTAAAATTAGTAAAATTCCGTAGTTAGTGGAAATGGCAAGTGTGAAAATTTTTTGTCTACAACAATAACAAACATAATTCTTTCACGCGAAAGTGTTTTCAATGACCATTTCCACAAATACTCGTATATATATTTATGGTTGTGTGTTTTCGTTGTGATTATAAGGAAGTAACGAGTAAACATTAGAAAAGACACATTAAATTTAATTCTTTATTTCTTCATTTTAGCACTATTACCACAATTAGCATAAATAACCATTAAACTTGTGATTTGGCAACTTTTTTGCTCTTACTGTATGAGCACTAAAAGGGAAATATTTTGATCAAAATATGTAGATAAAAAGTGTCAGCTGTGGCATCCAGCTGGCTTTGCTGCAACTCGTTCTAATATTTTTAAATTTTTTTCTCATCTTAAATCACGTAGACAAGAAAAAGTTGAGTTTTTAAATTTTGATTGATAACTCGATTGGAGGATTGTTTACATTTTATTCATACATACATACATACATACAAGCAAATATAATTATATATACTTTTATACACCGCTTTCCATTTTCAATATATAAATGTATATGTTATTTGTTTAATTCAAGAAATCAGTGAAAGTTAAAGACTTTGCCAAATAAAAAAAAATGTCATGCTATTTTACATACCAATTACTAACATAAATATGTGCAAGTAACTACATAAAATATGAGAAATTTAAAATGTTTGAAACTACATTTTTATTTGCTGCATTTCTTTAAATGAAATAGAATAAAAAGTTTTAAAATAAAGTAAAATAAAGTAAAAATATAATAAAACTAAAAAAAATTAAATTAAAGTAAACTAAAAAAATTAATACAGTGCAGTAAAATAGAAACAAAAAGATATAGCAAAATAAATTAAATAAAAATTAAAAATAATAATAAAATCAAATAAAATAAAATAAAATAAAATAAAATGATATAAAATAAAATAAAATAAAATAAAATAAAATAAAATAAAATAAAATAAAATAAAATAAAATAAAATAAAATAAAATAAAATAATAAAATAAAATAAAATGGAATAAAATAAAATAAAATAAAATAAAATATATAAAATAAAATAATATAAAAAAATTAAATAAAATAAAATAAAATAAAATAAAATAAAGTAAAATAAAATAAAATAAAATAAAATAAAATAAAATAAAATAAAATAAAATAAAATAAAATAAAATAAAATAAAATAAAATAATATAAACTAAAATAAAGTAAAATAAAATAAAATAAAATAAAATAAAAAAATAAAATAAAATGGAATAAAATAAAATAAAATAATATAAAATAAATTAAAAATTAAATTAAATTAAATTAAATTAAATTAAATAAAAAGAATTATAGAAAATCAAATAAAACAAATTAAAAAAAAATAATATAATGAATTAAAATAAAATAAAATAAAATTAAATTAAAAAATAAAATAAAATAAAAATAAAATGAAATAAAATAAATAAAATAAAATAAAGTTATTTAAAATAAAATAAAACTAAATAAAATAAAATAAAAATAAAATTAAATAAAACAAAATAAAATAAAATAAAAAAATAAAATAAAATGGAATAAAATAAAATAAGAAATTAAAATAAAATAAAATATATAAAATAAAATAATATAAAGAAAATTAAATAATATAAGGAAAATTAAATAATATAAAGAAAATTAAATAAAAAAAATAAAATAAAATATAAAAATTAAATAAAATAAAATAAATAAAAAAAAATAAAATCAAATCAAATAAAATCAAATACAAAATAAAATTAAATAAAATTAAATTAAATTAAATTAAAGTAAACTAAAAAAATTAAATCCAATACAGTAAAATATGTAATAAAGTAAAAAAATACAAAATAAATTAAAAAAAGGGAATAGATCTATGAATTGTAATCAATGTCAATCTCCTTACAAGAAATCTCTTAAAGAAATTTTATAGCAAAATGTACGAAGAACTCTATCTAACAACCTCCTTGCACGACTAAAACGATCTCAACCTAAGAATTGTTTTAACGAGCTTGAACTAAAACCACACTCTCTCTCTCTAGTCCGCGCCCGTCGAAACAGTGCTTTTCTTGGACCTCTCTTGAGATGAGCTCGATGGCTTCGACTAACTCTGACTACTCTTAGGTAGGATTATCTAGCCATAACAACCACAACAATAAAATGAACTCCAGGATTTTTTCTTTGTCGAAAGTCTCCTTTGATGCCACAACTGGAAGCCCATTCAAGCGGTCATCATTTTTCAAAAATGCTTCGCCAAACAACACACAGAGCACATGAGTCAAGCAGTGAGTGAATCTAAAATAAAAATCCATTATAAGCAATAATTTATAGCATAATTGTCATGGCTATAAGTTTGTTATTTTTATATTTTTACACCGCTAACGTTTAAATTTAACGCTTTCGTGCAGAAAAAAACATATAAATACATATGTTCATATGTATGTATATATCGATAAATGTTGAATTCAACTCACATTAAAATTTATATATGTATATGACTAATCATAAACTTGTTTCTTTTATGCAAAAATTGACTTGTGGCTCGCATCCTGTTGAGCGAGTTTGGCAACTTGACTTGACTTTAACGAACCGCTATCGATCTATGTATGTAGCTATCGCTGCCGTTCGATTCAATACAAATTTACCAATAATTGCTTATTCATTAATTATTTCATTAAAAGAATTTTTAATATGTTTTATGTCAAAAGTGACATTTTATCAAACTCACTCAATTCAGCTGAGCTAAGCTTAATGCGAAAATAACAGTGCAGCTGACAAATTGTGAAAAGAAGTAATAAATTAAAAAAAAAAATTGCGTTAAAAGTTGCTTAACTTACATACATACATACATACATATATTTTTGCAGCCACGTTCGTATATCATGTGCAAAATATGTGAAGTCGTAATTAGCGTTCAATGAAAAATGTACATTTCAACACGAAATATATTAAATATTATTTTAGCGAAAATATTCACACATAAGTATATATAAAAGTGTAAAAAACTAAAATAAACAATAAATAAAAATTAAAAAATTAATCAACTACGTAATAAATAGCGTTGTAATTATATTAATAGCAACACATTTTAACATTTACCGCTAATTAGTTGATGAAAATAGATAGTGATGCAGAAATAACGTGTTTTATTTTCGGGATTTTGGCTTACTATTAATTATATGTATAAAAAACTGGGCAAATGGCTAGTATATTATGAAACGCAGTGTCCTAGAAAAAATATAAAAGACAAAAGTAAAAAAAATTCGTTCAGGGTTGCCAGCTATTAACAAAAAAAATTTAAAAAAAGTAAAATGGCAACATCCATAGTGTTGCCAGATGTACAATATACGACTGAAACTGAAACAAAATTTTTCGTATTGTCATTTCTGAATAATAACAAAAAATTATCAAAAAAATATTAGCTTTATAACAAAAAACTAACTAATCCCGAAATATTTGTCGGTATAGTAAACCGATTTTCTTTCAATATTCCGTATAATAGTAGTAATAGCAATAATAATAGAGGCTAGATTCGTATGCTTGTACGTCACATTTTGTAATCCCGAAATTCGGGATTACCCTAACAACTCTAATCCAATGAAGTTACAAATAATTTTAATTTTTTTATACGCTTAAACAAAAGCTGTCGCAAGAATGTTTTTTTCATTTCATTTCAGAACGTGATTTTTATGAAAGAAAAATTGCTACATTAGCGCACACTTCATACATACAAACATAAAGTAAATGTATATGCAATCACTTACATTAGCCAAATAGCAAGTGCGGTGAGCTCACCAGCATTTTTCGTTTGCTTTCGCCATCGCTTGGCAGCAGCCTTCTTGTTGCCGCACCCACGGCGAAAAATACAAGAAAAAAAACACAAACAAAAACAACAACAAACACAAAATAGCACTTTATCAATAAGACTTTTGCTATTTGTGTAAATGATTAGCGGTAATTTTTTCAATACACCAACAATAATTTGTAATTTTCATTGCGGCCACTGGGTTGTAGCGGTTTTCTGCCTTCTTTTTGATTTTATTTTTACAAAGCCACGTTGTTGCTGTTTATTGACCAACAGCAGCAGCAACAACAACAAGTACTCTTACACACAAAGTACTACAGGTGCTTACTTGTTGCGTTTAGTGTTGTTGTTGTTGTTTACTCGAATATATTACGGTAACTATAAAAATTGAGGTTTTTTACTTTTTTCCCCCGCCCAATCGCCATTTCATCGGCGTCTTTCACTCTTTGTGTGGCAACGGTATTTAGGTTAGCGCGTTTTAATTTACAATTAACGACTCAACACGCCGGTATGGAATGTAAAAAAGGAAGAAAAACACATTTCAAAGGAAGGTAAACGTTATACTTTTTGGGGCGGCGCATAAATGGCACATATTGACACTGAATATATATTTATATTTTTTAAATTTTTTGGGCATACGCAAATTTTTTAGGTAAATGGTATAAAAGAATGTAAGTAACTACGAGGAATTAAGATTAAAAAAGTTAAACAACTAGTACCCAACTAGGACCAAAGTAACTAGTTGTTGTCACTAAAAGGGTTTTAGTTGTTAGAGTGTGCCTGTGTTAAAACTTACATATATGTAAAACTAAAGTTAAACAACTAGTCTCCAACTAGTACCAAGGTAGTTAGTTGTGGTCTAAACACCTAATCTGGACTTATAGTTGTGCAGACAGTCATTTGAACACAAATGGCTCAATTTTGCGTATTTTTTGTTTCTACTCTTACTTCAGAGCTTGACAACAAAACAGCCGAAGAAGAACATCTGCAGAAGCAGTAGTTAAAAGTTGTATGCTACGAATTTCATAAGTAACATATATTAAAAGAAATTTAATTAACTGTGATATTTCATTTTCACTTTCAACTTATTCATGGAGAAATGCAGCTAAAGCCGTGTCTGATATTATCAGTGCTGCTTTTACTGAATTTTCGGTAGAATTTAAATTTCACTTGAAGTATGAACTACTATTTATATACTGTGAGCACATATGAGTATGAGTATATATATGTTTTATGTACATATATATGTACACGGCGGCACAAGTTTGACAAACTAATTTACTGCATGAACAATTTAAGTAAACCCACGAAAATAAAATGCCTTAGGAAGCTTTCTTTTTCATATCAAACGCAATAAAAGGTATATTATGTGTAGAAATCAATTAATAATAAATTGATTGGAAATGCTTAATAATCGATTACAACACATGAGTCTGTGTAGCATTACATTTGCTTCACTTTTAAGAGATTCGTTAATTTGGGAGGATTAATTCAACCCAAGTGTATTTATATCATATTTATTTCATTTCATTTTGTTTTACTTGATTTTTTTTATTTCAATTTAATTTTTTTATATTGGTTTTTTTAAATATTTTAATTAATTTTATTTTATGTTATTTTATTTAATTTTATTTTCTTTTATTTTATTTTACTTTATTTTATTTTATTTTATTTTATTTTATTTTATTTTATTTCAATTTATTTTATTTTATTATATTTAATTTTATTCTATTTTATTATTTATTTATTTATTTTATGTTGTTTTATTTTATTTTATTTCATTTTATTTTATTTATTTCATTATATTTTTTATATTACTTTAATAAACTTTATTTTATTATTTTACTTTATTTTATTTTTTTACTTTATTTTATTTTTTTTACTTTATTTTATTTTTTTTATTTTATTTTATTTCATTTTATTTAATTTTAATTTTTTATTTTTTCTTTTATTTTAATTATATTATATTTTATTTTTTTATTTTATTTAATTTAATTTAATTTAATTTTAATTTTTTATATTATTTCCTTTTATTATAGTTTAATTTAATTTATTTGATACTATTTTATTTATTTTTATTTATTTTTATTTATTTATTTTATATTATTTTTAATTAATTTTATTTTTTTATTTTGTTTTATTTATTTTATTTTATTTTATTTTAATTTATTTATTTTATTTTATATTATTTTTTTATTTTCTTTTATTTTATTTTGCTTCATTTTATTTTACTTTATTTTGGTTTATTTTATTTTATTTTGCTTCATTTTATTTTACTTTATTTAATTTTATTATAATTAAATTTTTTTTCATTTTTTAATATTTTTTTAATTTACTTTATTTTATTTTATCTAATTTTTTTTCAATTTTTATTGTATTCCATTTAATCATAGTTTATTTTAATTTATTTGATATTATTTTATTTTTTTATTTTTTTTTTTATTTAAATTATTTTATTTTATTTCAATTCATTTTATTTTATTTTTTTTTTATTTATTTTTTATTTTATTACATTTTTTGTATATTTTATTTTATCTTTTTCATTTTATTTTATCTTATTTTATTTTTTATATATTATTTTATTTTATTATATTTTATTTTATTTAAATTTACCTCATTTTATTGTATTTTATTTTATTTTATATTATTTTCTTTAATTTTACTTCATTTTATTTTATTTTATTTAATTTTATTTTGTTTTGTTTATTTATATTTCTACTCTTTTATTTTTTTAACAATTTTTTTTATTTAGTTTATTTTGTATGTATATATTTACTCTTTTATCTTTTGCTCAAGTTTATTTATTTTTAAAATTTCTCTCAATTTCTTTGATCTTGCATTGTTACTCACCTTAATTTTCCGTTGCTTTTCTTTTTATTTGCTATCACTTTAGTTCCAAAAACTGCTCAGAGAGATGCTGATTAATTATCTTTTACACTGATTCTTGCACTTTTAGCACATTTGACTTTTAAGAGTTGTTTTTTCTCTCTTTTTTAATTTAAAAACACTTTTTTCAATGTCTAAATTAATTAACACTCAAAAAATGTTTGGCCGAAGCAGCTGTTAGAGAGGAAGGAAGTGAAAAATAATAATTTTAAAATAAATAAATAAAAATAAAATAAAAAAATAGTATTTAAAACGTAATTTGGTTTAAAAACTTAAACTGAATAGTGATTTTTAGTCTTTATTGTACAATTTTTTCTTATTTTAAAATACTGAATTGAAGAGAAACTTCAAGCCTCGAAGAATGTTAGAATTAAACCACAAACACACTTTCAACCAAAATCATATCAACAACAATAGCAACAACGATATACAAAACTATTTCAAATAAAACCAACTCTTCGTCTCTCTGCTTGATTCTAGACACGTCTTTAGCAAACATATTCTAACGTCTTTCCAGCTCATTTTTTTATAATTCTCAACATGTATGCGCGTGTGTGTATGTAAATTGTTAATAAATTCTTGTCTTTTATATATAAATAATTCATGCGACAAGTTTTGCTTTCTTAATTCTTAATTCACCGCCCGGCCATTAGCCGCTGGTTTATACGCTTGGTTTGGCTTTGAATTATTATTGAATTAAAATATAATATTTTTCTATATCTGTATGTCACAAACTCCACTCCCTGACCGCTTTTTAATGCTTAGCGTGTCACTGTATTGTGTGTTTGTTTGTTTGTTTTGTTTTTTCTATTCTCTTTTCTTTATTTTAATTTAATTTTATAGCGCAGTCTTGTAGCTCATTTTTCTTCTGTAAAGATTTTAATTCGATAGTGGCGGCATTTACATACATATACATAGATATTCATATGTATGTATGTGTATGACTAAATTGGTTTTGAAAAACTCTCATGGCCGCGTGACAAAGCAAAGAAGAAGAAGAGTGTTGGAGATGTATTGTATATATATACATATACATATGGGTTTTATATCAATAACTTTTTATTCGTTTTCCAATAAAGTAACAGCAGGTAGTATACGATTTTTCTTGGCACATCAAATCTCATATTTCTACAGATTGTTCGATTGATAAATTTTGCATATTTTAGGTGTATTTAAAGGTGATTATGAGCCAGTAAGCCCAACCTTCCAAGAAGAACCCTGTTGAAACTACATATGTACATACATACATATATTATTCTTAAATATGTATATAAATAATAGTTTTTTTTTATTAATTTCCAAGAATTTTCATTCTTTGTTATTGCGTTGAGTAATTTTTTAAATAAGTTTTATGTAAATTTTAGGTCATAACAATTTAAACAAAAAAAACATATAAAATTCGCATTCTCCATTATTGTTGTTATTTAGTTAATTGTTAACGATTTCCTTCTCATTACATTATAATTTTCAATTTATTCAAATAGAAATTGTTAAAGTAAAAATCAATACTACTTCTTTTAATTTAATTTATTTATTATTTATTTTTTTTTTTTATTTATTTGTATGAAAAATAATTATGAATAATTACATTACTTTAAAGGCAACTAGCAGCTGGGGCTATCGGCCTGACTTTCTTTTAATTTAAATATATTTTAACTATTTGAAAAAGTTAAAGAAAATTAAAATCAGAAAATACTTATCTTTTATTATTTTAAATTATTTTTTTAATTAGCTCAATACTTCATAAAAAATAAATAATTTTTAAATTAAATTAATGATTTCATAAAATATATTTATTAATTTAATTGTGTATAATAATCAAGCAAAAAAGTAACTTAATAATTCATAAAGGTAGCAAGGTTGAACAATTTTTTATTTATTTTTTTATTTAATAAACAAACAGTTTTTTTTTAGTTATTTTGAAAGCAGAATATAAATATTTTTTTGCTATTTTAAATTTTTTAAATGATAAAATATTTTTTTAGTACTTAATTTTTTAATTTTATGTTTTCTAATTTTTAATAATTAAATTATAAAATGTATATATTTTTATATTTTTATTAAATTAAATAATCAAAATTTTATTTCAAATAAACAAAAAAATTGTATTCTTAAATAAAAAAAGGAAATTAAAAAAATTAAATCAGAAAATAAATTGTTTTTTGTTGTATCGAAATATTTTTCATCATTAATACTTAAATTTGTTTAAATATTGATAGATAAAATTTTAAAACAAAATAATAATTTGAACTTAGGAAAAGGAAAATCAAAAAAATTGTAAATCAAAAAATTTGTAGATCAAAAAATTTTGATCAAAAGCAATATTGCATTATTTCAGAAGAATCTTCAAATTTAAGTTTTAGTAATTTAATTATTTATTTAATTATTTTAGGTAATTTTATTAATGTGAATATAGAAAATATATTTTATTTTTTATTAAATTAATTAATTATAATTTTAATTATTTTTAGTGAGACCAACAGTCAAGTTAGACAGTTACTATTTTTAGAAACATAAATTGAATAAAATTATGATAAAAAATTTTGATCGGTATTAATTATTTTAGAAAAAGTATTTATAAAACAATTACCTCATATTTACATATTTATGTAATTATTTATATATTTTTCAAACTCTGAATAATTTCTGGTACTTAATTAGTATCAAAACAAAATTTCCTAAAAAAAAAAATATAAAAAAAAATTTACTCGCATATATGTACATGAGAATGTATGTATGCATGTATGTATGTGTTTAACAAATAACTCTAGAATTGAAAAAAAAATAAATAAAAAACTGTAGTAATTTGTATAGTTTCTCCAATTCATTATATGCGTGTATGTATGTATGTATATCAACGAAAAAATATTTATTACCCTTAATGTAAATATTTCAAAAGTTATTGTTAAATATCTTTCAGTTATTCAAATATTTAAAAAATGTATATCTTCACAATATTAAAAAAAGTTCTTAATTTTCTTAAAAAATTGTCAAACAATTTAGCTTTTATCTTTTGATTTTAAGCAGCAAGTAATTTAAGCTCTAACTATTTCTTTGCCATACATATGTTCATAAATATGTATTCATACAGCCTCGCTTACATTGTATGTATGTATGCCACACTGCCTATCGTGCATCAAACACCCCCACCTGCTGCACTTTCAATATCAAACTAGCTGAAAAATTTTCTTTAATGCATGTTTTTTGTTTGTGTAGACCACAGAGTGCTATATGCAACACTTGCCACAAACCTAACATATGCAATATATATATGTATATAGTAGTACATATAAGCAAGTACATATAAGCAAGTGTAGAAACTCAGCCAATTTATTGCGGCTTTTTTATTCAAAACCACACAAACAAGCGTTTGACTGCAGGAACCAACAACTAACACAGTGACTTTGCCTTCGCCCCTTGCCACTTGCCACTTGCCTACTCTCGCTCTGTATTGCAAATTTCTTTATTTCTTGGCTTATTTGCTTTGCTTTGAACTCTTTATTCCTGCTTCCGCCGACGTTGGTTCTTATGCGCACTTTGTCTCTATCAACTGTCTCTACAACACACTTTCTTTCTTGCCTTTTATTTGCTTTTATTCATACACTTTTTATTCTACTTTTTCTACTACTTTTTCTGCAAAATTTTTTTTGCGCTTAGAAATTTTACTTCTTTTCTTGCTTTGCAAAATGGAGTTGCTGCTATTGTTGAAGAATGTGGATTTTTTAGCAGTAAATTTCACTTAAAATAATTATTTTCACTTGGAAAAATGTATAATTTTTTTAATTAATTAAAATAATAACATAATATTTTTTAAGTTATTTATATGTAGTCAGCTTGTTTTGGATTAAAGTTCACTTTATAGTCGAATTATTATATTTTCAATTTCATTTCGATTGTTCAAGCCAAACAAAAGACTCACGCAACGAACGCGCTTTCAATATTTTTGTCAAGAACAGAACTCGCTTCATTACAACGCTTAATCCTGTTGGGAAAATGTCACACTATTGGCGCGTAATCCTTTGTTTGTTGAGAGTTTGAATCCTTGTTTTTCTATTATAACATTTTATTTGAATTTTCAATTTCTTTTTTCGAAAAAAATCACCAAAAAGTAATAATTTTTCACAGTTCAACATCAGACTGCTAGTTCAAGCAGCCATAAAAAGAAATCCATAAAAAAAAATTATATTTAAAATTAATCACTATAAATCTTAACCGTTAACTGTACCATACCGTACGAAGGCCAAACACACACTAAACTCGCTGGAGAAAAATCTGAATTTACCAGCCGCGAAACAAGTAGCCGGCCGACAAGCCCAAACAGTCAGTCAAGCAACCACGAAAAACCCGACTTCGCATAGCCACTGTGGTGTTGGCAGTTGGTAAGTCATGCTAAAGAAAAAATACAACAAAAACAAGTAGTAGAAAAAAAACACAAAAATGGACTATAAGCCGCTAAACAACAACAAAACAATGCTATGCAGACACGCACACTCACACACACACACACACATACTCGCACCTGTATCTGTATTTATTTGCATGTTTGTAACTACATGCATACATACATACATATATGTATACATACATACATTTGGACATAGGAATGCCTTTATTATCGGTCCGTAAGGCACTTTTCTGTTTTCTTTTCTTTTACTTTTTGCTTTCGCCTTCGTCTCGTTGTTCGCCGTAAGACTTTTGTTGAGTGCGCGTGGCGTGGTGGTGTTGCCAATTTGTTTCATTTTTTTAATAATTATATTTTTTTTTTTAAATATTTGGCTAATGGTTGAGTCTTACATTATTGAAAGAGAAGGCTCGTGTTGTTGTTGTAAAAAATTATATATTATATATTGAATTTGGTAGAGTGACAGTCCTTAGTCCGATCAAAATCTGTGTAGTTCTGGTATTAATACCACCAAGAGAGTGGAAGCTTCTGGAACTACAGTAAAATCTCGGAAAATGGATGACTTTTAGAAACTTTTCAGGAAGAGAGTTAAACCGACTATGCCCACCTGCAGTCTACTCGTGCATAGAAGAAATCTTAACGCAGAGGCAGGGTATCTGAATGACTTCTGTTTAATATATTCGAGATCTCTATCCCTACAGGCCGAGTTCTCTGTTGAAAGATGGCCCAAAGTTATTTCACAATCTCATTCTTTATGTAGTTTTACTAGTCTGAAGGCAGCCCATACCTAGACGAGGCACTAAGCTTAGTTCTTGAGCAATTACAGCATCAACAACCTACAACTTAGGCAGCTGTAAGCACAGCCACCGAGATGGAAATGAAACTGGTTCGCATGAAGAAAGAATCTTTCTTCTTATTATCAAATATTCTTGCCCAGTGTTAAAGGCTTAAAATCAAACCAAATAAGTTCCGATCGAAACGTATACTGAACAGCGTATCTTATGCGAAGCTTCAAGGTTCTCCTTCATCTTCTTCTTCTTCTTCTTCTTCTTCTTCTTAGTCTCCTTCTTCTTCTTCTTTAAGTTCTTTTTTCTTCTTATTCTTCTTTAAGTTCCTTTTATTCTTCTTCTTCTTTTTCTTCTGCTCCTTCTCCTCCTCATCCTCCTCACCTTCTTTTGTTGTAGATACCGCTGCAATGTAGCCTTCTAACCAAATTTTTATTTATGGGTACTCTTCGCACCCTAGAAACGTGAGCAACCCTTACGCTGGATGCTGTAACCAACACTTGTGTAACCTAAGATCACGACTAAAAAAGAGTGAGCTTTAAAAGAGCCACTCCGATATATCCAAGTTAAGGGTTCACTAGAACCTGTTTGTAGTCCGATTAGCAGAGGTGGGAGCGGATGTCGCTCTTGAGACAAACTCCGCGCTTAAAACCCAACTCCAGTGAGAAAGTTAGCAAAGCCTCGAATAAGAGACAACATTTTTAATGACGACCGGTGCAAATTCATTAAGGCTTTGTCTTAAGGGCATGCTCCTGGTATGTCCGGTTTCTTGAATTGAAAGGTACCGCTGTTCTGAGAGCAACAACCACCTCTAAAACTAGAGGCTAACATCATCGCCGTCCAAAACGAAGAAATATATTACTGCAGGTACCGACTATGGTCCAGTCTTCCCAGTACAAGTTTCGTGTACAAGTTCAAACTATAACCTCCTCAACTTGGGCGCCTGAAAACCACAGCAGTGGTCTGGTACTAGATAGGGAGGAGACTATTGTCATAAACCACTGCCACAAACCGCGCTTTTGAGCCTAGAGCTTTCCATGGGGAGATTAACATAGTCTTCTGGTGTACTTAAACCAATAGATCATGTTAGTGTGACCCTTTCGAAAACAAGATCATAAGTTTGTTTAAATAATTTGCTCTACCTCTAATCACCTTGCAAGCACTACTTGTCTTAATTCTTGGATGGTAAGAACAAGCTCCCTGTGCAACCGCGAAATAGAACAACAAACAGACAAGCAAGCAACAAGAACGCCAAAATGCAGTCGCAAGTATAGCTTTGATTGATATTCTAAGATAAGAAGTCTCAAATCTAGCTCAAAGTCGATGGTTGGATGGCGAGAATACGTGGGAAATAGAGTAATAAAAGCAAATCTAAGAAGGAATATTAATGCGGCGAATTGCAGAGAAGCAACAGGTACAGAGCGCAGGAAGAAAACAAGATAAAGAGAGAATGAGAGAGTGAGAGTGTGTGGATCGAGAAAAAGTGTAGCAGACTAAACTTCGGGAAAAATGTGAGTTTTGAGAATTTTCAGCGGGAAATTCTGAGCTCAAACAGAATGTGGTGCAGGAGAAATGTGAAGGCATTGTGTTTACTTGTCAGTAATTATATGTACATACATACATACATATATTATATGGCGAGTCTAAAAATGCATCGCTCAATTTTATGTTTGTTTTATTTTACACCAAAAATTATATATATTTATATGTGCACTTGTGTATATTTATGTAGTACACTTAACCCTCATGCAAACACTTCCCACGAAAATACATACATACATACATAATGACTTTTGTTGCAGTCCAACAAATCGTTTGTTTACTTTTCGTCCTGTACCATCTGTCTATCAGAGCCTCTATTTTGCCTCATTCCCAGTTAGCTAACTGCTTTTGTTTTTGCTATTTTTGTACCTTTTTTTCATTCACCTCGCCAGCGAGCCTTTAGACCTTTCCCATGTGTTAATGTATTTTTCTTTTTATTTCCTTTAATGGATTCCTATTGATCCTTTCTTCTTCCTCTTTCACATGTTCTCACATATTCACACCTTATTGAAGGTTTACGTGCAACCTGTGCGCGCTGACCGATTAGAAAACGTCCTGCCATTGAGCAGTTCCGGAGATTGGCACGGGAGAGTGTGTGAAGATCTCTGCGAAATCTAAAAATTGACTGAGTGCTGTGGAGGAAAGTGTACAATGAAAGCAAATACTTGGAAATTTAATATTTTCTTTGCATGAAAATCGTGAAAGGTTAGATAAGGGACTATAAAAATGAGGCTCTCTCTTCTAGCGTTACGTAACAGAGCGAATTGGTTTCGCTTGAGCAGCTCATCAAATGTGGCTTTGTCTTGAACTGTGTGCGGTCGGCCCTGGGTAGGTAATGCTAAGCACTCCGGGCGTGCTTCTCATATGAAATAAAAAGCGTCTTAAAAACAAACCACCAACCACTTACAGCACGGCTTAGAAAGCACTGTGGATCTACTAATTTTTTGGATATACATCGCGGCTCAAGCTCTCATACGTGAACCTCTTTATGTCAAAAAGCGGGAAATACATTTTAAGAGAGGCCTGAACTAGGATGTAACACTTAGCTGCTAGACTGAGTCCTGCTAGTCTAGCAGTTACAGGTGTAATACTGACCGTCTAACTGACAGAGACAGGGTGGGAGTTAAAACTGGCTATAAGCTGTGCACATTATACTTCGTCTTACCCCACACAGACGGAAGTCTCTATATAAACTGAAGTAAGCCGCATTAAGTGTAGAGATAATCGGAATACTGACTCACCATGCAATCTTTTCTTAAACTCTTCGACTCGTGGCACATTTGGCAAAGCTTTCAGCTGAAAACCTGGTTTAGTAGCGGGCTGTAGTTTTACTTTCGGGTAAGCAGTTGTAAGACCAAACACAGTTTCTACTCTTACAAGCTCCCCCGCACACTTTCTAAACGTGAGCAAGCCTTGTGGGACCAGGTAAAGCTTTGAGTCGCAGCTAAAAGAGAAAAAGCTTCAGGGGGAACACACTGACATATTCGGTTTAGGGGCTCAAGAACTTTCCCGTGGTAAGGTATGCCTGTCGTAAGAGGCGACTAAAGTCCAGTTGATCTTTATACCGGAACCACCCGGATTTTTATCTGGCCAAGGGCTGTCACTCGCTAAAGTTTATTCAGCTGCTCTGCGGCTACGAGCGGACGTAGATCTTGAAACAAGCGACTTGCTATATAGATATGTTTCCAATATATACCCGCGGTGGCAATGGTAAAAACGCCGCTTTTCTAGATTGTTACCATCTAAGTAGAACCTTGTGAGGGCATAACCCGCCGCCTCGCTAGTTGACGAACTCGTTGGAATAAATATTGCCATCACGGCCGCCTAAAATACGCGATGGCGGTACGGGGACAGATAGAGGTTAGTTTTATGACTTATACTGCAACCTGGTACCATAGTTGTTTTTTGTGGTACTCTGAAACCAATGATTACCCGTTTCCAAGGAAACGATGTTGGTACGCACTGGGAACTGGGCAGTAGTAGAAGTAGTTTGCTACCGACTCCCTCTCATCTATGTCCCTTTAACTCCAACAGAAGTACTTCAAGTCCTATCAGTGACCAGTTAATAAGAAGTTTATGAGGCTATAGTGGTTCGGTTTACACTCCGCCATCTACTATTGGTCCTTACTGCTGGAGGACCGACCAGCACAGTTACCCATCTCCTTCTGCTATCCGGCCATGCTGAGAAAATTGCAGAAAGACGCAAGAGCAACAGGTGACTTACTAATTAAGCTGCAATTTTGTAACAGTTTTCGCTTTAGGTGGGAAGTCTCATAAATAAATAAAAAAAATCTGAATTTTATTATTTATTGACACGTTCTTCTGGTCATAATGTCAAAGAAGCCGAGTGATATTTACAAAAAAAAGAACAACAATAGATACTATTTCCCCTTGGCCTACAGCGCTGACTATCACCACCGCTGCCGGTAGCGACTGTGAACACAATCTTTTTTTTTTGGTTTGTCACCTCGCTGACTGACCGTAAAGTGAGTGCTCTTATGTTCATACATACATACATGCATACATAGGTACATATATATAACTGAGTACGACTGCGGGTGCGTAATACAGACGGGCTACTTACTGACTGTAGTGAAAGAACGGTGTAGCCCTAAAAGGCTTAAATGCAACGGTAAAAGTATGCGTGATCGCTTATTTGCTTTGACTAAAAACTAAATGAAGAATTATTGAGTGTTTCTAAGTATTTTTCCCCACATTTTCGTATACACATATATGTATATTAGGTGTAGTAAAAAGAAATCCATTATTTTTGATAGTCTCCATTTTTGACTCACGCTCAAGCCAAACTGTATCAACCAATCACAAAACTGTCAGAAAAGTTTTTTTTAGTTAGAAATGTCATCTTTCTAACGCCATCCAGCGGAAGCCGAAGGACTTATACAAGGCGAGATACAGATAAATGACGTCATCGATTGGAAAAATAATGGATTTCTTTTTACTATACCTAATATATATGTACATTTATTGTTTTTTTTTTTTTCTTTTGTTGTTAACTGCCATCATTACACTTTGTATTCGTTGTTACTAATTTTTTTTTTGTTGTTGCCTTGTTTTGCTGTGCCAATTCTTTGCCGATCGCATTGAACGGAAGTCCAGCGTACACTTTGGTGTACATTTCCGTTAAAGCCTTTGCTATTTGGCTAAGCAAAAAAAGAATTGAGGTTAACTACGGTTCTTAAAAAGTGCGCAGACACTGGCTACAAAAAAAAAACAAAAAAAAAAACAAATAATAATAAAGACATAACACTAAATTGTTTGTTAATTAGTTTAAAGGGCGTCTCATGTGTTTCCATTACTTACTGTGCCAAGCCGTCAAATATGGTTGAAAGAAAGTATTTGAGCGAATAATAAAGACGAGGTTAATCTTCTTCTTCTTAAAAAAAATTATAAGCTTGTTTGACTCAGCCCAAAGTCTTACTAAAGTTTGAAGAACCTTCATTTTGGGTTTGAAAAGTTTCCAAATTTCTTTACTCTTCTGCTGATAGACTTGTATGGTGCACCTCATGCGAATTCTGACTCCATAAGACTAAATACAGCCCAGGTCACACACACATATCAAACGCTCAAATACTAAACTCTACAGCGTGCTCGTAAGAATCACTCAAAACCACTTGCAAGTGATTGCACAAGAGACTTCATGACCACTGCATCATCTTTCAAGCAGCAACAACCTCCACTGACAGCTGCCAAGCTGCCCAGCTGCCATAAAGGCTCTTCAATGCAATACGTCCGTACTTAAAGCCTTTGAGAGAACACAAAGACATCCTAAGGGACTGTGAGGCTGATGAGTTATCCAGAGTGGGAACAGTTAAAGCTAAGGCATACCATTTCGCTCGGCATAATACCTGCTAAGATCGGCTCTCAACAGTAGGTGAAACCACACACAATAGAACGAGACAGAACTAATCATTGTTCGAAGAGAAGAAAAGAAAGCCTTCTCAACCTGACCCCCATATCGTCGCAACACTGATACACAGATAGCGCCTCACAAAAGGAGGTTGGACTACTTCTTTAAGTAATTCTAGCGCAGCTGCAGTGGCATGGAAGGGAAGCAGCTGTTAAAATATTACCTCCTCTACCACTGCACAGTTCTCAGTGCAGCATGACATCAGCTCGTCGTAGTATTCTATTTCGCCTGCCTTGCAGAACTTATTTCAGGTCAGCAATTTTGTAAGCTTCATGGTTTGACCAAGTAAAAAGGTGTAGTAGGAAGGTAGTAGCACGACAGTTCAGCGGGCCTAACTACGTTTAAACCTGATTCCGAGATCAAGCAACCTCAACTATACTAAGTAGCTTTTTTCCCCCTCTTACTGTCTTCCTTTCAAGCTGATTCGGGAGAGCAGTTTTTATGCGAGCTGCGTATTAACCTAGTGAGGGAACGTTCCTCTATTCCCCAAAGTAGTTTTTGAGGAATGTTGCGGGAGTGACAGTCCTTGGCGGGTCGATCCGGTATAAAGATCCGACTGTCGCGGGAACAATTGGATTTTAGTCGCCACTTACAACAGGCATGTCTTACCGCGGGTAAATTCTTGAACCCTCAACCCGCAAGGGGTAACGTTCATCTCTCTTCGACTGCGGTTGGTGGTTTGGTTAAGGATTTTTTGATCCAAAAAAGTTTACGCAGCTGATGCAATCTTCAATTTGTTATCGGTCTGCTTACCAAGCTCTTCTTCTTCTTCTTAATCTTACCCTCAATCGCAACTTTAGGAGGTTGGCAGTCCATACTCGCCCTTTATTCAAACTGTCAGCTTTGTAAGCATCTTCTATGCAAGTATAGAAAAGGTTCGCTATTATCGGTGGCAGTTTTCTTGGCGATATCTTGGAAGGTGCACATAACTGTCTAAATTTATTAACTTTATCAAGACCACAGAAGGACTCAGTGAATCTGCCGAAGCTCCGTTGTCATAAATCCACTTTACCTACTGATTTACATCCCATTGTGGAAGGACACCACGCCTTGTGAAGGAACTCTTAACCTCTATGATTGAGGTTAGAATACTTTTCTTCTTCATCTTCTTCATCTATGCATAGTTCTTTTCGACCCCGGAAAGTACATGATACTGGTTGAGGAATTTTGCATTGTTGTTGACAAAAATTAAAAGACATTTTCTTCGTTTTCTATTATTTTTAATGGTTGTTAGTTCCAACTTTCTTTTCATAACTTCAAATTTCGACTTTGCTATTTTGATTGGAATTTTTTTTATAAAAAAAAAATAGAAAAATCAAACGCGTTGGACTTCCAATTACGCAAAGCTGAAACTAGAATTTTGAATAAAAAATCTAAATTCACCAAATATATGACGCCATTCGCTTATGGCTTGACATAATTTGAGGCCACAAAACGTGCACAGAATTACGTATTATATTGCCCGCATTACCAAATAGCTAAAGAGGTTAACTTAGTATGAGTATATGGCATTCTCGTATGTATGTAAATATATTTGTCCGATACTCGAAAATGCCTAAAGAATTCTTCAGCATTGCTCAACAGCTCTGAGCTGTGTCCGAAACAGCAGTTGACGGTGCGTTTGATTGGGAATAACTTTCACCAGAAATTGTTAGAGCATACGAGCATGTGCTGAATACAAGTTTAGCTCACGCTGAATATGCGCTGAATGGCATAATTTAACTATTAATTTTTCCACCATTTAGAGGCAAGCCAAATCAATCATATAGAATTTCGCGATCGGTCAAGTGAAGTGCCAGTAAGTGGCGAAATGATAACTTTGCTTGCATAGAAAACCGCCGACATGCGATGTAGCAAAGAAATGCACTAAGCAGCAGCGGCAGCAGCACAACTGCTCTTCAACAGGCCACGGTTCACCGCCAAAGTGACTGGCCGGTTGGCTGACTGGCTGGCTTATTTAGGTTAGCAGGCGCAACTACGTAAAAGGTGGGCGGTAAACCCGATTCGGTTGGGCTTCGAGCCGCGTTTGCTATTAATACCGCTGCACGCGAATAAACATACATACACACACACATATACATCCAGTCACTCTCACAAAACTCATAAGTCAATTCATTCAATGGTATTCAGAACGTATCGACGAATTTATGTGTGTGTTGTCTGCCCACCTTCTCTTGTTAGCCCACCGCCCCACTGTACATTGCCCGTTATACGTTTCGTTGATGGCACAAGCTGCGCCAAGCGGCCCAGTCGAGCGACGCGTGCACAATCACAAAACTCAAATGTTCTAGACCAACAACCGTAGCACTCGCGCTGCAGCACAATGCCTGGACGTGGGCACCCAAACCAAAAGAGAATTGGTTAAAAATAATTTAATGCTAATTTTGTGCAATTTTCATTTCTTTCAATAGACACTTGACATCCTTTAGGGGAGTGTGGTCGAATAAAATAAAATTTAAAAAGTTAAATAAGAAAATTAAATTGAAAAATTTCAACTAAAAAATAAAATCAAAAAAATGTAAATAAAAAAATAAAGATAAAAAATAAAATAATATTGTATAAAATAAAATAAAAAGAAAATAAAATAAGATAAAATAAAATAACATAAATTAAAATTAAATTAAATTAAATAAAAAATAAAATTAATAAAAAATAAAATTATTAAAAAATAAAATAATATAATATAATTAAATTAACTTATAAAATAAAATAAAAAAGGAAAATAAAGTAAAAGAAAATAAAACATAAAAAGTTAAATGGAATAAAAAAATTAAATTAAAATAAAATAAAAACAAAATAATAATCAACAAAAATAAAATAAATTCAAAATAAAATAAAATAAAAAATAAAATAAAAGCAAAATAATTAATAATAAATAAATAAATTTAAAATAAAATAAAATGAAATAAAAATAATATAAAATAAAGAAAAATAAATTAAATTTAAACAAATAAAAATAAAGAAATTCTAAATAAAATAAAACAGCATAAAATGAAATAACATAAAATAAAAAAATAAAATGATTGAAAATAAAATAATAGAAAATAAACTAATAATAATATAATAATATAATAAATAAAGTAATAAAAAATGAAAAAAAATAATATAAAATACAACAAAATAGCATAAAATAAAATAAAAATAAAAATAAAAATAAAATGAAAATAACAATTAGTAAAAAGTAAAATAAATTTAAAATAAAATAAAATAAATTAAAATAAAATAAAATAATATAAAATAAAATAATAGAAAGTAAAGAAGAAAAAACAAATTTAATTAAAATAAAATAAAATAATATGAAATATAGAAATAAAATTATATAATACAAAATACAGAAATAAAATAATATAAAATAAAATAAAACAACATAAAATAAAAAATAAATAAAAATGGAATGAAATAAACTAAGTAAAACAGACCTACCTGATGTTAATATAAGAGGCTAGCCAGCAAGCCCTGTGAAAGTTTAACCACCTACATGTTATAATTTTTAATAAAATCAATTAATATTTTTTATTTTTGTTATATATATATTTCGATATATTCAATATTATATATATATATATATTGTATATATATTAAATCTACAGTTTATCTCATTATTTATTATATATTAAACTTGATACTTTAGTTTTGTGTTTGGTTTTGTGATTTTTTTATGCTCGCTTTACGCTTTAATACCAAACGGAGGAGAGAGAGGGGGGCGTAATGCAAGAATTTTCTTTCATTTTTTTTAAATTTAATTACAACTAAAATTTAATACAAAAAAGATTGCATACAAGTACATGTATGTGTGTATATAATAACTTTGTGTGTATGTATGTGTGTGTTTTAAGTATTTATTTTACTGGCTACAACGTTAGTCAACGACAACGCGGTAGTTATGCACAATTCTCATTTAAATTAATTTTAAAAATATTTGTTCTATCTCTCAGTTTGCAGCTGGTTTCCATGTTGACACGATTTCAACTAAAATAAAATATTTTTGCTGCATTTTTTTTACAAATAAACGTGCTTGTGTGTAAATGAAAATTTGTTTAAATAATATTAAATTTAGTTTATGTATATATGTAGAATACAAAGCACATCTGTTTATGAGTACATACGTAACTTATACATACATATGAACATATGTATTAAGTGTTAGTACAAACAATTATGTATGTATATGTTTGTGTATGTTTGTTTATTGCATAGTGAGTTCATCTTAAAAGTACAAATACAAAAATAAAATGTATGCACAAAGACTAAAGACATACATATATGTAAATATTTATAATAGTTAAATAATACATATATATGTTTATAATGTGAATTTTTTTTTTGGATAATTTATAATTATAGTTTTATTGTATTACAAAATAAAATAAAGTTAAAATAAAAAGTTATTTTAAATTTTAATAAATTCTAGAAAAAACCACAATAACAACTAGACAAAAATTGCAACTATATGGTGTTAAAATAAGTAAAATATTGTTACTTATTTTCTCATTTTTTAGAGTTCTACTTAAATTTTTAATATTTTTGCTCATTTTGCAATATTTTTCTTCGTTTTTCTTTCTCTTTTTTTATTGTTTTTCTCGCATATTTTTTAATATGTGTTTGTGTGTGTGTGTGGCCGTGTTTTTTTGCAAATTATTATTCTGTAAGCATCTGTATGTCTGTCAATGTGTTTTCGTATATTTTTCTTTATATTTTCCTTATTTTATTTTATGGATTTCATTTTAGTTTATTTTAATTTTTTATTGAATTCCATTTTTATTTTATTTAATTTTTACATTACTTTTTTTTAAATTAAAATTTTTTTGTTTTATATTAATTTTATATTTTTTATTATTATTTAATGTGTATTTTACTTATTTTTTCCCTTATTATTTGTTTTATTTTTATATTTTATTTTTATATTTTATTTTAATATTTTATTTTTATGCTTTATTTTTATATTTTATTTTTATATTATATTTTTATATTTTATTTTTATATATTATTTTTATATATTATTTTTATATTTTATTTTTATATTTTATTTTTGTGTTTTATTTTTGTGTTTTATTTTCTTAATTTTGTTGTTCTTTTATTTCATTTTATTTAATTTTTTTTTTCATTTCATTTTATTTAATCTTTTTTATTTCATTTCATTTTATTTTATTTTTTCATTTTATTTTTTTTTCATTTTATTTTATTTTTTCATTTTATTCAATTTTTTCCATTTTATTTAATTTTTTCATTTTATTTAATTTTTTTTTTATTCTATTTTTTATTTATTTAATTTAATTATGTATGTATTTTATTTTCTATTTTATTTAATATTTATTATATTTTTTTATCTAATTTTACTTATTTTTTCATTTTATTTAATTTTTTACTTTTATTTAATTTTTTACTTTTATTTATTTTTTACTTTTATTTATTTTTTACTTTTATTTATTTATTGCTTTTATATATTTTTATTTTTTAATTTTTTTTTAATTTTTTTATTTTTATTTTTATTTTATTTTATTTTATTTTTATGTATTCTTTATTTATTTTCTCATTTTAATATTTTTTTTATTTATATATATTTCCATTTTATTTAATTTTTGTTTTATTTTTTAATTTATTTTTATATTTCATTTAATTTTTTTCTTTTTATGTTTGCAGTTTCAACTATTGTGGTTTTGAGTGCTTTCTTTAACGTTAAGGCTAAGTATACAATAATTTTAATTTACTAAATTAATTTTTGTTTTCATTTTATTTATCTTTTTATTATTATTATTTAAAATTTTTTTTTTTTGTAGTTTATACCGACTCTCATTTCGTTCGGTAATGAATTTCCAATAAGTGGCCTAAACAGTTTGTGAACTCATACAGCATGCCGTTGTGTGCGTGTTGGAGTGGTTGCAGAGAGCAAATACAACACTGTTAACAACAGAAGATCCACACGATGTCATCGCTACTGCACCAAGCTTACATTACACCCAACAGCTTTGCCTCTTCCATGTAGTTCTTGCCTTTGCTGCCTTATTGTTTTTAAAACGTGCCTGCGTCATATCAGCATTGCAATGAATATTGTTAAAAAAAAAAAAACAACTACAAGTACGTTTAACATACACATACATATCTACTATATTTGTATATATATATATTATATATATGTATTCGAATAGATAAAATATTGTATTTGTCTACAACTGCTGCTGTTTGCGAACGACTCCCAGCCCTGGTCTGTATGTATGCAAATATCCTAACATTTTTCAACTTAAATCTACAGAAACGAAGTGCGTCTGCTTGCCAACCACCTCGTGCATTGCATCTAATAGCCGCGCATGCATAATGCGCTTATATTTTTTACTGGCGTGTGTTGTTATGTGTTGTAGTCGTCATGCTGTGAGCTAAAGTAACTGACAAGCCCACTAAATTCGCTCGCCTGACCCTCACTGCTGTCGCGCGCTCCCTCCGCTGTGCCGGTTGTGCCTTGCGCGGAGCATGAATCATCTGCGCCATCAGCTTGTATGCCGCCTGGTGAGCTGCGCGATCCGGACGATTCGCCAGCTATGACAAGTGGTGATTTGATTTGCGCTGCCGCATAGGTTTCGAGTGTGGTGAGTTTCTTTCTGGGTGGCTGTTGCTCACTTATGACACTTGCTGCCGCTGCCACCGTTGCGCTGACAACTGGTCCACCCTTGCTATTGACTATGGTGGCAACGGGCGCGCTAATAGCGGTTTCAGTTGCTATTGCACGTGTTGGTATTGGTGGTGGTGGCGCTGCTGTTGTCGCTGCTGCTGCTGCTGCAGTTGTTGTGGTTGGTGTTATTGCTTGTGGTGATCTTGCTGTTGGTATGGTTATTGGTGTTTGTGTTATGGTTGGTGTTGGTATGGGTGATTTTTGTGAAATATTGCGTGAACTTAAGCTGGCGTTCGCTGCGCTCGATGACGGCGCTGATACTATGACTGAGCTTGGTTTGGCTATGATTGCTGTTGTTGTTGTAGCGGCAACTGTGCTGGCTTTTGCATTGGTTATTGTTGGTGTTGTTATGGCTGTTACGCTGCTCACTACTTTGGGTACTGCTGCAGACAGTATTGAGGGTGCCGAGACAATCGAGGCCGTCGCTGCAGCTGTTACTGTTGTTGGTGGTGGTGGAGGTGGACCGCTACTGGCACGCGATATCGGTGCTGGTGATGAAGTGGGCGGTCGCTGCATTGGTGGTCCGTGTGGTGTGGTTAGTGGTGGTGGTGGTGGATAGTAGCCATATGGTGAATAAGTACCTGCAAAGCGGCATATTAGAGATTAGTTATTATAGGTAAACGAATGGAGGTCAAGGTCAAATTTTTAAATACATTTCATGCACTTACGTGGGCCACCCGGAAACTCCGGTCCACCGCTAACTGGCACACGCAGATTTGGTACATGCGGTCCACGTGGCACAAATGCTGGGTTGCCGTAAATTGGTGGTCTGGAAATAAAAAGCGATTAAAATCAACCCTCCAGCAAGTGTAGGAGAAAACAGTAAACTTTTCTCAGAGACCATTTGCTTACCGATAGGGATTCAAATGTGATGTTGAATGACGTGCTGGTGGCGGCGGTCCAGCGTACATACTTGCACCCATACCACCGGGTACATGATGATCGCCAGGTGCCGGATATGTCGGTCGCTCGCCCGGACCACTTTGTGGTGGTTGGCCGTGGTTTGTGTGTGGCGGCGCGCTACCACGCAGCGGCGGTGGCGGGCCATAGCTTTGACGCATACCATGTGGCGGTAAACCTGGCATGCCAGGTCCATCACGCTGACGCTGCATGGATGGTGGTGGACGTGGTCCAGTTACCGCAGCTAGTGAGGTCGGCGGCGCAAAGAAGCGCGCAACTGTAAGCAAAAAACCGTAAAATAATTGAAAATTGAACTACGTTCGTTACTCACCATCCGCACCGGGATATAAATTGCTCATAGCACGCACGACGCTCGCATGTGTAGCCGCCGCTGGTAGCTGTGGCATGCGTGTAATTACAGATGCTTGTGATACTGCCGCTGGACTGGGCCGTGGACTCTCATGCTGCTTGTATAGCTGGGGTGGAGGTGCATTCGGTGTGGCGGAAGCTGGTGATTTAATTACGCTGCTGCCGGCACTGTTGTTTGCGGATTGGGGCTCCACGATTTTGTCTGATTGTGTTGTGGCTGCGGTGACGGCGGCGGCCGTTTGCTGTTTCTGCAGTGTGTCACGCAGTGGTGTGATCTTTTTCCGTCTACCGCGTGGTTTGGGTTCAGCGTCTGGTTTGTTGGCGGCCCCAGTTGCGGTGGGTGGCGGCACACCACTTGTTGCTACACCGCCGCTACCACCACTAGCTAGGGCATCTCGAATGGCAGACGCGCCGGGCAATGGTTGGGATGTGGGTGGGAGATTGTGGCGCGCGGCTGCAGCAGCAGACATTAGATGTTGCGCTGCTAACATCTGTTCCACCGACATTCCTGCCGGTAGACGTGGTAAATGTTGTGGAAAATTGCTTCGATTCAAAGGCTGACCCAGCGGTGCGTTGAGTGCACTCTGGAGCAAGTGCGTGGGTGGTGGTCCCGATGGATGACGCTGTAGTAAATGCGCCAACGGCATGTTTGCGCCGTGTGGTGGAAATTGATGTCTCAATAGGGGTGGATGTAGCGTCGGCATGGGCAATCGTTTACGCATTGGCTCCTGTAGACCCGAAGACGACGACATGTGGTGTGGGCCAGGCGCTGAGCTAGCACCAGGCATTTGTGACAACGCTGCCAATGAAGGATTGATTAATGAGGCCTTGTCCAGTCCAGGATTGCTTACTACTACGCTAGGCGTATTGGCTGTCTGATTCGTAGCGGTAGCAGCTGTAACTGTCGGTGGCGCAGTTGGTGTAACCAACGCTTCTTTGGGTTTGATCGACTGTTTTGTCGGCGTACGTAGCACCTCATCTGGCGGCGGCAACTCACGTGCCGCAGCTGCTGCGGTCAATTCCTCTTCTTCTTCCACCATACGTGCTATGGTATCCTCATCCATGTCCTCTGGGAAGTCGTCGGGCAAATCGGCATCGTCGAACTCATCTACCTCATCGACATTATCCGAGTCGCCCACACTTTCGCCTTTGCGTTGCAGGTAATCTGCATCCAGTACCTTGGCTTGGCGTATCACCGACAGTGGCACCGTAGACAGTGAGTCACTCAGCTTGGCTGGTGAACGTTTGTCTTTCTCGCCATCCGCTTTGATGGGTGTGAGTCGCGGAGTCGCAGCCAACTTGGCACCCTCTGCATTCTTCTCTGCCAACATGCGCTTGATTTCCTCTTGGCGCTGTATGAATTTCTGTCGCTCCTCAGGTGGTGTATCTGGTCGCTTTACGCCTGGTTTAATACCACCATCAGAGCTCTCATCGTCGAAGTCCTCCAAGTAGGCATAACGACGACCACGTGTCCGTCGCGTGCTGTCTTCACTATCTGAGAAACTATCTTCATCTTCTGAGAGCTTCTTCTTTTTCTTCGAAGCGCTTGTCTTTCCTTTACCTTTACCCTTGCCTTTGCCCTTCGAAGAGTTACTGGGTTTGAGTGGTTGGGAGCGTGGTTGTTTGCCAGAACCCTTGCCACCGGTGATGTCATCATCATCATCGTCTTCCTCCTCTTCGCTCTCGCTAATATCATCGTCGGAGTATTCAACGCGTTTCACCTTTTTAATGGGCTGCTTCTTCATTTTCGGTGACTTGCGTGCAATGGTTGAAGAGTTACCCTTTCGTTGCTTCTTACGCTTTGAGGGATACCAGGCGCCATCAGATTCGCTTGTCGAGTCATCGCACAAGTCAGCGCTGTCGACGTCCTCAAGGTTTTCCGAAGCCTCTGAGTCCGTCTCAGATTCGGAATAGTCCGAATCATCTTTACGTTTCTTCTTCGACTTGGGACGCTCCTCCTCTTCGTCTTCATCGCTTTCGTCAACGACAAAACGGCGATCTTTACGCCTTTCACGTACAGCACGTCGTGCGGCCTTGCGCTGCTTCTTATTTTTCTTACCGCGTCGACGAAATTCTTCCAAGCTCGAATCACTATCCGTCGAAACAGAAACGGAAGTGTCCTCCTCTTCCTCTTCGTCAAATGAAGAAGTTTTAAAGTCTTCATCGGACGCATTATCCTCTTCAGAACTAATATCTAATGTAGTTAATTTACGGGACTTCTTTTTCGTTGATTTTAACTTTGACTTCGCTTTACGCTTTAGCACCTCATCATCAGAGTCGTCGTCATCATCATCCTTGTTTTCAACCTTCGCTTTGGCATCGTCATTCGATTCTGATCCCTTTTCTTTTTCTTTCCCTTTCTCTTTTTCCTCATCATTTTCTTCTTCCGCTTCTTTTTTCTCAGTTTTCATTGTCTTCTCCTCATCCTTTTCAGCTTCTTTGCCATCCGCTTCATCTTTCACCAGTTGTCGCTGTCGCGCCTTCTCCTCTTTATCCGCCTCCATTATGGTTGAAATATCTTTCCCGCGTCCCAAATTACCGGCGCCAGCCAACTCGTCCATTTCTTTCTTCAATGCCGAATTGATAAGATCGTCATATTCATTCAATCGATAGCTAACATTAATCTGCCGACGCTTGCGCAACTTGTAAATCGGTTCGTCATCGCTGTCGGTAAGCGAAGAAGATGAGGAGGAACCGGAACCACTGCGTGAGTCTGCACTATCACTGCCCGATCTATGCGGCGAGCCGCTACCTGTGCCACTATCCGAGTCATTGCGTTGACGGCGTCGTGTAGCAATACCACGTGCGGCTGCGCGCCGCCTACTCCGCCCATCGCCTCGTCTACGTTTGTGACTATCACGACTCTTCTCAGTACGTGATTTGCGGTTACCCGTGCCTTTCTTCACCAGCGGCTTATCATCATCGCTGTCATCATCATCACTTTGGAGAGCGCTGCGCTTTTTAATGCGCTCCTCGTTTTTGTCAGCATCGGAACTGGCACTTGTGCCACTCTCATCGTCACCCTCATCATCAACGCCGTTCTCACCGCGACGTTTGCTCTTTTTCTTTTGCTTTTTACGCTCTTTCAATTCCTTCTGCTGTAGTTTCTCGTTTTCGAGACGCTCCTGTTCGACACGCTCTGCCTCGGCCGCCAGCCGTTTATTTTCCTCTTCCTGCAAGCGTTTATGCTCGACAAAGTCATCAAAATCTTTCAGCTGTTTCTCCAGAGCAGCTATTAACTGCTCCTGCTGGCAAGGTGGACAATACCAATCACCTTCGGGTATGTAGAAGAGCACAGGCGAAAGGCAAGAGCAATGGTAACCCTTGTCGCAGTTATCGCAGAGTAGAATCCACTCGGGATGGTCCGATTTTCCACACTTTTGGCACGCCTCCTCATCGCCATCTTCACCCTCCTCAGCATCCTCTTTGCGTGCGGTACGCGCGCGTTTCATCGGCACCACTTGCGATTCATCTTCCAAATCGGATTCAGGCGAGAATTCATGATCTGAGCGGAAGAGCGGCGAACCGGGGTCGCTGTAATGTGGCGGTTCATCTTCTTCCTCTGGTTCTTCCTGCTCCTCCGAACCCGACGACCAGCCATCTTTGCCTGGACATTTTTTCTTCACCTTCTTCTTCAGCTCTACTTCACTTTCTTCTGATGACGACGATGAAGGTTCTGAGGGTTCCACTACTGTGGGATCTGTTTGCTTCTCCGCTTTCTTCTTTTTCTTCAATTCCTGCTTCATGGTGCGTAAAGCAATCTCTTCGAGTTTACGCCGTTCCGCCTCCTCACGTATTTTCTGCTGTGCTATCCGTCGCGACTGACGTACTGGGGTCTCCGAATCAATGGTTTCGATAATGTTAGTCGCGTCCACATCACGTTGCTTACGCGCACCGCGTCCACGTGCAGAGACGGGTATAGTTTCAGCCGTGCTCTCTTCGGACTTTGCCATTTTGGTGGGCGAGGAAGTGGATTTAACAGGTGGCACAGCTGGCTTTGAAGGTGTAATAGGTGTGGATTTGGCTGTGGCTGCGGCTATGGTCGAAGCTTTATTTGCAGCTGTGATGCCGCTTGGAGTCGCGCTCTTTTCATGAGAGATGTGTGCTTCTGGTGCTTTGTGAAAAGCTGGTTTTGGCTGCAAAGAAAAGGTGGAGCTTAGTAAGAGCTTAGTTAATTTTCCTTAAACTTAAAACTTACCTCTTCTTTTACTGTTGTACCTGACTCTTTTTTGGCATTCTTCTTTGCCGGTTTCGTGGCTTTAGGCGTCTGCTTAGCTTTCGACTTTAAATCCTTCATTTTTGCAGTTGTTGCTGATGTTGCTGTTGTCAATGGTTCGGTTATTGCCGCAGGAGGAGCTTCCTTTTTCGAAGACGTCGGCTTGATAGGATCCGCACTTACGCTTTCCTCAACTTTGCTCGCCTCATTTACGGCTTCAGTCGTCTTCTCTTCTTTTATACACGCTTTCTTCGGTGTTGCCGTGGGTGTTGTTTTTGCACCGGCTCTGGTGCGCTTCGGTTGCGGCAATTCAGCATAAATCACCGCCGCTGCAGTGCGTCTACTTGAACGCCGACCAATTGTGGCCACCTCCACAGGAGATGGACTCTTCTCTTTCTTAACTATAACCTCCGCTTTGGTTTCCTGTTCCACGAGTGCCTCGTATTTCATTTCTTTTTTACCTTCAGACTCATTAACGCCTGTGGACTTTACCTCCTCACTACTACGCCGTTTCCGTTGTCGATCTGGTGTCTTACGATCGGGTGTTTTACGCGGCGCATTCGCTCGCTCTGCCACTTTAGTCTCGCACACTTTACGTTCAGGTGTTTTTCGCTCAGGCGTTCTTTCCTTTTCTTCACTACTAAATGACTCCAACTTTTTAACAGTTTCCACTGTTGCAGCGGCTGCGCTGGTGCTGGCATCGCTGATTGTACGCTTGCGCGGTATAGAGTCCTCATCGCTTTCTTCCTGGCGTATTTGTGTGAGCAAATTCTTTTTAAGCGGTTTGGTTATGGGCGACTTTTTTGGTGGCGAGAAGGTAGCGGGGGCATTCAGCTCCGTCGGCGTTGTAACAATAGCGGCAGCTGCAGCTGTCATGGTAGTTGGTGAAGTTTTAGCTGGAACTGTTGGCGCCTCTGTTGCTGCTGGCACCGTTGTAGTTGCTGCCCTTTCGCTGCTCTTCTTTAACTTTTTTTCAATGATTTCGGCAAGTGTAGGCTTCTGACGTATAGTTGTGGATGTTGTTGGAGTTGTAGGTGTTGCATGCACGGCTGCTGGCGCGGTTGAGATTAATACTGGCCCTGGTGGCGGCATTGACACCACAGGTGGACTTGGTAGCGCGGTTTGGCTAACTATAGGCGCTGCAGTGGTGGATGTTGCTGGTGCTGGGAAAGCCGGAAATGCCAATGTTGTGGGGCTTGTCAAATTAAGAGCTACATTATTCTCTTCAGTGGGTGACACTGAGTTCTCAGTGAGCTTAGCTGCAGCTTGCGCTTGCATTCCTTCTCTTTTGGCCGCAGCTTCTTGCGCCACTTTCAAATTTTTTACGCAGCGCTCGATTTGTCTACGAGGCGTTATTATTTTCCGCCTACGCCGCGCATCCTCCTCACCACTGGACGAAGTTGTTTCTTCGACGCGTCCTTTTTCTGCTTCGACTTTCTTACGCAGATCGGTGTTGGTTATTTTCGGACGCATTTTAAAGCGCTTTCCAGCCGGATCAAGATCGAGATCTGTGGTAAGCTCGACCTGTTGCTCCGAATGTAGGTCAACTTCACTTTCTGATGTGGATAAACGATGCGTGGACGGCGCTGGCATATCTTCAAGTCGGCGCTTGCGATTGATAACGGCGGGAGTGGTGGAAGTGGTGGCGCTGGATGTAGTGGATGGTGTGGCGCTGGATGTAGTGGATGGTGTGGCGCTGGATACAGTGGATGGGGTGGCGCTAGATGTAGTTGATGGGGTATCGCTGGATGTAGTGGATGGGGCTGCGGTAGTGACTGAGGTAGAAGTAGTGACTGGAGCTGGTGGTGGCTTAGCGTCTGGAGTTACATCAATTGTAGCAGTTATTTCTAAATTAGCCAATTTACTGTTCGGGTCTGTTTCATGCAGAGTGGAAGAATGCACGCCTTCGGAGGTGAGTGGTTTTTCTAGAGAAATTTTACTTGTTGGAGACAATAATTTACTCTCCCCATTCTTAGCAACAGATACTGCCTCGCTGATTTTTTTACATTCCTCATTTTTAGTAGACTCTTTTAAATTACTTTCTGTAGGCGTGTCACTTATAGATGAAGGTTCTGCATCTTTTCCAGCAACATCGGTATTTGCTGTTTTAATATCAGTGTTTTTATCATTAGGTGCGTCTGGCTTTGATACTGTGCACTCCCTCTCTTTATCACTCAGAGTATTATCATCTGTTTTCTGTTCATTACAACTACTATCTTCACCAGACTCATTTTGATTAACTTTTTCTTCTGTTTCAGTGCAAACTTCAGGTTCCTTAATCTGTTTTTCTGACAAACTTTTCTCTTGTGGAGAAACGTCCAATACACTTTCCTTTGTTTGATCAGGCTTCTTTTCTTCTATAAATACTTTATTGTCTACCTCGTTACTACCTTTAATTTGTTCTGTTTCCTCCTCATTTTTTATGTCATTAACCACTTCTTTCGGAACTTCATTAGTAAGTTCTTTCGCCTTTCCATCATCTGTACTTTCGACACATTTCTCTACATTTTCAACTACAACACTTTGTTGTTGTTCCTTGCTACAATCAGCGTCGTCGCCATTAGTTGTCCACTTATGTGGAGACTCGGGTAATTTAGGAGGAGCCTCCTCCTGCGAGTTACCATCATCATTAACTTTTACTGTTTCGTTAGTTTCTTTGCCATTACTTTCATTCCCAAATTCTTCATTAGATTTATTCTCCGCAGCACCCTCTTCAACTTTTTCGCTTGATGAAGGTTTAACGTCTTCACGATTTTCAACATCTTCACTATTTTCAACATCTTCACTATTTTCAACTATTTTTTCATCAACTTTATCAAGCGATGGGTCCACGCCACAAACTGACAACTTTTCTTCATCCTTTGGCGGTTGTTTTATCGGACTTAGTTTAAGGCAACCTGGTTCGCCAAAGAAAAAAGTTGCTTGAGGTTCATTTGTTTTTTTGGGTGTCGTAGGTGTTGTTGTTGGTTGCTCTGTTGTTACCGCCGCCGTCGCCGTCTCACCATCAGTTTTGCCGTTGCCAACTAAACATTCGGCGCCACTACCTTCACCAAATACGTAAAATATATCCTCTTCAACGGCTTCACCAACAACTATGTCTGTGTTAAATTCTGTTTCATTGTAGGCATCTCCAAATAGATCTGCGCTGAGAAAAATTGGATTTTTGGCTTCACATTCTTTTCCACCACCCTCACCACGCACAATGAGTGTTGGTTCTTCAATCGCTTCGCCAACTTCATTCTCTTCATCAGTGTCACCATCTGAGTCTTCGATTTCTTTCTCCTCATTCTCGTCTTCCTCAGCCGCTGCGCTATCTATATCCTCCTCTTCTATGGACAATTCTTCATCGTCCTCATCATCGTCATCTTCATCTTCTTCATCCTCTTCTTCGCCCTCGGATTTGGTTTTTTCATAACGGCTAGGTTTTTTAGCACGATTCACATCCAAAAGTGATGGGCGCGCTTTCTTTATTATATTCAGTTCCTCGCTACGTGGTGAACTTTTATCAACATCTTCAATAGGTCGTTTGTTTGCTTGTGCCGTTGCCGGGGGATTTGGTGACGAAACGGTTAACTTGCCATTATTTGATAATTTTATACGTAAATTTGGTATACGGGCTTCCTCCTCTTGCGAGTCATCTTGTTCTTCTGGCGGAGGTGGTTTTTCCAGCTGTGCAGCGCAACTATTGCTGCTACTAGTATCCTCATCCACACCAATATCTGTCGAAGGCAAGACTACTTCGTTGCCTCGCAAACGTGATATAAGGTTAACTAATTCTTCACGCGTAGTGGCTACTACTTGCCAAATCTCTTCATCTAAATGCTCCTGATAGATGCGTAAATTGCAATCATCATCTTGTGTAAAATAGTAATTGTGACCAAGCCGATCACGTCCTATTGGTTGCGAGCGCAATGAATCAGCGCTCATTGTTAGTATTTGGGCACGAAATTTAGCATTACGCTGGAACTGGCTTTCAAGCAGCTCCTGTGGGTAACAAGAAATTACATTTAGTAAATTAAATTGTAAATGTACATGAAAATGCTGTCTACTTACTCTAAAAATGCGTAGTTTAACTTTTAAGCTTGACTTCTTATAGCCAAAACGCTCTATTTCCCAAGCATCTTGCGCCGAATACGTAAAACAGAATTTACTCAATGCTGACTCCCAACTTTTCTCATGCACAGTTTTTCGAGTTTTACGCAAAAGTTTTATGTGTAGATCACGCAGCTGATCAGAAACTAAAGGGGAGAATAAAATGTTTACATAAAATACAACATGACAAACTATAAAGGTAAACTGTTTTCTTTTATGCTACTCACCTTCATCTGTATTTGTTAGCCATTCTTGCAAATGTTTGAAATTCGGTAGGGTTAAACCCAAATATTTCGAGAATTTCTGTAGGAATGTACAAATTACCGCGAAATCTGGATCATTGGCACAGGAGCGCAAAGAATTGTTTAGAGCTTCCTCTTCTCCCTCTTCAGTGCAACCATCTTCTTCTCTTTTCATTTCACCCGTTGCAGCTGATGACGCCGAAGTCGACGCAGCAGCCGCAGCCGCTGCATCTAGCATCGACGACGCCATATTTTCTGTCGTTTATGTGCTCCACTACCGAAAACACTCAACCGGCTAAGGATGAACCAATTTTGTTGGTTAAATAGCACACGCGTATAGTTGACTTATTCAATGTTCTTTAATCTTTATTTTTAAAAAATACGGCTACTGTCAGCAGCGTCAAATAGCGCTGCTTTGCACGACGCCACAGCGCTTTTCTTTGATCTACTCACTCACACGCTCAATAGTTGACTTTTTCGTTGCCTTCCTAAGAAAAAAATTTCTCAGCGAAAATCTTCTTAACTTCAACATCGACCAATTAAAACTTTAAAATTTCCTACAAAAACAAACATTTAGTCACACTTTTTATACATTATACGATGCACAACATCTTTACGCAAGTTTTGCTGATATTTTCAAATGGATATTTTGTATAAAATCCAAGTAATTTTTCACAAAACAGCGCACCACACAAAAAATAACAAATTTTCTACCACAATTCTTCAATTCTCTTTTCGGTAATGGAGAATGATTAGTATGCAAGCGTGCTGCCGGATTGCAATGTTATCGAAAAACAATTATATCGGGAGAAAATTGTGCAAAAAGCGAATATGACGGTAGTTTCACAAGCGAAATACTAAAACATCCAACTAAAATGCGAAAATACACCATTGATACTTATCTGTTGACTTTAGATTATAAATTAGAACTATATTTTATTATTTCTCCTGATCGATAATTTTCGATTTCTTTATAAACTGATTTCTTAACACAGGGTTGCGTTGAGTTTTAATGATTGAAAAATAAACTTTAAGAAAAAATTAAAAACAAGTAAATACAAAAGTTGCAGTTATTATTATCAAAACCGATAATTATTTATATTCAGAATACTTTTTCTACTATTTTCGATTAGATTAGATGAGACTGATGCTGCCATTTAACGCGCTTGCGAATGAAACAATAATAGTAATCGATTTCCTATCGATCGATTTCCGTTCAAAGCGGAAGTCAGAAAAGAAATGAGTAAATTTGGGTGCTTTGAAAACAATAGTTCTCGTTGAAGCTTTAATTTATAAGAAAGAGATTTTTTAATATTTTCTCTACCTCAATGAAACTCAGAGGGGATTCAAGATAACCTCAAAAAGGATCGGATATAAACTTTTCCTTTGAATACAGGGTATTAAAGTATGTTTCCGTCGATCAAAGATACTTACCAAACTCCATGAGCGAATAGGCGAATAGTGTAAATTTTTGTAATGTGATAATGAATATATTAATGCCACTCAATACCCAGAACCATGCTGAATATATGATGAAGAATTTTAATTTAAGAGGAAACTTATTTTCATACGAAGTAGTATTGTACTATGAGTGACAGAAGAAATCATATTTCTGCAAAAATTAAGCAGGATATTATGTTACCGGTCAATGGGGAACGCTATAGAGCCAATAATGCGTTATATATATATATTTTTTTTTTTTTTTGAAAATCACATGTCTAAAAAAATCACTCTTTATTTGAGATAAATATTTTATTTTATATTTTTTTAAATTTATTTTGTAATAGTAGCCAATTTACAATAATTTGTCTGGTCGCGCATTTGTAATACAAATTTGTTGTTTTCGTTTTAGCCGATTACTCACACTTTTCGTCGTAAATTGGTTTTTAAGAGCGCCAAGAAAACGTTAAGAAAATAAAGAGACGTCATTCACATTCATACAACATGGAGCAATTAGACAGAAACTCTTAACAAAAAGATCCCCAAGATTCTAATTGTACATGCCGAGATCACTCGTGAGCGCAATTTCTGTTTTTTTTTTGTTTTTGAAGATTGAGAGCAACAAAAACCAACAGAAGTTGCAGGCGCTCAGGTAGGTAAATGACTTATGAAAACTCATATGCGTTTTGAGGTGTGTGTGTGTTTGCATGTGCTGCAATAATGAAAAACGTAAATAAAGATAATTTAGTCAACGTCCTCTTGATAGAGTTGCATTTCGAAACAGAGCAAAGAACGCAAACACAAAAAAAAAAAACAAGAAAAACCGGAAGCATTGAGAACACAAGTTTCTTATATTTATTAGCGTTAAGCGAATAGCGCGAGGAGCCAAGATAACACAAGCATACCACCACACCACCACACCAACAACAACCAACCGAACACATTTACCAAGTCGAAAACTCGCAAGTAGCCAAGCCGAGTACACGTTTCGCCTGGATCTCGCAGCCAGTTGGTTATGAGCTGTGGACAAAGCGAATTCGTTATTTTTCAACTGCGCAAAAACATTTAAATTTTTGTATTTTTAACAAAATTTTAACTAAGTGTATTAAAGCAAGACTGCTAGCAAGACAAGTGTCAACAACAACAAAACAAATAAAAATTAAACAAATAACAGACAGTGGATTTCAAGTGAAAATAAAATAAAAACATTAAAAAATTACTCATTACAATTTAAACACAAATCGTGCATACAATACAAATAAACAAAAATATATACATACATACGTACAAAAGTTAAGTTTGCAACAATATCAGCAGTCGTTTCGTGTGAATTATATTTAAAATTACCAGTCAGCTGCGGTGTTCCCAGCACGTTGGAAAGTTGTATAGGAAAACGTGAAGAACGAGATATTAAGAAAACGATAAGTGTGCATTAGACAAGTACAAGGAGGACAAAGAGGGTAGTTACTACATATCTTGTGAACGTAAAACTGTATAACAGCGGAAAATTGGCACAGGCAATTCAAAATGTCAGCCCTGCAAACGGTAAGTGTGTTTTTGGTCAGGTCAAAAAAAAAAGTGTGAAAAAATTAAGAACAAAAAACATAAAACGAGATTATCATAAAATCGTACAAACGCAATGTGCAAAGGTTGCGAACACATCTCTTATACCAGATTTCCACAAACAAAGCGATGAAGTGTACGCAGTTGTTAGGTGGATGTGCGTAATTTGTTTTTGTTTATTTTGTTTGTTTTTTTTTTTCTCTGACGTTTTTGACATTCAAGTACCGTCATAAATTTTCAATGTGGCACACATGTGTCTAAATATTTGCTTATTTATTATCTATAAATTCTTGCATAAATTAATTGAAATCCGATTTATTGATTATTGGCAGTATTTCAAAACAAAAAAAGTTAATTAATAATGTTAAATTAAAAAAATATATATAAAATGAAATACAATTAAAATGAGATAATAAATAAAATAATAAAATAAAATAAAATAAAATAAATCAAATTAAATACAATTAAAAAAATTAGTAAAGTAATAAAATAAAATACAAAAACACAATTAAAAAAATAAAATTAAAAAGTTTAAAAGAAAAATAAAATTAAATAAATTACAATAAATAATATTAATAAAAATAATAATAATTTTAATAAAAGTAAATTAAAATAATATGTAAAAAGAAATAAATTAAAAAAAATACAATAAGAAAATAAAATAAAATAAATTAAATTAAATACACACAAAAAATCAATAAAATAAAATACAATTAAAAAATAAAATAAATTAAATTTAAAAAAATAAATTAAATTAAATTAAGTAAAAGAACAAGAAAAAAAATTAAATATAATAAATAAAAATAATAAAAATTGAATTGGAAATTTTAATAAAAATAAAAACACAAAAGTATAATAATGTCAATGAAAATATTAGAATATTTGTAGTGTAAAGAACGCCGGTATATACATACATACACTCCCAATGTAGTTGTTGTTGTTGTTGTTGTAACCGCAAAAATATTCCCCAAAGTAATTTTTGGGGAATGTTGCGGGAGTGACAGTACTTGGCCGGATAAAAAATCCGGGTCGTTCCGGTATAAAAACCCGACTGTCGCAGGAACTATTGGATTTCAGTCGCCTCTTATGACAGGCATGTCTTACCGCGGGTAAATTCTTGCTCCCTAACCCGCAAGGGGGTCCCAATCAATGAAATAGACTCAAAGTGTTCTTAATGTGCTCTGCAGTAAATGTTCGTTAAAAATTAAGAGCTGAAGCCAGCTAATCTACATATCTGCCGTACGCCGAATGATAAGAACTGCTAAGCATTTGAAAAGTTTTAATTTAAAAAAAAAAGCCATCGCTAACAGATGTTCGCAAGAAAGCCCCCGCTGATGTTAAAACGCTATTTTTTTCAGACAAAAAGCGGATGGAGCAGGCGATTTCAATTATTACTTCCATGATAAACGATAGGAAAAACATCATTTGATCCATCATCATGGTCTTGAGGGTGACGTATTGGTGTGAGTTGCTATCTCCCATTAACTAAAAGCAGATATTGAATTATTTCCTTCCAAAATGAGTGCCACACGCTACATCGAGCCCCCATAGAGATAAAACCACCATACATACTGCTGGAGTAGTAAAAAGTGAATCTCCAATCAAAATGGTCCTTTAATGGAGTGGCCATCTTACGCTCCCTATCTCAATATAATTGAGATTGTATAGGTATGGCTCTTGAAAAAGGATTACTCTTCCTTTCAAGCAGAGAGTGTGGGCATTGCTGAATGTGTCAAATAACACAAACTCTAAGCGTGTGTGAGAACATGAAAGGTCTGTCATGGGAGAACACATTGGGCATCACTTAAGTACCGGGTCACACGGTTGTAGGAGACAATTAGAAGGTGGACAAGCTGCCTGGTACTAGCACCGATAGCGATAGCAATACGGCTGTCACCATCGACTAGCTCAGGCCTTTCGTTGCCTTCAATTTTTGTCCAAAGTAGTGTAACCTAGAGAGTGTTCGGCCTTCAGCCAATTGAGGCACTATTTCCAAGATGGCCCAAGCATCAACCTAACGTAGACGTACAAAAATGGAAGAAAATTAATCAAATCGAGTGAACTGCTCGACAACGCACAATTGGGCTAGCTCGCCCAACCGCGTTCAGGTCATCAACCTCCTCTTTCAACCAAACAAGACAAGTAGCTTTTGCAGCTTGGTAAATAATTTGAACTCTGTCTCACTGTGTTTACGCGGAAATTGTAAAGGGGCCACTTTGGCTGTCCACGGAACCGGCTCGAAACTCTCAATATACTTGAAAATATTACATTATACACGTATATAACTGTTAACCCTTTAACGTACATATATTGAACACAATTAACTTTTTTTATAATTCCTACGCGTGTGCGTCCACCGAAATCTAGTTTCTAACAGCTTTTAACATTTTTTTTTTTAATAATTTTTGTACAAGCCGATACATACTTAGATATATAGGCCATTCAACTTAAACCCTTATCGTAAATAGGCTCGTTTTATTCAAAGATTATTGCTAAACAATTTGTATAGAAAAATGCGTTTAAAAAAAAATTGTGCAAAAAAAAAATTGCAAATAATTTTTTTATGAGCCATTATTCAATTTGGAATCTTATCACATCCATGGTTATTATTATTGACGTAGTTTCTGATACCTGGCCACCATTTGAATTGTTAGAGACTCGCCGAGAGATAAGAACTACATTATATAAAAAGGTTTCGTGACGCCGACGACGTGCCATATTTTATTTTGTGCCACTTAGTAGAAATGTTAGGGATGAAAAGACACAGTGATTGCTTAAATTACCCGGCGGAACATTTTTTCTTTAAAATCTAAGTTTATTGAAACAAACAATGCAATGTCTTGAAGATGATCCAAGGTCGGGCAGGAGCATCGAAGTGAGAAAAAAATGTATTCTACGCAAAAACCGTTGGAAAATTCGTTACAACCATTTTCAAAATCATGTAAAATACTCCTGGTATGCCATGTTTTTATGAAATAAGCTTGCGTGCAAAAAGTGAGGTTATACAATTGGATTACGTGCATTTAATGTGAGTAATTTTTTTTTAGATTTTTCTGAGAATTAAATCGACCTTTGTGATTTTTATGGGAGTATTATTTGCATCACTAATAACTCAAAGAAGTTCGCCAGGTCTGCTAGCATGCTATAAACGCTGCGTACTTCAGCAATCACGCGCCTAAAGTATTTTTCAAACTACTTACGGTGATTTTTCCCCCCAAATATAGAAGAAAAACATTTAAATTGCATGCTTATGGGAATATAAATAAGTACATCACGTGCGCCTCTTATTCGGCTTGGCGTGTTAAGCGGAAAAATTCCAAAATAAAAACGAAACAATTTAAAGTTAATTTAAGGCAATTTTTATATTGGTTTTAAGTATTAGTTATTATTCCTTCATGTAGTATTTTACTGCCAAAGCTTAAATTAATAATTCAAATGAATTTTTCTTCCTTCAACTGTAAATATTTACAAATCATAATATTTGGTTTATAATCAGACAATGCCGGCGTTGTTATCTACCAAGTACAATAATTGCAATTTAATGCGCATAAAAACTTACTTATATATATGTATATACATCCATCAATATAAAGATATTATGTGTTGGTGGAAAATAAAAATTTATTATATTTTTTTTGTAGGAATTTATTTTCACCACTAATTTTTTTTTTTTTTTCAGAAAAGAAAAAAAGTATCAAAGTAATAATTTTTTAAATATATTTTTATTTAAAATGTTTAAATTTTAGAAAAACAAAAAAATTCTGCAACAAATTATAATTAAATCTAATATAAAAACACTTCTTACAAAGTGTATGCCCGCCGATTCGCTCTCGAGCACTGCTCACCTCATCTGAATTCGCCTTGGTCACTATAGACTCAAACAGCTGTTCATACCAAGCATGTGTCAAATCACTAAATGGCAAAAATTTTCGCACAAATATATTAAACTTTCGCAACACCCTTTAAAACTATATATTTATTTATATTTATTTACTGAATAAGCTAATGAGCGATTTCACCATTTAATATGGAATTTCTCATATCAATTACCAAGTATCACTTATATCAAGTACATATGTACATATTTACATTCCTAAACACATTAGAGTAAACAGGTAATTAATATGTTTCTAGTTGTTGACATACATGCATACATACATACATATATATAAGCAAATATTTTTATTTATAGGCTTCTATCGAAGAGATTCGCGAGCTCGCCGCACGTTTATGTCGCGATTATTTGACTGGCCGGTGGAGATCGATCGACCCGGCTGAAATTATACTCAAAAAAATTGAGTGAGTTATTATATATTTACACAGTTTCAATTGGTAAATTATAAAAATATATATTTTTTTTTCGCTTATTTTTGTTTAGCGGCGGCTTATCGAACTTTCTCTATTACGTAAGTTTACCTACGGAGGACAATAACACCCAGTATAACCAAGCTCATTCCACAGCAACACGCAGCACTGAGAACTACTTGCAATTAAGTGGTGGCAGTGATGAGTCAATAAACGTTGATTGTATTACTGGTATTAATAATAATTATAATGAGCGGCAAGTAAGCGTCGCAGCAGCAGAGGCCCATACTGAGCCAAAAGAGGTTAGTGAGGAGTTCGAAACATAAATGCTCTTTAATAAAATGTTTATTTTTTTTTTAGGTATTACTACGCATCTATGGTGAAGTACATGGCCAGGAGGATGCTTTGGGTAATATCATCACAGAATCCGTTGTATTCGCACTGTTAAGCGAGAGAAATTTCGGTCCCAAATTATATGGCATATTTCCCGGCGGTCGTCTTGAACAGTATATAAATGTATGTATGCGCACACCACGAATACATATTTAATAGGAAAATTATAATTTATTTAATAAAAATAAATTATTATTTATTGAACACCCTGTATTTTGTTGCTTCCAGGCACGTGCTTTACTTACACGCGAATTGGCAGTACCGAAAATTTCACAGAAAATTGCTGAAAAAATGGCAGAAATACACACCTTAGATATACCAATGTCCAAGGAGCCAGAATGGTTATGGAATTGTATGGAACGTTGGCTTAAAACATTCAGCGGTATATTTATGCTAACTGATTGGTGAGTAAATATGCTTAGATACCCGAGCATATGTGCGTATGTATATAGGTATATCTAAAAAAAGTTATTATATTTTTCTTTAAAGTATATACTGCAGTGTAAATATATGTATCGGCAGGGATTGTACACCCTTCCTAGTGTATTTCTGATATAAAATAAAGGCTCAACATAAAAAAAAACCATCAGCCGTTCAAAAAATTAAAAATCGGAAGTGGGATATATAATTTTATAACCAAAATTCGCATTCCTATTATCATAGAATGATAACCATTGGTGCGAAAAATCATTAATTGTGTCTATAAGATCTAAATATGTATGTATGTTTGGTCTAAAGTAATGAAACGGCGTTAAAATTCCTGCAAATTGTGGCTAACCTTTAAAGTACTCACACGGCTGCGCTTACCCGTCGCTCGAGTAGATTTTTATGTCCAAATGTTCATTAAAAATGTGTTTTAGCTGCCCAGCTGAGATGCCTTCAGTCTAATATCAATGCATTCGAGCGACAATTTCTGGCATGAACATTTCTATTGGGCGATGTGTGCTTAGTGCGATCGCAATAGAACTCAGTATGCCACTTCTGAATTATTTAAATTCTTCTTGCCGTGTTAATAGTGTTGACTTTTTCTAATTTGGTTAATATTTTCTAATTTGCCTGCTTTCAATGACTGCCAAAAACAAAGTAAATGACGCAATCTTTTACAGCTGTCTTTTCATAGAATACAGTTGACGTGCACAGTGTTGCATTTGGCGTTACTACAGTCCAAATCAAAAAGTGACCGACTTATGAAACTGTCCTCGTGAAACTGAGTTGCGTAGCAATAATATTTAAATTTAGATATTGAAATTTCTTGTTATTAATTAATATATTATTTATAGTTACTATTTATTTTTTTTTTTTCAAAAATTCCATTTTAATACCTTTACAGGGGTGATAAAACACCATTTGTCGATTTTGTGCGTAAATTCGATTTCCGCAAGGAAAAGGCGTGGCTGCAATCCGTCATAAATGAGGGCAATCACAAAGTTGTTTTCTGTCACAATGACATGCAAGAGGGCAATATACTTTACTCCAATTCTAGCTGCGATAAGACAAACGGCGCGAGGTTAGTTAGTTATGTAAATGTGATGCTATGTATTTTACACTATACAATATCTTGTTTACAAACAAGTTTTGATTAAAATGTGGTAATTTTCCTTTTCTCTGCTTGTTCTCCGCCTTTAAACAATAGCTTCGCTGGTGAGGCGTACACACAAAGCACAATAGCCTGCAATGAAGATGATATCGATTTACAAATTATCGATTTTGAATATTGTGCATACAATTATCGTGGTTTCGATCTCGCCAATCATTTTATAGAATGGACTTTTGATTATAGTAATCCCGCGGCGCCATTTTTCCATCAAAATAAACAACATTATCCAAGCGTGGCGGAACGTCAAAGATTTTATAGCGCCTATTTGCGTAAGGTTAATGAAGGTGTACAGGATTATACGCCCACAGCGCAGGAGCTGAGCGATATGGACGAAGAGGTGCGTCTATTCTCAATGTTCTCACATCTCTTCTGGAGTGTTTGGAGCGTGGCGATGACATTGGCTACCATACAATTTGGTTATTGGGTAAGGTTGTGGTAAATAATTGTATTTAAATATATTTTAATCTCATTTTTTTTCTTTTTTTCTTTCGCATGCAGGAATATAGCGTGGCGCGCATACGCGAATATCAGCGGCTGAAGCAAGCATATGTATGTGCAAGTGCCAAGAAATCGTGATAATGATGTAGTTGTCGATTTGAGTGATCTTCTCGCCATATTAGGCAACTTTTATCAATGTCATAGAGCGCTCTGTGCGCTTTTTGCTCTTGTGTTGTATTGTATTTACGAATTTGATTAATTTTGGTGAATTTTTAACCAAAAAAAAATTTTAACTCGTATATTATTCTAAACGAACAAAAACTGTTATAATCACTGTGCATACATTCATACTTACATATGTACATAATCATAAGTTTTCCTTAAGACAAATATACATACACACATATACATGCATAAAGATTTCCTTATATATATTATACAAATAAACATACATACAAATAAACAAATAAAAGTGGATTAATTTTAAATGGCTAAATTTACTAAGTAAGTACATAAGTATTTGATATACTCATATTGGTTTCTTAATCGAAAAATCTTTTCAAATTTCGCCTTCCGGGTATACTCAAGTGTCCGCGATTCTTAGTGTTTGCTGATAACATATCAGAAGGAGGCAGGCCACAGCATACGCTAACTATATATACTCGTACATATACATATGTATATATATTATATATAGTATGTATACAATAATTATATATGCATGTATGTATGTAGAAAGTTATGAAATTGGGTTTTAGAATTTTTGTATATATGTACATTATACCCAAGATTGCCAATATCTTTGCCCGTATTCCCTAAGCTTTATTGTCCGCTAATTAGACGTGCGATAAGATAAGATAATGGAGCACAAATACATACCTACGTCAGTTAATAAAGATAGTAATTTTTCACGGCTTAGCTTTCTTATTTTCTTTGGCGGAAATAAGATACTAATTATATTTAATTCTTTCAAGATTAATTCTAAATATATTTTTGTTTTTAATTTTTAATATTGTTTAAATTATTTTTATATATATTTTTATTTGTTTTTAATATTTTTGTATTTTACTTTTTAACATGATAATTTTATTACATTTTTAATCTCTTTTAAAAACTTTTGTTAAAGTTTTTATTTAATTATAATATTTTTATTAAATTTTTAATAAGTTCTAAATATTTCTCTGTAAATTTCTATTTGTTTACAACATTTTTAATAACTTTTAAAAATTTTTGTTTGAGTTTTTATTTATTTATAATATTTTTATTAAATTTTTAAAAGTTTTTAAATCTTTCTTTTTTTATTTTATTTTTATTTATACAATATTTTTATTACATTTTTAATATTTGAAATTTTTATTATTTTGTATAAGCTTTTATTTGTTTCCAATATTTTTTTTTAAATTCTTAATAAGTTGTAAATATTTCTATATAAACTTTTAATACCTTTTAAATATTTTTGTATAAGTTTTCATTTATTTCCAATGTTTTTATAAAATTTTTAATAGTTTTTAAATATTTCTATACAAATTTTTATTTGTTTATAATATTTTTATTAAATTTTAAATATCTTTTAAATATTTCTATATGAATTTTTATTTATTTATAATATTTTTATTAAATTTTTATTTTATTTTAAATATTTCTATATAAATTTCCAATACCTTTATATATTTTTAATATATGTATATAATATATTGGTTCCTTTTTTATTTATTTTTCATATTTTATAAGTTTCTTTATATAATTTGTTAATGCTTTTTGAATATTTTTAGTTGTTTAATGTTTCATATTTTCATTTGGTGTTAATATATTTTTATTACTTTTATTTTTTATTCAATTTTTAATACCTTTTTCATATTTTTATTTATGTACATATATTTATTACTTGTTGCTTTTTTATTTAATTTTAAAATTTTTTATGTTTTATTCATTAAAATCGTAAAACCTTTCAAATATTTTTTATTAATTTTTTTTATTTGTTCTATATATATATATATATATATATATATATATATTGTATATATATATATATTATTTTAATATTTTTATTAATTTCTTAGTATTGTTCATGTTTTGTAAAAATCTTTTATATGATTTTATTATTTTAATATTTCTTATGTTTTTTGCTTTTAATTAAGTATGTTATGTAAGTATACGCCACGATTTTTTTTTTTTTTTCAATAAAAGTTGTATAGGAATTTTTTTTAAATTGCCATAAAAATAATAGCAAAGCATACAATTCATTTTGCGATAACCGAAAAGTGCTGATAAATCTCTGACTGTAGTTTTTTTGTACGTTAATTAGACATTATAAAAGATTTATTGACCCAAATACTAATTAAATTAAATTATACTCTTATATTACCCCAAACTTAAAAGAAAATTATTTATGGACCTGGTGGCGGTAAGTCTTTGAATAAAAAAGGAAAGGTGTTAACAATAGCACGCTGAGCTCAGAGGGAGAGAGAAAGAGAGAAGTTTTCCACCATAGCTTTGTTTCTAATTCTCGAGTTCCTCTGATGGCCAGCGCCTCAAGGTCTTTTCTTTTATGGTTTATCGAAAATTTACGAAATTGTCAATCCACCAGATCCTCACATTGTCGATAACCAATTTCCCGTTCATGGCATTTCCTGGATGTTGGTGACGTCAGTCATTTTGGTTTTTGTCACGAGTTCGCACATTTTTTTATTATCCCACGCAATTAATGTTTCGATAAAATATTTATTATTATTACACTTTTTTTCTATTTCAACAACTACTATTATTAATTTTTAATTTTCGTATTAGCAAATGGCGTTCTTAAATTAATGTATTTTTCCCTTTCGCAGCCGCTATAGACGTGTAATATACCATATGACCTGTTCAACATCCAGAATTGTACAAAATTATTTCAAAAATAATAATAATTTTTCTGTTTATGGTCGCTCATCGACAGGGAATGTCAAGCCCTCCGAGCGTATTTCTTATATAAATTGAAAGCTCCACAAAAAATCCATCAGGCTTTCGGAGGCGGCTTAGAGTAAACTGTAGGTGCCTCCATTTCTTGAAAAAGTATCATGACGCTTACACCAAATCTTAAAGAAGAATTTATCAACTTACGTGTATATTTCTAGTGATATTAATTTTTTTAGATCTGATCATTATTACCTCTAATTAGTGAATTTATGAAGATTTATATACTCGTGTAAATATGTATGTATATTTATTTATATAATAGACCAAATACTTATGTAGATTTAATCGAATATTTATAATATATAAATATTTGAATGTATATACATATGTACAATAAGTTATCAATTATCGTTAGAAACTTCTCGTCACATACTCGTACATACATTTTCTACATGTGAATATATTTGTTTAAGTGAGATTTGCTGTGGTATTTGATGCATATTTAATCTTTCGTAGTGGTATAAAGACTTTTATAGAATAGTTTCTTTCAAAGCTAGCGAAAAAAATGATAAGATTTTTCGTAGAAAGTCATAAATACTTTTCGTGGCTTGATATTGGCTGTTTTATTTACTTTATTATGTGCCTATTACTTAAGAATACATATGGAAACACATACGTGTATGTACATACACATGTCCGAAAAAAAATTCTAAAATCGTTATAGTTAAAAATGGGATATACGCATACAGATATGTACATATATGAACAAGTATTTGACTAACAAAATTCGATATTATTTTTATTTAAAAAAAAACATAACTTTTTTAGTTTTTATTTAATTAAATATTCTTAATATTATTTAATTTTATCTTATTTTATTTCATTGTATTATAACTAAATTAATTTTTATTTATTTTTATATTCTTTTTTGCTTTATCCTATTTATTTATTTTGTTTTATAATAATTTATTTTATTTCATATTATTTTCTTGTTGTTTTTATTGCATTTTATATATTTTGTTTAATTTTTCTTAATTTCATTCAATCACATCTCATTTTATTTTTTATATATATATTTTTTTAAATTTCTTTTAATTTATTTTATATATTTTTATTAAAATATGTTTTATTTATCTTTTTTATTATTTTACTTGATTTCTTTATTTTATTTTATTTTGGTTCGTTTCGTTGTATTTAATTTATTTAATTTTTTTATTTCCTTTCATTGAATTTTTTTTAATTTCGCCGCATTTACTTAATTTTTTTATTTCGTTTTATTATTACTTATTTTATTTTATCTTACAATATGTTATTTTTACTTTTTTAACTTAATTTAATTTTATTTAATTTCGTTTCGTGTTATTTATTTCATTTCATTTCAAAATATTGGTTTCTTTTTATATTTTATTTTTTTATTTAAAATATGTTATATTATTTTAGTCTAAATGATTTTATTTTTACCGCATTATTATATTTTTTCTTTAGTTTAATTTCATTTTATTTCACTACAATTTATTTTCATTCATACAAATTTTTAATAAGAATTTAAATCATTTATGCTTTATCGTTGCTTCCTTCCATTTCAATTTTATTTCATTATTCATTTCAATTTACTTGTATTTTATTTTAATTTAATTTATTTTACTTTATTTTGCTTTATTTCTTATTTAATTTTTTATTTTTTTTTTAATTTGTTTTATTTCTATATATTTTCTTTTTATTTATTTTGTTTAATATTATTAATTTTTTTAAATTTATTTCATTGAAATTATCTCATGAAATTTTAATTCGGTTAAATTTTGGTTTAATATACCGTATTTTATTCTATTCCGTTTTACTTTATTCAATTTTACTCAAATTTATTTTATTTTAATTTTCATTATTTTATTTTAATTAATTTAATTTTACTTTATTTCATTTTATTAACTTTAATTTTGATTTATTTTACTTAAATTTGTTTTTTTTTTTTGTATGTAATTTTATTTATTCATATTGAAGGGTACCGTTATTTAAAACCGGAAATATGGCGCCAAAAAATATGCAAATGTACATAGATGAAAAGAGTACATGCAACACACACACAACTATAGTATCAGTAGAGTATATGTGGATGTGTGCAAGCATTTGGCTGGGAAACAATTACTGTCATCACTGTCTAACGCCAAGTTAGCCGTAAATTGTCAACAAAAAGCATAAACTAGCGGTTTCACTTGAAGACACACACACACACATGCAAATATAACAAAAATTGGGGCTCCACACACGCATAGATGTAACGTCAAAAGCGCCACGCTACCAAATCAATGCAACCGTCAAGTCGTAAACAAGCTCACAGCATGGCTGCTGGCCACCGCTGCGGCTATTGTTGTCACTTTCGGTTGCATGAAACGCCAAATGCGGTTTTCTGCGGCTTTTTGACGATTGTGTGTGGCACTTATTTGCTATTTTTTTATCTTTTCTCTTTCTTCTACACACATACTCATGCAAAGTAGTTTGGGGTTATAATAATGTCGCACGCATTGCTTGCCGTAACGTCAGTGGCTATGGTGTGTATTTATTAACTAGTTGATTGCGGTGTTGTTGTTGCTATTGTTGTTTGTTATTTAGTTATTTAATAATATATTGAGTGCTTTCGCTCGCTTAGCAATAATAAACACCAGTAGATCAAGCAAGATCCGATCGTACGTTGCTATTGTTGTGCTCTTCGTGCACATCGGCATCGCGGTCGCAGTTGGCGTCGTCGGTTTGGCGATAATGGTTCTCTCGTTGTAGTAGTCATCAACACGGTCGGTGATATTGTTGTTTTCAGTATGTGATATTTTGTATTTATTATTTATTTTACTTTGTGTTTTTATTAGTGATATCAAAAGTATATATGTATGTATATGCGTATACATATATATATATATAATTTATTATAATCTAAAATCATCTTTTGTTTTCTGCATTGCGCGATTAATAATAATGTTAGCTGCTGTGTTAATGGCTTTTATTATGCACTCGTTGTTGTTGTTGTTATGAAGTGCCAAGCAATTTAAGTTATCAACGATTAACTTTACACATCGCCTTAAGTACATGCATACATACATACGTATTTACTGCCCTCCACGCTTGTGTGATTTTTTATGTATTTACATACATACGCATGTACATATAAGCATTTTGTTGTTAATTTTTCTTTATTAAAAGTTTTTATTATCTCCTTTTTGTTTTTGTTTGTGTCTAAATAGCAATATAAACATTTAATTTATACCAAAATGTTTTCATTATTATCTAAAACAGTGTATTTGTGTGTACATATATACATATTTCCGTGATAAAAGCCGTTTGAGTTGATTCAAGCCAATTGATTAGCCAGCCGAAGAGCCAATGCATGGCTGACCGTTTAAGTGAATGAGTGAGCGAACGAATGAGTGAGTGAGTGAGTGAGCGCGTCTGGCAGTGAGCAAGTGACTAAGCTATTGTGGACAGTATAGTACATGTGTATCAGCAAGAAAACAGCGTGAAGACAATAGAAAACCACGCAGTGGGTAAAAGAAAATTATATTGAGACTTGCAAAAGAAATGTGGAAGCAGTTGAAAGACATTTCAAATGTCAATAAAGTGGCTAAATAAAGAACTGCAATACCAGTGAGTGAGCGAGTGAGTGCGCGGTGGAGAGCCGAATGTGTGTGTGCTCTGTCGTGAATATTTAGCTGAGCAGACGCACAAATACAAATTGTAGAAGAGCAGCGAAGAAAAAGTGCACAACACATTTGCATATACATACATATACAAATTTACATATATTTTTATATGTCTTTATAAGTAAATTTGCAAACTTATACAATATTTACGAGTCAAAGCAAACAGTACACAATAATAAATACTAAATATCACTGCAAATCTACGCCTTTTTGACTTAATGTCTCTTTGCCGCTATTGTATTGTCATTGACGTTTGACGCGCCTCTGTCGTGTTCGACTGTCGTATGCGGTTAGTGGTATATAAAAATTGTCACTGGCTGACGTACTGACGCGCTAATAAACTTATGAATATTTATATATAATAAATATACATATAGAAGCAGCTACTAAATCGTGTTTTAAACATTTTTAAAGGTATAGTAACAAACAGTAAATAATAATAAAAATAAATAATAAATAGCAAAAGTACAATAAATAAAATAAAATAAAATAATAAAAGTAATTAGAAATAAAATTAAAAAAAATTAAATAAATTATAGAAATAAATAAATAATAAAAATTTGATTGAAAAAATTAAGAGAATAAAACAAATTTATTAAGCCGCATTGTTGTTTTGTGTAGTAAAATGTATATAAGAAAAAATATGTTATTAATTTGAAAGAAGAACGTAGTCTAATTGAAAAATGTATGTTATTTAATTGAAAAAAATTAAAAATAAAAACGCAAGCAAAATCAAATAAGAGAAAAAACAGCAAAAAATGCATTGCCAACCAATAATAAAGTGAATCAGTGTCTTGAGTCAAAGCAAAAAAAAACAAAAAAAAACGAAAAATAAAAACAAGAAAAAAGAGAAAGAATTGCATTGCAATATAGTTTCGATTTACGTTGGCGCTATGTACATATGTAGGTATATACATACATACAAATGTATGTATGCGAGCGCGAGTGTGTATGAGCTGGTGCATAAGACCCCCAGACGAGAGTTCAATAATTTCAAAGAAGTATAAAAGTTAAAAAAAATAACAAAAAATACTAAAAGAGAAAAAAAAAACAAAAGCAATAACCAGCACAAAAAATGCAAATTTCTTTAAAAACCAAACAACTTATACAAGTTTAGCGCTATGCTTTGCCTTAATAGCTGACTAAAAGGTGTCAACAATTGAAATAAAAATTAGAAAAGACATAATAAGAAATGAAGAAATGCTAGAAAGCAGAAAAAAACATATGATAAATAAAATAAATTCTAAAAAAATTAATATGTATATTGAGTAGAAGTGTTTATTTTTTACCTTATTTTTGTTTTCTACGTTGTTCTTTGATAATTTTTTTTCCTGCTACATTCAAACACACATACATACATACATGTATTGACAAAAATAACTAAGTACACATGCATGTACATATAATTCGCAAACATGCCCCCAACAACCAAGCTGGTTATACATACATACATACATACATACGAATTTACTTATGACAGCCAATCTATGCTACGTTACGTCAAAAGAAAAGAAAAAAAAAACAAAAACCACACATACATTAGCACTACACAATGCACATAAACACCTGTACACAGGCAAAAGTTAGCTTATTGTGGTATTTAAATAAGTCGATGGCAGCCAACGCTTTGAGTTGTTGTCGGCAAATGCAGCTGTGGGTGTGTGTGTGTGTTTGTGGAACCCATTTGTGAGCACTCAGAATTGTAGCTGTGTAAATAAATGAGAGCGACGATCATGCTATAGGCAAGACAGTGGGTTAAATGTGCTCAAAATTGCACAAAAATTATTTCAATGAAAAAAAAACAAAAATTTAACAATTGAAAAATAAAAAAATTAAAACAAAAAATGTCTTCATGTTTTTAGGTTAGGCGTTGCTTTAAATAAATTTAAAATTATCTCCTTACGCGAGAAGCGTAAATCTTTGCATAACTCTGGGCGCTGACTAATTGCTATCTGCTATTTCAGTTTTCACTTTCTGGCATATATCTGATTATCTGATCTGTTTCAGTCTTCCCATCCCTGCGCCCTTGAGCGGTATGCGATTGGCGTCTGCGCAGCGTCAGATGCCTCTAATGGCATTGGGTAAAGACCATCGAGCCTCATACTCAATTCGTATACATTCGACATTCTCCTTCACCCGCTTAGACATTATCCGAAATTATTTCTAATTTATGATAATTTGATACTCTTTTTGTTGAAGTTTTGCGATGATGATAGTTTTACGCCGTATAAAGCAGTGTATATTTTATGTCGGATTCGTGATGGAAGAGACCAAGCTTCCGAGTTTTGGCATTCACTGTAGTGGATGAACGTCTAGCTATTTGATGATTTAAATGGGGTTAGGTCGCCGAAAAGTTGACAGCGCTTGGCCGAATAAAATCCGGGTCAGCCAAGGTGTGTCAAACCGGCTGTCGTACGAGTGTCAACTCCGGTATGTAGAACACTTTCACCAACGCAGCACTTACACCGCGAAATATCCATGTTCTCAGTCAAGGAGCCTAATGTGGCTGGGATGCAACCGTCGGAATCCTCTTAAAGGACACTTACTTGAAGCCGAACCTATTAACTATTCTATAAAGCAACTTAGACAAGAGCCGATGGACAGGACGGCGTACCGGGAGTCCGTCAACACCGTCATGAACTCTCTTTCTGTGAATGGCGTTCTCGAAATCCGAACACCACCTATTTGCAGACCAAGAGCTCAAGCTACTTCAAAGGGGCCCACGCAGTTAAGATCTATGTATTGTAGTGAGCTTAATTCCTACTTATAGAGACGTGATCCCAACATACCCAACGCAAGTCATGCATGCACTAATCACCTCTTTTCATGCTCCTTAAAACCAAGTAGTCCCCCTTCCATCTGGTCCGAACCCGTTGGATCTCCCGTTAGATGACCTCGATGACTTAGATTAGTCTCGCTACAACAACAACAAACGTATCATGTAAATCGTTAAGGACCTTTCCGAGCATTTCGGTACTAAACGATATAAGATGACTCACCAAAGAAACCGACCATCCACATGCTGAATGCTGGGATCACGCTTGCTAGCAGGTGTTAGTTTGAACTGAGTAGTGAAATGAAAAGTAAAGTTCTCACTCAACGAACGAAGATCATTTACGAATGATGGAAGAGGAAGGATCTATTGTTGACTCGCATGACGTCCATGTGTCGATTGAGAAGAAGCAGAAGACAATAATTTAAATACAAAATTCACCACTGTGCACTGTGCTCCTCAAATTCATCATATTATATTTAAATAGATTTTAGTAGCCATTAGCGCATAGTCACATACATACATACGTACGTGTATATGCACATAAAGATGGTCCGACGCATTGTTGTTGACTGCATAATCATGCAGGGGAATGACACAGGCGAATCAGTGAAATCGAAATTAATTTAAAAAGTCGTAAAGAAAAACTAAAACCGAAACTGTTAACTGCATGAACATAGGTACTATGCGCTATTGGTATATATTATATGTAAGTGCTTGCCACAGACAACATTTAACGCAATAAAAATAAATACCGTGTGTGTGTACATACATATGTATATGTTTAATGACCACAAAGTAGCTATGAATATGTATGTTTGTATGTATACAGATATAAAATGAAATCTCGTGCGCCGGCAAAGCATTCAGTTGAAGATGGAAATACTGAAAACACCGTTATATTGCAATAAATTTTAACCGCTTCCGTAGCATGTACACGTTGTAATTTTCATACATACATACACATATATGTATGTATGCATATGTAGATATATTTTTATTATTACTTATATGTTATTTTTGTAAATATTTTACAAAGTTTGCGGTTGCATAGTGTTTATTTGAAATGCAAAAACCCAAGCATACAAACATACGTAAATACGTCAATAGTTTGGTCAACAAATTAATTGCCATTTACATAGAGACATACATACATACATAGTTGAAATGGCAGTCAAACACTTGAAAACTAAACAAAAACAAATAATATAAAATATTTCATATTTAAATTTAGCAGTGTTGTATGTAAGTATGTATGTACATATGTATTTAAGAAACAAAAATACAGTTGGAAGCCTTAAAATAAGAATGCTTCAGACGAAAACTTCATAACACTGAAGACTAATGAGAGAATGAGAGCGTAGATCACAGAGAGAAACAGCTGATCGCCTGTGAAGACAGGAACTTGTAATTGAGACCTCCTTCTCTAGAAGGTAGAGCATATTCTTACACCAGAGACCAGCCTCAAACTATTTCTAATGTAAAACCCTTAACATCGTACGTAACTGGTGCAGGGACTGCTGTCTGGATGGAAATCCGACAAAGTTTCAATGGTTACTCTTCACCAGAAAGTACCAGCCAACAGCTTTTAATCCACCCTAATTTTAAGGCATCGAGATCACTCTCTCTACCGAAGTCAAATGTCTAGGTTTAACCTTGAAAACAAACTCACTGAAACTAAACCAAAAAAAGTAATTAGTAACGTATGGTGATTTAAATCCTTTATTGTACGTCCGTAGACATGGCTTACACACATAGAGCTAAATTAACAACAATGCGCCACACTGTCCTTCTTTTTCGGTTTTTGACGCCAATTGGAAATGCCAAGCGTAGTCCCGTCCTTCTTCATCTGATACTTTCAAAACAGGAGCGTTCATTTCCTTTCGGACCACACGATCTTGCCAGCCTTGGCTATGTCTCTTGATCCGTTGAGTAATGTTAAGGACGCCGCATATCTTGTACAGCTCATCATTTCATCGGCTGTGATGCACGCCGTTGCCAATGCGCAGATAAGCATAAATCTTACACGAAATCTTGCTCCCCAGTCTATTCAAAGTCTGAACAAAGAAGCAGAGCGCAGTTTTAACTGCTGCGAAAGCCCTTGGAACTCTCCTCAACCTTACCCTGTTGGAGTCGGTGGTAATCGTCCACGTGTTAAAATGTTATAAAGCTAATTGTAACTCGACCATGAAGAAACCGCAGCTCGGGAACATGTTCAAATATAAAGATTCAACACCAATTTCGGAAAAGGTAGAGTACATTACATCTGCCTCTCCTCTGTTTTGTTAATGTATTTTCTATAAATTTGGATAAAAGATACATAGCCATTTTTACAGAAGCTCCGAACTCGAGAAGAGTAAAGAATAACCATGGATGTCTGATGACTATTTCTTTAATCCGAAAAGTACTACTTCTATTGTACTACTGCTCAGCCCTCAGTTTGGCTCGACATCGCTTTCACGAACATTTCTACTTCGATTGCGTTGCTAAATTAGTTTCGGCCATCTTTTGGGTTTTATAGAATATACTAAATGGTTTGTACAGCTAGGGAAGTAAGATAGAAATTTTCACATGACCAACTTGGTAAGAAAAACGAGCCTAACTGCACTAGGTCACAGATCCCTGGCTCGGAAACCATGCATCTAATGCCATCCGGGCTATAGAAATCTATAGTCGTGAATTCACAGTAGGTTCCGTCACCAGTATTAGGATAGTAGGATCCTGGAACCGATTGCACAGCTTCATCATAATCAAACTCACACTGACATTTAATTGGTCACCCTCTATCCTTCCAAGTTAGATTTCCATTATATTTGAATGGGGAGCACCGTGAGGAGGGATAACACTGCCTTTCATGAACTTGTGGAACACTTACTTGAATTGTGTTTCATGAACTTGTGGAACACTTACCTGAATCGTTTTTCATGAACTTGTGGAACACTTACTTGAATCGTTTTTCATGAACTTTTGGAACACTTACTTGAATCGTTTTTATGAACTTGTGGAACACTTACTTAAAACGCTTCTCATGCCGTGAAATTGTGAATACTCCAGTATTTGCTCAGTATGCCTGGAATGCGCCCTCTGACGTTCTACATCACACCGAACACTCAATACATATGTACGTGTGCATATCTATGTGTGTACATGAGTGTTTGTGCGAGTATTCATTAAGGAGCATTTAATATGCACGCAATTTAATTTAGTCGAAATTATTTGAATGAATAGTTGTTGCTGCTGTTGACAGCTTACAAGCACATACATGTGCCAGCTTGTTTGGGGTATACATGTGTGCATTTTAAATATGTTTTCCCCTTACAGGTACGTAGTTGCTACGTGCGAGTTTACAAGTAGATATAAAGCCACTTTGAAATAAAATAAAATTATATTTTATTTAAAAATTTACATGGCGTGATGAGCGTAGAAATTGTAGTCTGACGGCTACTGGAAATAACATCTTGTAAGAATCGCATACTTACATATGTACCTACATACAAACACACGCGTATGCAGTTTAACCTGTTAACGAGTTAATAATTTGCCGATCTGAGCGACAGGTCTACATATATTATATTTTGAGAAGATGAAGTATGCAATATTTTTAGTTGAAAATAAAATAATAAAGCGAGCAACTGTCAGAAGGCATGCATTGTACATATGAGAAGGATGGATCACTAGTCGCATGCTCATGTTCATTTGCCTTACTTGTCTACCCCACTGAGAGTAGTTACAGAGGTAATTAAATTTCGCAGAATACCTAGTAATTCTTGATTGGGCTTTGATGTACCCGGGCATGACAGTTCTCCACCCACCTATTCAAAAAAATGAGTAGGAACACTAGTCGATACCCAACACGATGACAAGTGCTGCTGCGTTGGAATACCCTGTGGGAGGTATTCCGTCCTCAAATCCCTGTTTTGAGTGGCTGGCATCTTTGCGTTGCCTCCGTTGACGTTACAGTCACTGACAACCAACTGACAAAGATTCGTTTCTTTAAAGCTTGAGCATATCTTCGTCACGTTCAGTCTAAATAACTCTTGTTCGGATATGAGGGGCATAAGGCTAACACTAAACGACGTCTCAAGCTAGCTCTTCTGCTCAAACGACATGCTACCTTCGGATCTCCCACCATTTATGGGGGAGTTGAAGCGACGGGTTGCGTTACAACCTTCAGTGCCTGACTGCACCTCCAATAATCCCACTTCTCCCACAGTTTCCAGGCGCTGTAGGTACATAACTGTCACACATAGCCACCAGCTTTTATAGGAGGACAATACAATGCAGGTTTTTGACACTGAAGATAAGTGTATCACCGTCTCATGCAGCCACCCGCTTTTCTCTTTGGAAAATAAGTTAGTTTAGCTGCCTAAGAAGTTTGGAACCGTTTTCGGTTTCTGGTAGCTTTGGGCTCACGGCTGGGAGAGTGGGGCCTACGGAATCAATTGGAACATTTCCAACTCTCTCGTTATATTGGGTGTATAGTTTATCCATTCTACCAAGGAAAACGGGTGGTTTTCCAGAAGGAATACTTCCCGTCGTCCTCCTACTTCTAGAGGCGCCTACTAGAACCAAATCGGAGCGCCCTGTAAAGCCATCCTACTTTCCCGCCTCGAATTGCCTGGTAGAGTTGCATGTTCAATTTAAGATGTAACTCCGATTTTTGGTGTGCGTCTTAGTAATTTTTTAAAAATTCGCTTGACAAAGCTACCTCTGGATTTTTATTCCACATCAGAAACACATTCGGAGAGTCGATATTCCCTGCCGAGCCCTGATCCTATTTGGAGAAGAAAACTTTTTCGATGTTGGTCTCCATAGTTGTACACACTGCTACTCAGCTACAGTGCCTCGGGTCAGTACTGCTTGAGTTGATAAAAGGTCCATAAAGTTATTGTGCTAAGAAGGAAGGAGATGTTCATTACTAAAGGTTTAAGCAAAATTACACTGACAAGAGTTGTAGGCATTATGAAGTCAGTATTACTTTCTCTACGAATCTCTCACACTTTGTGGGAGCATGTAGAAGTCGCCAGAAGTTCCGGTTCTCTTCAACTTCTTTGATTACCTGATCACGCTAACTCCATAAATTGGTTTGATTAGCGAAAAGCCCTCTAAAGACCTTCAATTGTAAGAAACTGTACACGCTTGACAACTGAAAACTTCTCCTTCTTCTTCTTAGGGGCGTTTATACTTTTTGCACTGCGGCGCTTAATGGAGACACCAAATGAAGGCAGGTTCTACTCCAACTGGGCTTTCCAACGTAGTGGAGGTGCCTCTTTTTCTCTGCCTTTACTGGCGAATACTACTTCGAAAACCTTCAAAACTGGACTGCTTTGATTCATCCCAGAAAACTCTGACCAAGCCAGCGTATTGGAATAAAGATAAGCTTTCAGCTCTATCGCTGCCCATAAAAAGCTCGGCGTATTGGAATGAAGATAAGCTTTCAGCACTATCGCTGCCCATAAAAAGCTCGGAAAGGTCTACTCATACCATCGATAGTATTTCTGAAATAAAAAGCTTCACATAAAAGCTCACCAGCCGTCCGGAAAAGCTTTAGAACCACTACTCAATCGGAGCAGAAGCTCGGTCAAAGCTCTCTAATCGGTATTAAAGCGCAAAAGGTGTATAAGTATATCAATTTCATTCATGGATTTTACAATATGAGTTCACACTTTTACTTTCTTACGTGTGTAGTGGAAATATTCTTACATTTTGATTTCCACAACGCTTGGATACAACAATGAAATACGATCTCAGCCGTCTTCGGGTAGCAGTCAAGTGTATAATGAACAGAGCACACTTGAGATAAGGATTTCGAACAAAAAAAAAAAGAATTAGTGGAATGAGTCAACATTTTTTACACTCTTACTTGGATGTGTATGTGTGTTGATAAAAATCGTTTCAAAGTGTTTTTGTTTCTTTTTCCATCTGACAATCGTCTACAGTTGTATATTTGTACATATTGTTGTTGCTGCATAGTTGCACGCAGTTAATCTAAAAAGTAGGTGTCAATTTACAAACCTATATACATATGCATGTGTGCATGTGTGAGTAATGTCCTCTTTGTCTGCTCCTAAGTTGCCACTTTGTGTTATCAAAATGCAATAAAACAGTTTTTTCTCTGATGTTTCTTAGACACACACACACACACATATGTACATACGTACATACGTATATTTATTTATAGAGCATGCATATTTATATACAGTTATAAACAACAAAAACACTCATGTGCGTGTGTAAGTATGTACATAGATATGAAGACAGAGATGTCTCAGAAGCTGATTTTAGGGGAGCTTAGAAGCCGCCATCCAGCGATTCCGCTAAATCGGCTCGTTATCGGCGAAAACAACTTACGCATTCACTCATAAGTCTCATAATCTCACAATAAACCGATGTGATTTTGCTGCGCTCAATGGACTGAAGATCGCTTGGCCGAAAATGCGGTTATTTATCGAAAAATCATCATTTCCAAGGAAGCTTGGCGGCTACGTTAACAATGAAAAATGCCGCATTTGGCGCTCACACGATGAGTGCTCTTAGGGAGTCGGGGCATAGATCAATCAGAAAACTTCTGCCGTAGCTTTTCGACGTCGAGCCTTGTTTGTGTTTTTTGATTTGCTGCACAGAGCAGGGCGTGTATTTTGATAGCGATCCAAAGTTAAGGTTAGTTCCCTGAAGCTATGCACATCTAGAACAAAGTAGACATGTTGCCCTTCTATCACAACATGAACGATCTGGTTACGAGTTTTCGAACCGGAGCCGCCTAACGTAGCCGTTCAGCTTCAAACCATTTGAGAATGTTTCGTCGTGAAGTCTGAATTTTTGACTGTTGAGCCAAATCAACTTTCTTTAACCACCCTTACGTTCACTAAGCACGATTTTGACATCGTTGCAAGGACATATAGGTACGTTCCAGGCAGGAGGCCTCTTCGGTCATATCGTCCTTTTCTTCCGTCAGAATGTGCGGGAAAATCAATAATCAAATTATCTTGCTTGGTATTCGGCGAACGAATCTCATCCTCACTTTCCAACACCAAACTTGTGACCTTTTCTTTCCTTTTATCGACCATGACATTTGCTGAATAGCGGTAATGTCAGTTTTATTTTTTGGCAGTTCATCAGCCAGTATCCTACAAACTAGGAGATCGAAGATTACAGTCCTTAATACCCTTTTGGTTGTTGTATTTTTTTATTCTTTCTATTATCGCTTTTTTATATAGCGAACCACGAACCCAGTAGCCAGACGTATTCTTATGCCTCCTGATATAAACAGAGATCTATTTATCGGATCAAGATCCACGCCTGCTTACAGCAGTCTCTCTGACAAACAGATGTTTCTTAAAGACTTCAGCGGCCTCTCTGTTTGTATATGCATTCAGCTACTTCAGAGCAAGACTATACACGTTACCAGGCTGTATGTAAGAACTGAACCGAATATACCCCGAAGTCAGACTGAAACCCTTCTCAAAGTCGATTTGGCTACGCCACTGCAACTTTTAATTGTAAACACGCACATAAAGGTATTGCAAACAAAATACGTAGGTATATATATGTGTAATTATACTTATAGAAGGTATTTTTTATCAGACGTGGGGTTTTCAATGACGGAATACTTTTTCCCGATTTGGTCTTTTTGACAGCTGTTACTGGATTTACACTCAGTTTGGTTTATCATTTGATAATGAACAGAGTTAGAACCGTTTTTTCGAGTGCCTATTAATGTATCCAATATTCGGTCGATCGTTTGGACTCGCCCAGCAGAGTAGGTAATTCGGGCAACCATAAATTGGTTTCCACCACGTTTACTCTAGTGGATAATGCTCATCCGCAGAGAGAGTTGTATAGTGCGCACCGAAGAGGCTATTGCTGCTGTGTAGCAGAGTATCGAAGAGGACTCGAATGAGTCCATCCGCCGTCGCGCACTATAATTGGATCTGTACCCATTTACTTTATGGAAGATTTTGTGGAAGGAGCTCCTGGTTTTGCGGGGTTTGGTTAGTGGGTTTGTTGCTAAATAAACTTGTCCCATTTGGAGTGATGATAATCAACAAGCCATTGTTGAGACGCCGTTAGCGCTTTGTAACCGATGAAGCGATTTTCGACCGAGCTCCTCCTCCAATTTTTAGTTTTGCGTCTTGATGTTTTTCCAACAAATCGAGGGACCTATAGTTTATACTAGGCCGCCTCCGAACAGCTGATGGTTTTTTTACGATGAGCATTTATTTCATGTCCGAAATACATACGAGGGGCGACCGCAATTAGAAAATTTAACTTAATTTTTTATTTAAATTAATTTTCCATAACTTTTGGATGTTAGTGTCACCGGGATTTGAACCCGAGCCGCCGTTACATTCACAAAAAATCAAGTTTTGGTGTGTTCTTTGGGCAGAGGGAATCATTGGTCTATATGTCTTCCAAAATAAAGCCAGTTATAATATTACCAGTCAACGAAGATCGCTTTAGAGCCTTGATTAATAACTTATTCGTGCCTGAATTGAAGGATGTTGATTTGCACGACCTTTGGTTCCAACAGGATGACGCTATATGCCATGCAGCCAACGAAACAATCAATTTATTGCAGAAAATTTTTGATGAGCGCTTTATTTCCCATCGTGAGCCTCCAAGATCATGCTGGGCAGCTAAGGTTGAGACGACTGGCACCTGAGAAGAGAATATTCGGCATGGTGACACCAATTGCAGTAAAAAGTGGTCGAAAATTCGGCCTATCGGCTAAAATTTATACGAGTCACTGCACGAAATCATTTTAAAAACATAATGGCAAACCCTTAACCTAAGAATAATGCTAAATTCTTGTTCAAAACATTAAATTATAAGCGTTTTATATCTTCTTGAAAACCATATGTTTGGAAAAAAACACCCTTTACTAAGTATGTTTGTATGAATGCATAAATATGTAAGTACTTTTAACTAAATTTATTTTTGTATCACAAGAAAAAAATTTAAAAATAAATACATATTTATAAAGTGATTTTTATCCGCTTGTCACACCTTGCAACTACCATAAACATATGCACATACATACATATGCACGTACGTAGGCACACACAAAACATTCTTAAGACCTTTCCTGATCTCTTTTAGCATTAATTAAATACGATTACTATGTACATATGTATGTGTGTGCGCCTATTTTGTGTGAGGTTTTCAAAAATTTCCATTTTAAATATTATTATCGCATTCGCATTTAAAATTCTTATTCGATTTTGTTGCCATTGCAAGCGAATGTAGGGAAAGAGTACAAGAAAATAAGAAGAAGAAGAAGAAGAAGAAGAAAATAAACTAAATTTAATCAGACACAAAAACGGTAAACATATGTAGATATGTATGTATGTATGCCCATGAAACCACCGCACGATGCACAACCTACTCACCTGCCCTTGCTCGGCTCTCCTTTGAGTGGCTATCGGAGTTTTGTTGTTTTGTTTTTATTATGTTCCGCTATTGGTGTATCGATAAGACATTTATTAGTACTCTTTTTTTTATTTCTACAATTAAACGTTATTAATTTTTAATTTTCGTATTAGCAAATTGCCTTCATAAAATTCTAACCATAAATTAATACCTACATATATACATATGTACATATATATTTTCCCTTTATAGTAACTATTGTACAATAAAATATGACAAGAATTCTTGGACAAATGGCGTTACACTGAAATTCAAAGCTCACAGCTGCAATGCAAGAAAATGAAGGAACCAAAAGAATCGTTTCAAGAAAACAATTTAATAGAAAACAACAACAAGATGGAGAATTTAGAAGGCGATTCAAATGACAAAGGTAAGTGGTTATTTAATACACACACACAACAGCATACATACATTTTTCAAACGGAAGTTGGCAGTGAAAATACATTTTTTGGGTAAGAAAAGTGTTAAAAAAAGTGCAATAAAAAAGGGAAAATCAAAGAAGGGCTTAATTTAAGCAATTTCAAAAGTAGCAAAATAATGGCTTTTAAGTATTTAAATTTCGAAGACTTGAGTGTGTGTAATTTGCATTGTAAATTTTCTTTTTTTCTATAATTTAAATAAGATTAAAATGCATATTTAAGGCTTTACCGGAAATCAAGCGCAATATCGAACGAACTAGCATTTTATTTTAGCATTAGCATTTATTTAAATGCTTTTAAATGAAGAAAAGAAAAAAGATAAGAATTGTTTCGAGCGAAAAGGTGATTATTTTAAGAGATTTCTAATTTGATTTTCAAAAAAAGAAAAAAAAATCAGAAAAAGTCTGAAATCTTTATTTTAGCGATTTTTTTTAGAAACTTTGGAAATTGATTTTCATATAACAACAACAACAAAGAAGATCTGGCTTCAGCTTCAGCCACGTCGAATGCTTCATACTTTTCATAATCATATCAACTTTTATGGTATTTCATTTTAGGATTAAATATTAATTCTCATGAATTTAAATGATTTCCGGCGGCAATGTTTTTCAATTAATTATTTGACGAAGTTTTGCCTGAAAAACCCATCATCCGAACAAATTGGTCGTATATATGCTATAGTGATCCGATCTGGCGGGTTACGAAAAATGATCGTCTAAATGTGCCAGTCTATCTGTGTACTCGAGGGACTGGACAGGACAGAAAGAAGAAGGGCAAAGCTAACTCATCTAAATTTTGATGGGTCTATCTCTTCTTCTTCTGGTACTTACATATGTACATACTTCGGACCAAAGTCGATATACCAAATCACGTATATACATTTAAATATTGGTCGTAACTGCGCTACAAGTGGTCCATTCGCCTGCTCCAATTTTGGCATCCTCTCGCTAACATTTTGATCGTTATCTCAAGAATAAATTCTTCAATATTGAAAAAAATTATCTAGAGGCCTTGAATCACACGCCACCTGACAGGCACCAGCTGAGCTATTGTTTTGCTTGCTGTATGGCCTTTGGCCCACCATGTTTTTGAAACCGCATGACAGTCCAGTGAAGTCTAGCTACACTTTCACGGTTCAATGGTTTGATGCTGAGATGGAAATAGTATGTTCTCTATTATATATTTATGATGGTCCATGAAAAAATTATTCGGAAAAACACTTTATTTTTCTTCTTCTCCGCTTATCTTGTCTTGCGTGTCTTAATTTTCTTGTCTTAAATGGAAATAACTGCTGTTTTAAGCCCCCTTCGAATGGATGTAGGTCTTTCATGAGAATCTTTGCACCTACAATGATGGCTAAGGAGTTCTTGCTTGAAAGGAGCTTGCTAGATAGGATCATGAAAGAGCTTAGGCATGCCTTTATCCACCTGCAAGCTCACTGTAAGAGTATGATTCATCGCAGATGCCTATTAAGGATGGAGGAATATCAACCGTTGTATTGTTTCTAGGACCGACAAAAGGCAAGGAATAGAAATATATACAATTATGAGTCTCCTGACAGCGTATATTTCATTGGTCAGATACGCAGTGTACGAGGCTTACCATTAAACGACTTCTGCAGGAGTTATAGAGAAGAGGTAGAAACTGAAACCTTAGTACAGCTACTTTCCGACTCCTTGGAGCAGCAGGTTAAAGTCTTTATGGTACGAAATCGTTTGGAGACTTCAGCGCAGTAGCGGTAGCAAAGATTCAACGATTGTTCAGTTTTGCTAATTTCACCATGGACTTAACTATGATAGTAGGGAGCTCTACCGATGCTCTCTAGAGAGTAAACTGATGTGCAGCAGCTGATCTAAAGTCTGAAGCACCTGACACTTTAGCAAAAGTGTACAGTGGTAACAAAATAAGGCATGTATCGTATTATATAAAAGAGTGAAAAAGCACTCTCTCGTTCAAATAGTTTACAGCATAAGATTTACTTAAAATGAAATCTACCCTCTAGCGGTGGCTTAGTTCACTAAGTAGTGACTGTGAGGTTAATATTCTTCCTAGTTATATAATTATGAATGTATGTATTTATTCCAAAAATAAAAAAGAGCGATATTTTGGGCACGTAGTGCAGCATCCACTATCTTCAAAGAAAGACTAGTTTGGATTTGCCATAAACTCTTACATAACTCATTCCAACCTAACCTAGCTCAACCGCTACACGCTCAAATTATTAAAAAAATTATATATTTTATGTATACATGTAGGTATGTACGTACTATGTATGCCATTTGATATTCACATGTAAATTTATATAATGAGAAAATATTTGCTTATCATAAAAGTGGCTAGAATTTATTGTTATACATACATACATACATATATATTTGCAAATATATTATATTTTTTATTTTGACAATAAACTTTCACTAAAAAAGCGAAAATACGTACGTATGTACATACAGATTATATTTCGACACGCCCATGTTTCTAGTGACAATTCTTTTTTAAATAAATTATTATTATCTACTGATTGATAAAGTGGTGTTTTTTATAAAGATTTATGTAGTCATGCATATGCATACACGTACATAACTATGTATGTATGTATGAATATATAAATAAATATTTATTTATTTTTGTTTGCTCTAAATATTTCGGGCCATAGTAATTCAATATATACTATGTACGTGTATGTATTTTTTCGTATATTTCCACCGACTGTGAGTTTTGAGAACGCCACAAGTGGTTGAAGAACTAAAGAATCTCTATGCGCGTCTACATACACTAGAGGTGGCGGCTGTGCGATAACCCCGGAGCAGCAACCATCAATGATAATCAAATTTTTTCGTAGACAATTTCTAATGCAGGCGAGAGATACGAGTATGTATTGATTGTATGTAAATAAATTTATAGATTGGCAGCGGGTGTAGTGCACCGACGTTGCTTTTATACATATACGTGTATGTATAATATAAATATTTTAATTTATTACAAATATTATTTAGCAGCTAATCGTAATGTATTGAATTTTAATAGACAGCATTTTACTGGCTGCATATTTATAGCAGATGAGCCGTACACATTTTCTCGCAATCAACACTCGCAACGCTCATTAATAGGTCGATCAGGGACTACCTTCACTAAGCAAAAAAAAAAATGAAAATTAAGTAAAAAAGAAAAGGTTTTGTGTTTTGTTCAATCATTTCATTTTGATATGTACATATGTACATATGTTTTGCCTGCATTAGCATGCAATACGTGCTGGATTTTTAGAAAAAAGTGGTTTACTGATAGCAACGCAACAAGTTGAATCATAACCCCACAATTATTCCATTGGCAAATGTGACTTGCATTGATTTTTCTTTTTTAATTATAGCGCATTTTGATAAATTTCATTCAACTTCTTATGTAAATCAGAAAAAAATTTACTTATTAAATATAAACACTTTCTTGCATTGTTTTGCGGCGTGCGATTCATTGCATATCACTATAGGCTAAACGACCTGCTCGTACTGTGGCGGCGTCTGTCGATTTTTGTGTATGATTCATGTTTTTTCTTCGTAAACATTTCCGATATTGTTGCAATGATTGTTCATGATGACAATGTGGAAATGCGAAAATGGGTGGTAGAAATATATGTAAGTTAATTTTTGATTTCATTTTTTATATTATTATTTTTTGTTTTAAATTTATTAATTAGTTTTTTTATATTATAAATTTTTTTTGTTTCTAATACCTTTTTTTGTTTATTTCTTTTTTTAATTTTGTTACTTTTTTATTGAATTTAGTTTTTATTTTGTCATTTTTATATTATGTATTTTTTTTAATTTGATTATTTTATACTTTATTGAAAACAATTAATAAAATTAAGCGAATTATTATTTTCAATCAATTAATTAGCTTACACGAGGTAGTTTCCCTGAATTTAAATTGTGAATTGGCGCGCAGTAACATCGAATGCAACACTGACACATGTCAAATGTCATATCAATAGAAGCTTGAACAGTTTGATAGCCACAGAAAATAGACAAACTCGCACATTTTAACATAAAATGAATGAAGTGAATTTCGTGTGTTGTTTAAGCATTAGTTATTGCATAAAAATCCACACGGAACAATTTCAGTGGTTAAAAAGTGTTTTACTCAGTTCCATTGAATAGTTGATGACGAACGTTACCCAAAAGAAGCGGCCACCCACAAAAATCGTCGATCATGCCATAATATCGTCGATCATGCCATAATATTGAAAGAACGGGGAATGAAAGTTGCGATTAAATTATAAATAAATACCATAAATCTCGCGATTACTCATACTGAAGTTTTCAGTTTCAGTTTCAGTAGTAGAACTTTTTCTGCTGCTTCGTTATCATAGAAAAAATTTTAATCCAACACATCTCACCTGAAATCAAGGTTTCTCTTGGCAAAAATTTTCTATTGCAAGATGTGTAGTTCAGGTCGATTACTTTGAAAAGGAGTAAAACTATACCGAATATTATTCTGAAATTCTGTTTCTATATTGTTTCCAATCTGAAATTACCTCATTTGGCCGAGCCAATAACAAAGGTTCATTGCTTCATATTCTGTCTTCTAAGAAAGAATGTTGCCAATACTGAAAGCGCCAAATGGACAACCGTCTAAAAGCGGAATCAATTACAGTTCCTGTAGATAGCCTAGCGGAAATTAAATGTATCAATACAATGTGTGAGAACTTGCAAGGAGACAATAAACATATTATCATTTGAGTCCTTTGTCACAGGAATGTAGAAGATAATGAAAAGGCGGATGTGCTGGGCACTATCGACTGCTTCAGACCGCTGAGCGCCTTGAAATGTTATTTGACTCAGTGGAACCTGTGGGAAAGCGAAAATTGCCGACAGAGCAAACTCTTGCTAGTGTTAAAGACAGGGGTGTGCAGCGAATTGGATATACTAAGGGGGCAACTACGTCTGAGATATCAGCTCCACAAGTTAAGTAATGTAGAATTGTCGAAGTGTTGTATCTACACAGAGAGGGACAAAACACTGAGTGTAACCCTTGCGAGTGAAAAAAAAAATCAAAATTGGGATAAGCAGGAAAGCAGAATAAATCTACTCAATAGTTCGGAGTGGCTTCGCGCGGTCAGGTCCTTAATCTCCGCATTCTGCCAACCAACCAACCAAAGGTTATGTGCTCTCAATTTCGCCTTTCTCTCTAACAGTAGCTACAAGCTTCTAATCTCCAACCAGACACATCAGGAAGGGAGTGCTAGACTACATCGATTCCATATAGCATCAAAGACAAGAACCGCTGGACAGGAAGGCGTACCGACAGGATTTAAATGCCATTCACCGACAGTCCGTCAGTACCTTCAATCGAATCACTATCTATATAAGGTCTGTGTACTGTAGTGGACCTAATTCCTACCTATCCAGACTTGACCCGGACATACCCAACGTACATATGTCCCGCATATAAGAGATTCGCAATTAATCTTGCCTCCTGTCTAAATATCGCGTTTTTTGGACCTCCCGTTCGATGACTTCGATTACTTAGACTAGTATTGCCTGCTCTTAGCGGGGTTGATGAACCAAAGCAACAACATTTTGTCGAGTATTAGGCCGAGTAGACGTTCGGAAACCTGAGAAACTCCTTTTGTTTACGGATTTCATTATTATCTCACCAAGAGGGAGTTGTCGGTTAAGTTTATGCACCGACATTCCCATTGCACACGCCACATCAGCCAAGCTCAGGATGACTCAAAATTTAATCAGCGAAAACCGAGTCACCCTATACTAGCGCGCATTTGTGCATCACTTACATATCAATATATTTTTTACATTTTACATTCTCAAAGCATGTGTTAATCAGCGTGTAAGCCGGTGTTGCCTAACACCAAAGTCCGGCAGCGTCATGTCAACTGGATAAAGCAACCGTTATTATGTTAAACGTAATGTAACAGCTGAAACACTTGCAGAGGTTTGGTATGCACTGTAATAATATAGATATGGTACATACATATGTACCGCCATAAATACATATGTATGCCTATAAATATGGCCCACCAAACTGACATTCCTTTTGTCAGCTGCATCTCTCCGAACTGGACTGTCTTCTGCGGGCCAATGGTACAGCTAAGAAAACATGCCTCAGGCATTCCGCTGAGAGTCTACGATCAGCACACAACAACAATAACAACAAACACACCTTCCGAATGTGCGAATTGGAGCAAAATTCAATAATAGAAAAAACAGTAAATATCAAAAAGCCACACATAAGGAAATAAAGTAGCGTATACAAACTCACACACACACATACACACACACCTGCATACACTTGCAATACAAATCATTTGTTGTCTGCGGTGACGCCGCGTACAAAAGGAATCAAAGTTCAATTTTTCGTTTCGTCACATCTTTGGATGGTGATGCTTTAGCGCGGTCAAAGTACAAAACGGGCCAAGTGTAGAGCCATAACCACCAATACACTGAATGCGGCCAGCATACAGCTGCAGGCAGCCACGATCACCAACACCGCCAACGCCAATCATCACTACTCATCGAAATCAGCGACGCCACTCATTGCGCGCCACGTTTCGCGCACTTTCAGCGTTGTGTGTATGTGTGTGTGTATATGCGTGCGTGTGTGTGTGTTTGTAGAACTCGCTCGCAAGTCAATAAATATTGTGGCTTGTTTCTTTCTTGCTGATTGACGAAAAATCAAACAAGTGCGCGAAGTAAAAAAACATTTTCAGAGATTACATCGATTGTCATAGAAATTTTAAAATAAATTGCTATAATAACAAGAACAAATAAGCTGAAATAATCGTACATGAATAAAAGCTGCCGAAGGTACGCGCCGCTGCCTGCGTTAATTGAGTCGCTTCAAAAGTGGTCTTTGTGTGTGCGTTTAGCTAATGTGTCATCAAATATAGTCAATTGGGTTTAGTACAAGTGAATTTTTCTTGCTGCTGCGAAGTCAACTATTTGATACTAGTATGGAACTAGTTGCGAAAAAAATTATTCTAAAAAATATAACTTTCTATTTAAAGCAGATATAAAGAGCTATGAAAGAAAAATTAAGCGTTCTTATTTTCACTAGTTGTGAACTAGTTCATAATTTTAATTCGAAAACAGTCGATTGAGTATTTTAAAAAAGAGTAGTCATTTAATATATGTGTATTGATTTTTTTGTGTAGAAAAAAATTAATTTTCACTGGTTGCGTGGCTCGAAAAAATGGTTAAAAATTTTTTTATATGAAATTCAGAAAAAAAGGTAGAAATATTTCAACAAACAATAAGCATTTAATTAAATATTTGACTCCGAATAAATCGGAGACTGACTTCAATGGTAATGGTTAAAAAAGAGCAATTGTATTATTTATTTCTTAAAAGCAAAATGTAAAAGATAGAGCGGTCCACTTTTCATTGGTTCCCAACTACTTTAGGCACTAGTTGAAAAACACAGCAAAAAAATATACACTTTAATTAGTTTATTGATGACTATTTTGAAAAAGTTAGAAAATAATAAGTGGTTCTATTTACACTAGTTGTGGACCAGATAACAATTTGTTTTCGTATAAACCGATTGGATTTAAGGGTAATTAATACTGATTATCTAAGTACAAAAAAAAGGATTGATAAACCAAATGGTTACTTTTTCACTAGTTGGAAATTACTTGAGTCACTAGTTTAAAAGTGTGATAAACGCTGCAAATTTTTCATTTTTAATTATTAAATTCAGCAAAACTAACTCAAGAATTTAACATTGTTAAGTGGTACTATTGTCACTAGTTCCGACTAGTTTGGTACCCATTTTTGGGGATATGAAACATGTAATAATATTTTATTTATTAAATTTCGAACTTATAGATTTAGCCCAAACTATTGTAATTGGTCCTATTTTCCCTAGTTGCGCATTGGTTGGCAATTAGGCTTTGAATTTAACTATAAACACGCATTGATTTAGTAAAGGATGGGTGGTCCCACCTAACGATTTGGTTTCATTGAACCTTTAACATAAATCTATTTTGAACTGGAAATGAATTTAAATAAAATTTAATTTAAAATTTCACTATTTAACAGTCTTCAGTCTTTTGTAGACATTTCGGTGTTGACCCTGACCGCGAGTAGAAGATTTTATCGTCGTCAATTTAGTCGGAATATTTTAATATAACATAGAGCAACTTTATTTGTTTTTGCCGTGTTTAATTTAAAAACTGTCTGTCATTCTCTACACACACGCCTACATATGTATGTATATGTGCATTTATGGTACACTAGCACAACTTGTTTATCACCAAAGTATTTTTGGGAATTTTCTGTGATTCAAATACATTTATACATACATAAATACATACATATGTAAAATACGAACAAAAAAGAATGGTAAATAAAATAATAAAAATATTTAGAGAAGAAAAGTAAAAAATTGCACATATACATAGATACATACAGACATACATATTTTATTATTTTTTTATCTATTATATTCGCTTGTAGAGAGATTTGTGATTATTTATAATTTATATTTAGATTTTTAATGTTTTTTTTTATTTCGCTTTTGAGTAGATAAAACCTGTGTGAAGCTCTCTCTCTCTCCTACTGAATATCCCGTTGAAGGATAAAATTCTCGACAATGAGGTTATGTCGCTCTCAGTGGGTTTAACTTATCGAATATGTGTATGTACATACCTATGAGAGCCTTTCTGGGATTTATTTATATAAAAATAAAATATATTTATGAATATGTTTGTATGAATGAATTTTTTATTAGCGAATTTGTACAGTTACACCCATGCCCGTTATAACAATCCACTTTCGCTTTCAATAAATTTGCACGCGAAAACTGCAATCGCCAAAAAGTTATCACCCATTTTTAGTGATAAGATGCGTGCGAGTTCGTTGGAGGTGGCGATGATTGCTGGCAGAGTGGCACAGAAACACATTATATTATATATATATTATGTATACATTAATCTAATTCTTTATCAAAAGTTTGGCGCCTGTACTGTGGGCGTAATTGTAAATACAAGAAAAAAATAAATGAATAAAATAAAATTAAAATAGAAAATAAAATGAAATACAATACAGTAAAATAAATAAAAATATAATAAAAAAATAAAAACAAAATAAAACACAGTAAAATCAAATAAAATATAATAAGTTAAGCCAAATTAAGTTAAATTAAAACAAAATACAATAAAATAATAATAATAAAATGAAATGAAGTAGCGGAAAATAAAAATAAAATAAAGAAAATAAATAAAATAAAATAAAATAAGATAAAATAAAATAAAATGAAATAAAATAAATAAAATAAATAAAATAAATAAAATAAAATAAAATAAAATAAAATAAAATAAAATAAAATAAAATAAAATAAAATGAAATGAAATGAAATGAAATGAAATGAAATAAAATGAAATGAAATGAAATGAACTGAAATGAAATGAAATGAAATGAAATGAAATGAAATGAAAATAAAATAAAATAAAATAAAATGGAATGAAAATAAAATAAAATAAAATAAAAATAAATAAATAAAATAAAATGAAATAAATTAATCCAAATTAAGTTAAATTAAAACAAAATACAATAAAATAAATGAAAATAAAATGAAATGAAGTAGAAGAAAATAAAGATAAAATAAAGAAATTAAAATTAAATAAAATTGAATTAAATTGAATAAAAAAATAAAATTAAATTAAATAAAAAAAAAATAAAAATAAAATATTAAAAAAATAAAAATAAAATAAATAAAAAAATAAAATTAAAACAAAAAAATAAAATAAAATAACTTAAATAGTAAAAAGAAATGAAATAATATGAATTAAACATAAAAAAATGAAAATATAATGGAATGGAGCAAATGAAATTAAATAGAATTAAGATCAATAAAATTAAATTAAATTAAAATAGAATACACAACAATAAAGTTAAATATAGCAAATTAAATTATATAAAATAAAGCGGAAAAAAAATCAATATAAAACGAAAAAAGCAAAGAAGTGAAATGAAATAAAATAAATAACAACGTTAAAGAAAAATTAAAAAATCAAATAACAAAAAATTCTTGTATTTATAAATATAAAATAAAAAAAAAATATGATTTTTGGGGTTTTTACTTATTATTATCTTTAATTTTATTTTTAATAATTGTTTGGTGATGATTACCACTTTGATAAGAAGTTAGCAAGTTGTTAAATGCGCAGAAAATTTTGCGCCTCCACTCTACATAATATTTGTTTTCTATATATGTATATAAAGTTGAGCGTGAATGTTCTTGCATGTACATACATACATATGTATGTATTACCTGATTGTAATGAAACTAAGAAAAAAACGAAAAGACGCTCAAATAATGCCAAACGGACGCAATGCGGATCACTTGCCGCTAATAACATACATACATACAGAGGCAAACATTTAAGCACCAAGATGTTATTTATTTTAATATCAGTTCGGTAATTAATGTGTACGCATGTATGCATGTGTATAAATACATTCATTCATATGTGCCTTAAAACATAGTATTTAAATTATATGTGTATGGAGTTTATTTTTATGTATATATGTACGTATCTATACGATCGCATAACTCACACTTTTGGCATGTTGTTTTTGTATTATTGCTATTTGCTTCAATATTTTATTGAAGACGGTAGCTGATACCGCTGCTGCCGTGAGTCGCGTTACTTTAATGCCACTGCGACGCCGCACACTTGTATACTTCTCTTTCCTCAATTTTGTATTTACACTCACTCTTACCACTATAGTGGCGGCTAATAAACAACGCTCGCAACACACGCGCTCGACCGGCTTTGCATGGCTACATACCTACATATGTATGCCTATAGAGCCTGTGGCCGGCCCCAAAAACGCTCGTCCAGCGCTGCTATTGACACTGATACATTGGCGCAGCGTCGCACAGCATAGCATACCTTGGTGGTAAGGCAGCGCCACAACGTGACGTCGCGTATTGAGCGGCACGGTATCGGTCTCGGTTTCGGCATGTGTCTCAGTCAACGCTAGCGCTCGTAATCACTGTTTCCTTAACAATTTCGCCAAGACTATCATTAGCATTACTAAGACAGTTTAGTCCAAGTGTAGAACGTTTATTGCTTTAGTCGCTACTTTTGCATTTATTTATACGTATGTATGTAGTACATGCATATCTGTACGGGTGATACGACGACAACACCGACCGACCGACCTAAGAATGCTCGCTGCGACTCACCGCTGATTAGTCGACTACTACAACTTCCAGTTAACTGTTGACATCGTACATTGGCTCGCGGGCGTTTCAAAAATAAAAATACTACATATTTGCTGTTACGGGGATAAGGAAAATATACGTATAATATGAGTATAATATATAAAAGAAATAATAAATAAATAAATCAAATTAATAAGTTCAAAGAAATAAATATTGTCCTGATAACGAGTGAAAGTACATATCTACATACAAATATACAAACAGAAGAACATATAAATATAAATATAAATATAATATATAAATTTATGACAATTTTTCCGGAATATGACATCAGTCCTACGACGAGTCACAACTTTTCCGCCTTTTCAAGTGCAATTTAACATTTAAATAGGAAAAAGCGAAAAATACTCAATTCAAATTCAAATTCAAATTCAAAATCAAATAAAACAATACAAAGTAACGCATGTGCACTTTACACACCTACAAACAAACATATATGTCTACCTAGCTGCATTTAGCACACGGGAAAAGCTTTGAGGTGTGATTTGTTAAGAATTCTATGCAAATTTTCAAATAAAGTGTGTGGTAATTGTGTACTTAGTCCAAGCCAAAAGTGACTGTCAAGGCAAAATAGTTATTTTTTCGTATTTTTTTTTTTTTTTTTGTAAATATTAAATATTTGTGTTTACAAAAGTTGTGTATTGCAAAAATAAACGAAAAAACACAGTCATCGATTAGTCTTACGTGCATTTGCTAGATTTATTTACACACAATATTTACCTGTGACGCGTTTTGAATGCGTTTTAACGATTGTTTGGAAAATAACTCTCCACTGGATGCATCAGTTTTGCTAGGGGATATGTTAAAAATGAAGACCGAAGTCATAACGGGTGGTAGTAGCTTTGATGAGTCCTACATCTTTGAGGATAACCTCTTGCGCATGATCGGTGAGTAGAAGAAAGAAAAAAGTGGACGAATTATAATTTTTTTTTTCAATCATTAACGTGCCATTTTTCAAAATTGAAGCTGACTTTATATTTTTCAGTTGCATGAATACTAATTTAATAACTTCATATCCTTAATAGCTATGTTACACATAATAAAACTTTTGCCCTTTTAATAACAAATACCTTTGAAAGCGGTACATTTTTCCCACTCAAAAACACCTACTTATTTGTTCATTTAAATAAAACCACATACATTTACAAAACAAATTTTGATTCTGTATTTCAGTACAAAATGTTTTCGTTTAAATAACAAATAAAAGCTTGAATTTGATTACACTTGCACTTGTTATTTCTTTTTGTCCTCCTCGTATTTGTAATGCAATAGCTTACAATCATCTTCTGATATCTTAATCCAACCATCTTCTTTCAAATGATAAACACGTATAATACCACCAGAATATGCATCTCTGTAGGTAGCATGGTAGATAGCGCGTCTACCCAAATCATAAGCTTCTGAATCTTCCAAATCATATTTGTAGCCAGAATCCAAAACACCATAAGCAAATATCGAACCACTGCCAACGGAAAATACATTGCCCGGCGAACGTGAGCCATCCGAATCTACATAGTATAGACCGGCACCTTTATCATCATAACCAGCCAACATCATGCCCATACTCAAGCCCATGCCTTTGTATTCATGTGCTATATTTGCCATAATTTTACTAGCCGCCGCAACAGAAATATGCTTTCTATTACGCAGCTCATGTAGACGGCATTCTTTGGCGAGTACACGATCCCAATACACACAATCAGCAGCACCGCCAGCCAATGTGCCCAGCAAATATTTATTAATTTCGACAATTTTTTTCATTTCTTGTGAACCAATAAACTGACCACCGGTCGCACGTGAATCTACTGCCAGTATGACACCACCCTTATACTTGAAGCCCAAAGTTGTTGTGCCGTGGTCAAAATCAGCTTTAATGCCATTTTTTTCGCCAGCTGCATTCATTGCCTTCAAATCGACAGGCTAAAAGAAAGTTATCTAATTAGAAACTACTAGTCTAATAATTTTTTTTATTTATGTACTTACTTCATTGGTTGGTGGTGCGAGTAGACGATATGGATTCGTAAGGTTACACATTTGTTCCATAAAATTCATAGGAACATTGTTATTTTTCCTCATATATGATGCATTTGAAATGCCAGCTATTTCCGCTAAAGCCATTGCAAATAAATTCGATTATATTTTCACCAACTCGACAGTGACAAACAAAATTTTCATAAGCAAATCAAAATAAATTACGTCTGCTTCTTATTAGCGTGCTTGTGTTAGGTCACAATGATATTGCGATGGTGCTGCCAGTTGTGAATTTTATAATTTTTATGTGTAAATGTTTGAATTAGTGAATCCAAATGAAATCCACAAACACATGATAATTAAGCATTTTAGTTTTTGAAATAAGTAGTTATTATGTATAATTAACAGCTTGTGCGAGATATGTGTTTGTGTACGCATATGCATATAAATAAAACACCATAAAAATGGAAATAAAGGCGAAATTATAAATATACTTATTTATAATATAAATATTTATTATATATAAATATGCTTATTTATAATTTATTTATGTATGCTTGTAGACATTTTTGAATACTACTAGCTTTTGCGAAGCTAATTGATAAACCAACAACGACGATACAAACGTATTTATTTGCACGTGCAATATCTTCACGTTTATATAACACATTCATATATAAATAATACAAAAATTTTTATAATTTTATAATAATTTATAATTTACTTAGTTTGCTAACATCATGCTATTATTAACAATTATCAATCAAATCAAATGATATGCTACATTTTGTTTGAATATCTCTCGCAAGGTTTACATTACCAACTGTGGTGCGAGGAAGGGAATAGAGCCTCAGAGAGAGAGAGAGAGAGAGAAAGAGAGAGAGAGAGTAAGAGAAAGAGAGTTCCATAATTAAATTCACTTTTTCATATAAGAGAAGGCCACGTGGTCATAATTAGGGCTCCCGCCCTCTCTCATGTAGCCTATTGTGGAATTTCCTGAGATTCTTCACACCTTCCTGATGGAGCATGGTTTTTTTTCACACTACACTTTCAATAAAAAAATTAATTTTAATTGAATAATATATTATACATAACATTTAAACTAACCGCTCCGTCCTCTTGGCCGAGCTACGTGGTTTATGGAGGCTCCCTAGCAAGAATTCTCACGTATAAAAACAGGAAAGTCCGTAAAATATCGAACTTTTGTTGAAGAGAGGGGGGGGGGGGTTAGATTAATTACTACGTCATAGCCACATAAACAACGGGAGTAGGTGAGAGCAAAGCTACGGAGTTAATAATTTAATGAAAGCTAACAAATTGTACTTATTAAATGATTTATTAGCTGTTATTAATTACTTATTAAGTCGTACGATATATTAAAAAATTACTTATTATGCAAATAAATTCAAATATATTATTAAATTAAAATAAAATATTTTCTTAAAAAATATGTAGTAGAAAACGAAAAGAAGTGTGAAACAAAACCACGTTCCATCGGATATGGGAGGATGGAGTCACAAGAAAAAATTTTTACTTTTCCGGCTATGCCTTCTTTAAGAGATAAAAAAATTTTAGCATAAATATTATTTTTCTGCCCAAACTCAACCCCCCTTTACAAATGATTCCCCGCAATCGAAGAATACGTGTAATTGCCTCATATATTTATCGATTTGTGAAGGCCATCGGTAAATGCTCTAATCTAGATTAATTCAATTTAATGACTCAATTAAAGTCAGAACGTATTAATTTAACAGTATTTTTAGTTGTTATTTGTTTTTCTTTGTTACGAATTTGTAGCTTGCAAGCTTTCTTCCAACTACATGACCACAATCTACGTTCATAACCAAAGCCCACAAATATTTGCAGCAAAAATATGAAATGATTAATCAATTATCTAAGAAATATTATCGATAATAATAATGTCATAAAAAATTATCGCTGTTATTTCAAAATTTCCTTTTATTTCATCGCATTTTTTTTTTTATTTGAAATTTTATGACCCCCACCGCTGCTAATGCAGAGCTGCAGTATACGGCCACCACCCAAAGAGGTGGCAACGTCGATGTCGCTGGCGATGCAAACTACGCCAATGGCAATTATGATTTTTATAAATCTTCAAGTACAACAGCGTAATTATTGAAAATTGTACGGAGAAATAATAAACGAAAAGACGATAAAAAGTGCGAATGCAAGTATGAGTGTTAGAAAAAATCATTCCGGTGATAAGATAAACCTCAATTGCTTTGTACACACATACATACATATGTACATGTGCAGCTAACCTGTTTAATCAGCACGCTATTTATATAGTCAATATAAATATCAATTAAAGATCGTACAAATTCACACATTTGCAAGTGCGCATATATGTATATGTATGTATGCATGTATGTATTTGCACCTATGCATATCAGATCATGCATATCAATGCTGCATGTTTGTATTTGAAATGCGATTAACCTTATAGCACCACAGCTAATACCAACTAGTTTTTTTCTTACATCATGAATAACAATAATTTCTCAGTTTTTTTTTCTTCCACCAATTGCATTGACTTGCGTTGGCAACTGAAATATACATACGTTTTATATACAAAAATATAGTTGTGTGCTTGTATAAATATGTATGGTGGAAAAAAAAACTATATAGAATATTATCGTTAGCCAATAAAAGTTAATGATTGAACCCCAATTAAGTTGTTAATAGATCTAGTGTAATTTTATGCATTTATACTTTTTGTATTAACTATTTTTTATTAATTAAAAATACTAAAAAATTAAAAGCAAAGATTTTATTAACCCTAAAACATATAGTTAACACCGGGATTAGAACCGAAAATCAAAGAAAGCTCTCAAGTTGTTTTAAAATATACTAAACTAGGAGTTTAATATTTTACTTAATATTTTTAAGACTAATTTTTGAATTATATAGTCTTTTTATTTGTGAACTCATTAAAAATTTTTACTTGAAAGGGCCTTAACTCTTTGTGAATCATTGTGAATGATATCAGCTATAAGAACAAAACCGATATAACGTATTTTCTTTTATTTCCTCTGTTGAATTGTCATTAATATTGGAAGAATTATTAAATTTTAGATGTAATATATACATATATACATACAAATTTATTGCGTAATAATATTTGAACAACATACGCAAATTATAGAAAATTGATTTTTTGATTTGCGGCCCTCCGAGTGTATTTCTGACATAAAATAAATGCTCCTCATAAAAATCCGGCGGACGTTCGAAGGCGGCTTAGAATAAATTGTAGGTCCCTCCAAACATCAAGACACGCTCCACAAATTGTGGGAAGACTTCTTATGTCAAGTATAAGTTTTCCAAAAAGGGCTAGCTTTTAACATTTTGAATCTGGAACTTCTATAAATCTTCAAGCAACCAACTGAAATATTAAATTTCTATAAAAATGTTTTTAAACCCCAGCCTTGAAACATATGTGCGTACTTACATACATATATCAAATAATAATAAATAAACAAATCCCGAAGAAATCCAACATTTTGTTATTTTCCAGCACTAAATCGGTTAATAAATACCTTAATAAATACCTGCTAGTTATTATTAGAAATGATTAAGCAATTTTTTTAACAAATAATCATATTGTACTCATATATGTACATATGTAAATATATAGGTATTGCTAGTGCAGTGAAAATGCTTTTTACTTAAAATACAAGTACTTTAGTGCGAAAACAATTTCCATAAACTTTTATGATTGCGAATATACACAAGGAGTTTTATGAGCTCTCCAACAGCGAATGCATTAAGCACATAGAAATATAGGTATGTAGATATGCATAAATGTAATAACATACCATATTACCTGTTTGTTATTGATAATATACAAAATTGATTATTTTAATATTATATATAGGTAACACAAATGCATCAAGCATATAAGCCTATAAATATGCCACTAATCTTCTTCTTTGCTGTTGGCAAACAAGATTAGATTAAGATTAAGATTTAGTTTCGTAAATAAGGCTGAAGGTTAAATTTGCTAGTAAAATTAATGGATTATACCGATTTGGCAAATAAAAATCTTGAAACAATACCCGTTAATGATATAAAATACCAATGAATTGGTCGTTATTAAAAATGCATTCCAATCGATCATAATAAATGATTGAAGAAGGAGAATAATCTCTAATATTTTTTGTTAAATAAATTTAAACGTTTTATAACATCATTTTTATAGCTTTATGACCCCCGTGTAAACATGAAAATTTCACTTTCTCAATTTTTGGGAATATTTTTATGACACTACATAGTGCAACTCTGAATTATGCTCGTTTGGTGTGTTCACCATGGCATATTTCTGTCAACTGAGACGGTTTGTTTACAAATTGAATAAATTGAAAAAAACGGAAAACAAAAGTTTCAAATAAAAGAACTTAAAGAAAGCAAAAAAAATTGTCGAAAGTTTTAATGGAACTGAACTGAGTTACGCTTCCAAAGCCTTGCTACATAAACTCTTCAAATTTCCTTACTGCCTGAATATCGGCGTGAATTGTTTTTGCAAACTGAAGATTTTTTGTTTAACAAAGAGATCAGGAATTTTCTCACAATTCACGACCATAAAACGGAATTATAATTAAGTTCATAATAATAATAATTTTGAACTTTTTTTCTGTTTAATTCACACTTGGTGCTACAATAATCTGACACATGCGTATCAGCTGTGTTGACTTGCAAATTGGGAGTTCACCCTAAAAACATTTATGTACAGAATCTCCTATTACAATCCTCATCTAGCTGACAGAATCACAGCATGGTGTAGTCACCGCTAAATGCAATTAAACTATTCGCCTTGAACTGCACTTGCTGCGGCTATTTGCTTGGCGCTAAAATACATAGTATAGAGGACTGTTTAATTGTTTTTTTTTTTTTTTTTAATTTTTTTATTTTACTTTTAAAAATCCGGGACGTAACTTAAGTGTTCGCGTGCAATTCAGACATATGTATGTATGTATGGTATGTACATAAATACACACATATAAATATTAAACTTTATTTTATGAACATATACATATATCTGTATGTACGTACATACATATGTATGTATATAAAAATCATTATTTTTATTTCATTGTTATTGTTTTATTTTCCGCAACTTGATTTGTGTTCTACTCCAATTTTAATGAGCGAAATTGTTTACAAATGGCAGGCGGTAGTTATACAAACATACATACATATACATATAGGTATGTACATATGTAGGTATGTTGTGATTGAGCGTGTGTCGCGAACTCGTTAAAATACTTACTACTTAAATGTAATAAATTTTTTTATTGTATATACTACTATTACAATAAAAAAAGTAGATACGTATAAAAGTTATAAAATACATATATGATTTGACATTTAATTAAATACTTTGTTTGCTCCCCAGACGCATTAAGTATTCGCAATAACAATATAAAAAAATGATATTAGTAATTTAATATTAAATGAAATATTTATATTTTAGTGCGCCAAAAAATATTCATAACATAAAATTTCATATATAACTTATGTACTTATGTATGCAAATGTGATTTTTATATTCTTAACAGTTCGCAGAAATTAAAAAAAAAATTAATTTGCAAGTGAAATTATTTTAAAACATTTGCCACTCACACTTTAGTAACACTTCCTTAATAACCATTTGATAAATTTTATATTATATTTTTTTATGTCGTGAAGAAAATATAATATTATGAGTAAAATAATATTTTCTTCTATTATATATGTTGTTTAACAAGTGTCCACGTCATTTTGGAAAATTCCATAAGTCCTTGTCAATGCTGAAATAATAAACAGAATCTCAGCTTCTTCTGTGATTATTTTTCTTTGAGTAAAAGTTCACTCTTCTACAAAAGAGCTCATTAAGAATCGAAGTGGAATGCTTGAAAGCGTAATAATGTTGTGGTTTTGTTATTGTAGCGGTTCACTAACCCCGCTTAGGACAGGCTTAATAGATCTAAGTCGCCGAGGTCATCTAAAGGGAGGTCCAGGAAACGTGCTGTTTCGATGGGTTGGACCAAAGGGAGAGAGGGGTTAGATGTGTCGGATTAAGGGGGCATGTGAAGAGCTGGTTAGTGTCGTGCGGAGACTCTCCACATGCAGAGCATACGTTGGGTATGCTGGGGTCGAGTCTGGATAAGTAGGAGTTTAACCTGCTACAATATCCAAACCTAAGTTGTGCCAGAATCATGCGGGTCTCTCGAGGCAGCTCGAGCTCGTTGTCTGCAATAGGTGGTGGTTTTACTGAAGACGTAATAATAATTTTGATCGGTGAGCTGATGGAATAGAGCTGATGCTATTCCACACTTGTATTCGGCAGTTTCAGCACTCAATTTGAATTTAAAGTGGTAGTGGGTGATATGGACCGATATGTCAATTTGCTTAGCCCCATGGAGCCCCAATATTTTCCAACTACATTTTGATTAGACCTGTTCCTTTAGTATCGTTCATTGTTCCTAGTTGAAACTTATTTTCTGTATGTTATTATTATATATTTTTTTTTTAATTTTCAGCATTTATTTTCTTTGAAAATCGCTTATACCGGCTTCTTTTCTTATACAAATATTTTTTTGACGTCTGCTTGTTCTTCTTTTAAACCCCTATTTATTCACAATAAACATTACTAAGAGTTACTTTCACGTATTTCAAGCGATCTTGCTAATAATATTTTGATGATATTTTTACAAATTGATATTGTATATTTATACGTACGAGTATAACAAAATTGATATTGTTTTTTTTTTAATAAAATTTTTTATTTTTTTTTTTAATAAAACATTTTAATTTTTTTTTGTTTTAATAAAACATTTTAATTTTTTTTAAATAAAACAATTTAATTTTTTTTAATAAACATTTCTTTTCATCAAATTTTTTTTTAAACAAATTTTTTTTGTTAATAAAACTTTTATTGTTTTTTTTTTCGAAATACAATTTTATAATAAAACTTTTTTATTTCTTTTAATAAAACTTTTTTATGTCTTTTAATACAACTTTTTTATTTCTTTTAATAAACCTTTTTTTATTGTTGTTTTTTTCAATAACATTTTTTTATTTTTTTTCCAAATACAATTTTTCAATAAAACTTTTTTATATCTTTTAATAAAACTTTTTTATTTCTTTTAATAAAACTTTTTTTGTTTTTTTTAATACAACTTTTTTTTATTTAAACTATATATAACTATTATATAAACAATATATAATTTTTATGTTTATTTTTTCAATACAACTATTTGTTTTTTTTTTAATTTTTTATTTTATTTTTAAATAAAATTTTGTTTTATTTTTTTCTTTAATTTTTATATTTTCTTTAAGTAGAATTTTTTAATATAGTTCTTATATTTTTAAATAAAACATTTTTATTTTTTCAAAATAATTTCTTTTATTTTTTTCTAAATAAATTCCTTTTTTATATACATACATATGTATATACCATATATTCTATATTTTTTTGCTTCAAATTTATTATTATTTTTTTAACACCTATTGCATCTACATATAGTCGTTTTATTATAATGGCTTATTTGTTTAAAATATACGTAAGAAAAGTTCAACGATGTCATCTGAGGTGTTAGGGCGCATTTAAGTTTAAAAAAATTATATAAAATGTTGGTTTTTAATGAAAAATTATTAGCACGCACATTGTTATTGTTCTATATTTTAAGAACATTTATCATGTTATTTTTTTAACATTTTATAATATTTTTTTTTTGTAGCTATTAAATATTAATTTGCTACGACGCACATGTATAAATGTCATTAATGAGTGTACACACGTGCGTACATTTTGTTTTAAAATTTTTTCCATAAACGTTTGTCGCACTCAAATAAATTTCAAATTATGTTTAAGGTCAATTTAATGATATGCTTTTAAGCAATTACATTAAGGGTGCCCTATCAACATTAGCAAAGCGGAAGTAAAGTGTAAATATATTTTACTACAATATTAAAAATAAAAACCAATGAAATGTAACGAAATTATGTATTTAGTAAATTTTTGTTTACTTAGAAATATTCCATAACATGCAATGGAGTTTTTTTCTTTAATTATTTAAGATGCTAAATAATATTATCTAGGTACATATGTATGTATGTATGTATGTTATGTATATTGGCGTAAATGAACTTGTACAATCATATATCCATCATATTTAATAGTATTCACATTTAATTGGGTTGCGGCAGTTTTTTTATTATTACAAGACTCGCCATTAGCAATCATACACATTTACATATAGTATATACTTATATACATATGTATGTACATGTGCATAAGAAAACAAATTATTTTCTAGTATTTTATTGTGGAAAAAAATCGAATGGAAAAAAATCAGCACCATATCCATGCAAATACGCAATCAACAGGAACGGAAAGAAGAAAAAAAACACACAATCGAAATAAGTTCGAAGGAATTAATAACAAAAACAAAGCAAAGCAAAAAAAAAAACAATCTGAAATAATTACCCGTAATTATCAGGTGTACACACGTTCATAGCCAACAACGACACTCGCAATGAGTCTACCTGTCCGGCAATTAATTCAGTATTCTGAATTACGCTAGCTGCATTTTTTTACATACACACACACACACGCACATACATACATACATATAAATATATCTGTTTTTTTTTTGTTTTTATTTGCCTGCCAGCCTGCCTACTGTTGTCATTTGCCATTTCTTTAAATGCTATGAATTTGATCTTTGACATGCATACTTTACATACGAATATATGCATATGAAATTTTGCTATAAAACATACATACACGTACGTACATACATACATACAGAGACAAACTAGACTGAAGGCGCTTCTGGCAGAGTTTAGTGTTTTTTGTTTCGCTTAATTTAATTGCATGAGCGCCTTGTCACTGTATTTATTATTTAGTACGTCTATAAATTTGACGTGAGTAGACTCACTTCGATATGCGTATACGTACAGACATGTTTACATATTCGTATACGAGTATATGTAGTTACTTAAACAAGTGTAACTTTCTTTAGAATTTAAAAGGATTAGTAGTCTGAAAACGCCTTAAAGGTTAAAAACTCATCGGTAAGAGCAGGAACTTAATGATGCCAGTGTCAGAGCTCCTAGTCGTCATATAGGTTAGGTTAGGGTGAAGTAGCTATCGATGTGTGAGCATCAGTACACGGTGTTTACGCTATCACTATCCACATTGATTTCTTTATAAATTTAATTAGATGTCTTGATGTCTGCTATCTTATACAAATCATTGATGAAAACAAGACCTAGATATTGAAACGTAGCCCTACACAAGGCGAGGCGAAGGCATAGAAGATCACAGACCGTTTCTTGCTCCTCAACATTCTTACAGCTTCTACAGCAACTGCTGAGTGAACTTTTAGCCTCGCCGCATGTCGTCCTATCAAGCAGTGATCTGTTAAGACACCTACAAACCTCTTTTGATATTCGAAATCGTTGCAAGGGAGCCACGCAACTTAATCGTTGCATAACTATAATTGAAATACTAGATATCATTGCAAGTGAGTTCAGTTTCAATGTAGCCATAACTATTCGGAGTGTTCTCATCCATCTAGAAGTCGTGATGTAGCCCGGCATCGTTTAGTGGGTAGAAGTCCATAAATCTCTCGCTGCATGGTACGAATCGGTCATGACGACTGTTAGTTGGTGGAGGCGGGTGGTTTCAATCCTAAGGCCTTGGTTGATATGCCTCTAACAGAGGGAATACAAGAGAGTATGAGTTGATTGTACGCGAAGGCATCTGAGATTTAGTTGATTTTTAGATTGGTAATGTGAATGAGCAGGGTGTAAGGCATTCAACCACAAGTAATGCAGAGATGTATGTTCGATTTGACCGAAGACCAAAATCTGGTACCACTAGGAATAGAAGCATTCACAGCTGGTTCAGACCCGTTCAAGTGGCAAGGTTCCTCGAGGAGTTGCGTAGTGGTTGTGATTTAAATTGATGTGAAGGCAGAGGGCAGCACGGCAGACGCTCATCAACGCACAGGTTGAACTGACGAAAGTAGGTACTCACGACGGGCAACGTCAACAGTAGCGTGGCTCGTCCTCATTCCCTGCCAACTTCATTAGTTGATTGCTTATTTGCTGCTCTCTCTCTACGGCAAGCCTCCTCTCCAAGTTCACGTTAAAGTTACCTTTATAAATTTGATTTGAATTGATTTCAGTGCTAAAATTGCCGTTAAGAACTTGATTAGAGTTGTTCGAAATGTTATTGAAAAAAGTTTTGATTTGGAAGTTATTTACATATGTACGTATAATATTACATTTTTTGAAATAACATTTTTTTTAAATTCACAATTGAAAATATTATTTAAAAATCATCACATGCCATGCCTTCTTTTTATGTTGTCACACGCCTTAAATTTATTTTTAGCAAATTTGCATTTATTTTGTTTAAAATCAGAAATAGCACAAAGTTTCAGAGAGCCAAATACTAAAAAAAAAAATCAAGTAATAAATAGGGTGATAATAAGTTAGTGATAAATGAACTGTAGCAAGATAGATATGTACAAATGTTTGCAGATGTTTTGAGCTAATTTTGAAGCCGCCACATATAAAGTTATACAGAGTCTTAATCTAGTTACCATAAACTTTGCCGCTTTAACGTCAGATCTTTTGAGAAAATCTTCAAAAATAGACAAATATTTATCTCACCTAAGCACTTTGCTTAGTCAGTCACCCTGTATTATTATATTATTAACAATGTCTGCATGCAAAGAGGGCCTGCCAAGAAATATGTTTTGTTTTTGTTTTATACACTTTTCTCTTGGATATTAATAAAATTTGTTTTTGACGTAGAAGAAATGTATCAACAAATGAATTTCTCTACGTGGACAAAACAATTTAGTTAGACCGTGCATAAGTTTGTATGAATACACGCACAAGCTCGTGGTTAAATATTATAAAAAAGAATACATTTTTTGCGTTTGCTTCTCTTTGTGCTAGTATTTTTGCTTATAATCAAATACTCAACTCTTGTAGGTAGCCATAAAGATTTGAGCCAAAAGCCAAGAGATATGAATAAATAAATATTTAAAAGTCTACGAAAATAGCGTTGGCGATAAGCGCAGCATGCTCTTCATATAGGTACATATTTCTATGTACACATTGTGTAAATAAAACAGTTTATAAAAATTTGTCGATTGAATAGACGTTAATGCTGGTTGTCGTGGGGGGTATGTTGACTTCTCAAACTTTTAAAATAATTTTCCATTTCTTATTGCTAAACAAATTAATTTATTCTACTTTTTTTATGAAAATAGATCTTAAAAATATGACTAAGTCGCTTCGCTTGATATGAGAGACATGCTTATAATGATGACTTGACGGTTTTTATAATGTATGGAATTTTAACAAAGAAGCGTGTAGTATGAGTACATATTATTTTGTAACTGAGAAAAACACAATTTCACTGTGAATCGCCAGCGATTATAACCATTTATACATATACTATATTATAAATAATTTCGTCGTCGTTGTTGTGAATTGCATGTTAACATTTATATATTTATAGAATTTATTTTATAATACTTAATTTTATATGCATACTTAAATTTAATTATATTTATATTGAATGAAAGCTCAGAAGCTATAAGTTATTCAATATTTTTAATAAATTTTCTTTTTTTATGCCACTTCTGAATTTTATTTTTAGTTTAAATCTAATTTAAGTCTACTTTATATCTAAATAAAATGTTTTTTATTATCTTGTACTTACAGATGCCGAGGGGCACATGATGCATGGCATCGAGCCGTCTCTTTCCGCTCTTAGTAGCGCTTCAGCCCACAGTCCGGGCGGTAGTCAAGCGCTTAGTCCCGCGCTGAGTGGCAATAGCAATAGTAATGGAAATTTATCTACTAGTGGCAATAATACTGCCTCCATTAACAATAACAATAACTCATTTGCGCAAAATAATAACTCACAATCATCAACGGTTTGTGCAATATGTGGTGATCGTGCCACTGGCAAACATTATGGTGCTTCCAGCTGTGACGGCTGCAAGGGATTTTTCCGACGCAGCGTACGCAAGAATCATCAATATACCTGCAGGTACTGTAAAGAAAGGTTTTATATAAAATTATTCACATTTGATAGAAACTTTCATCCAACAACAATAGATTCTCACGCAACTGCGTTGTTGATAAAGACAAACGTAATCAGTGTCGGTATTGTCGCTTACGTAAATGCTTTAAGGCCGGCATGAAGAAAGAAGCTGTACAAAATGAACGAGACCGTATTAGCTGTCGACGCACATCAAACGAGGATCCCGATCCTGGTAATGGTTTGTCGGTCATATCACTAGTTAAGGCGGAAATCGAGAGTCGTCAGTCAAAGGCGGGTGCCGCAATGGAGACCAATCCGAATGAAGATCTATCCAATAAACAATTTGCCAGCATCAACGATGTATGCGAGTCAATGAAACAACAGTTGTTGACGCTTGTCGAATGGGCCAAACATATACCAGCCTTCAACGATCTGCAATTGGACGATCAGGTGGCGTTATTGCGTGCACATGCCGGCGAGCATCTGTTGCTTGGTTTATCGCGTCGCTCTATGCATCTAAAAGACGTGTTGCTTTTGGGCAACAACTGCGTTATTACAAAACATTGTCCAGGTAAGTTGAACAATTGAGTTCAGGAACAGAAGCAGTAAGTGGTAATATTTTATTTGCAGATGCGCGTCTCTCGCCAAACTTAGATATTTCACGTATCGGTGCTAGAATTATAGATGAACTCGTCTTTGCACTCAGGGATGTGAATATTGACGATACCGAGTTGGCTTGCATCAAAGCCTTGGTGTTTTTCGATCCTAGTAAGTTAATTTAAATAAACTGAGGACCAACATTTCAAATAAATTGTGATTATCTTTTTTTATTTGCTTCTTTCCAGACGCCAAAGGTCTCAATGAACCACAACGCATCAAGTCTTTGCGTCATCAGATCCTTAACAACTTAGAAGATTATGTTTCGGACCGACAGTATGAGTCACGAGGTCGTTTTGGTGAAATTCTCCTTATATTGCCAGTATTGCAATCCATTACCTGGCAGATGATCGAACAAATACAGTTTGCTAAAATTTTTGGTGTCGCTCACATTGACTCGCTACTGCAGGAAATGCTACTTGGAGGTATGTCTAGATCATTATTCCACGCCCCGCACTATTTCCACACTTTGCGTAATTATCTAATGTACTCCACCTTTGAAGGTGAACTGGCCGACAACTCGCCACTCTCGCCGCCAAGTTTAAATAATTACAGCCCCACAAGAACCATGGACTCGAGCCATGTGACATCAACATTGGATGTCCTCACGTCACCCACAGTCAACGATCATCTATCCGCATGTATGGATAGCAACAGTTTAGATGCACAAATGATGTCGCCATTGCTGGAAAATTTATCTTCACCGCCCACACAATACAGCCAAATGCGCTCCTACCCATCGACTCGTCCACAAGAACAACATTCTCAGCAAGGAATGAACAGCAATACAGGTACTCCATTACACTCACGTTCGATGCACTCACCACAACTCAATGACACGGAGTCAAGAAATATGGACATGGGTAACGGTGCGGGCAACTCATGCATGGAAGACAGTATGTACAACTCTAACACTATAATGCGACCACATTCTACCAGTAGCGCCCACAATTTGCCACATATGCCAACGCCGAATATGCAGCATCCGCATTTATCGGCATCGCCTAGTCAATCAATGCAAGCTGGTGCACTAATGCAGCATTCCCCGCCATTGCATCGCAATCATCCTTACCAAAGACCAGAACAAATGAATACATCGCCAAATAATAATGGTGTAGTCCCGCAGCAGCTACGTAACCCAGCAGACATGACTTTGAATGAGTACAACAGCGGCAGCGCAGAAGAAATGTTACGTCGTGCACCACTCAAAATACGTGGACCCGATGCCCTGAGTAGTGGTGCAGGCGGTGGCGGTGGGTATATGATGGGCGGGAGTGGACTGCATGATGCGGAAAATGCGTATCGCATGACACTGAAACAGGAACCGGAAACAGGTTATTAACAGTGAGAGAACTGGCTCTTGGATGAGAAAAACGATATTTTAATGCTCTCTAGAACGAAGTCATGTTGCAGGGAGTGGTATCGCATGTAACTGATGCAAGAGATGTTGCTATAAACTGAAAAAAAGCTATAGAATATATATATATATATATATATATATATATATATATATTTATATATATATATATATTCATTGCAATTCAAAACACGTCTCTCAAGTTTCTGAAGCCGAACTTGTTTCGCCGCCAATTTGTCAGTGCTTTAAGTCACGTCACTTGAAGTTAAGATCAACAACGCCAAATCTACTTGTTGATCTTTTAATTTAGTAATAAAAATTTTTTCTTCTTCTTAGTCATAGTGTTACATGGACTTCCATACATTTATAAAACAAATATTTACAAAAATGCGAAGTTATACGTAAAGTTATTTAAATTTTTTAAAATTGTAAAAATATGGTAGACAGTTTTTAATGCAAACGTAAAATGTATAATTAAAGAATAAATTTTGTTGCAATTTTTGATGCCTTTTAAAGTTAAGTAGATAGGTTTTATGGAAAATTTGTTGTTATAAAAACTTGTTAATAAACATACATATATGTATATACTATATAGGGGTTAAATAGGTAAAATTTGTATAATCACAGTGGAGTATTTGTTGGACTTTTTTCCTATAAATAGGTTAAGGTGAAAAATTTAATAAGCATTTACATAAAAACATTTTTTACAATATTTATACTGCAACGGATCAAATGTAACAGTAGTAATTTAAAGTAAAAGAAATAAATAAGTTTTACTGAAAAACTGGTTTGTTCATTTCCATATATTTCATAGCAAGGAAGTAAGTAATTAAAAATATACGGTCGGTTAGTAAGAAAATGGTAGCGAATATATGTAGCTAAACTAATGCGACTGAGTTAAAAGATTCTACGAAGTTATAAATACTTTATAAAAATTAAATACAAATTTAACCATTAAATAGTATTGTACATACATACAGACTTAGGTACATATATTTTCTGTAGAAACGTACACTTACTATGCATTTCCGTCTACAAGTTAATTGGTAACGAAATGTCGGCTTCTGATAAATTTCCGTTTCCTTAACTACATTTATTTATGCAAATCATTTGCGAATGCATATATTTGCGTGTTTATATCACTTTATTTGCATTATGCACAAAAAAAACTCCAAATATTTTTATTCATTTAACAATATAGGTATAAAATAAATAACATATTCACTTGAACAAGCTTTTTGAAGTTTGCAAAAATCTGCAAAAATTACCGCTCGTACAAACGTTGCCAATTGAGTAGATTTAACGATAAATAGAGAAACGCATTAAGATAACTTTATCTTTAACTCTTACTTCTTACGCCACAATATACATCTTTTAAATATTTTATTATTTATGCATCAAAGTTTATACGAAATTTAATTAATTAATTTTTCCACTTTTGTGTTTAAATTCTTTGGTAACAGTGGCAGCATTATTTAAATCCATTCCCATCGTTTCCTGCGCAATTAGCAACTAATTTATTCTTAAACCGGCCGGCGTCTAGTTGTGTTTTAAGTTCTCTATTATTTTTTAATTACGGTAAAATACATTAGGCTTTATTTGTAATATATAAATTATTTTAAATGGTCTTAACTACCTTTATTTAGATTGTAATAAAATGGCTACTTCAACTAAAGCGCTCAATATTGGTGATGAGTTTCCCAACTTTCAAGCTGAGACCACAGTGGGTAAAATTGATTTTCATGAATGGATCGGTGATTCGTATGTTATTTTAACCTTAAATATATTTACGTATATACAAATATTTTTGCACTTTTGCTCAACAGCTGGGCAATTCTGTTTTCGCATCCAGCAGACTATACACCAGTGTGCACAACAGAACTGTCCCGTGTAGCCAAACTTTTGCCAGAATTTCAAAAGCGTAATGTAAAGCCCATTGCATTATCAGTTGATACTGTCGATTCCCATAAAGGTTGGATTGAAGATATTAAAAGCTATGGAGGTAAGCGGAAAATATTCCCTTATCTGTTTAGTATTAATCTTTAGTAAATTATGTTTTTTTCCTTAATAGCATTGGATTCATTCGACTATCCCATAATAGCGGATGACAAGCGTGAATTGGCTGTTAAACTGAATATGCTTGACAAGGATGAGCTCAACAAAGAAGGAATTCCATTAACATGTCGTGCAGTGTTCATAGTTGACGATAAAAAGAAATTGCGTCTTTCAATTCTATACCCAGCAACAACTGGAAGAAATTTTGAGTGAGTATAGAGATTTTATTAAGCATGTATGCAAAATATAATTAAAATATTTTCTCCAATTTGTTTTTAGTGAAATACTTCGTGTGATTGATTCACTACAACTAACACAAAACAAATCGGTAGCCACGCCAGCTGACTGGAAGGTACATTACATTTCACACAATTAAGTTTAATCCTTTTTAAGAAAAACATTTCTTTTGCATATTAATTTAGCAAGGTGATGCTTGTATGGTTTTACCAACAGTTAAGGAAGACGCTATTCCAAAATTATTTCCAGCTGGTGTGGAAGTAGTTCCAGTTCCTTCGGGAAAGTCTTACATACGCAAAACGCCGCAACCGTAATTTTTAATGTTTCTTTTAAAGAGCTTAAAATGATTTTTTGAAAACTTATATTGTTCCTTATATAAATAAAACTGAAATACAAGATTTATTAAAATCTGGCTTTATTGATAAATTAAATGTATTTGGTCAGATGTGGCTCAGATCGCTTCCGATAAATTTCTCGCCATATGAGTAAATTAAAAATAACTATTTTAATTTCCTGTAACAAAAACATCAAATCTCAAGAAATCTTATTAAACTTAATCCAGAAATATTGTGCAATATTTTGAAATAAAAATCGATCGCGTTTAAAAAAAAAATCATCGATAAATCCCTTACTTCACTATTGACATTTTTATTTTGCTACCCTGACGGTAATTGATTTTCATGCAACAACATCGAATAACTAGTATTGCACAGCATCACGGAATCAACAGGTTACTATATAACACGTCTACACGAAAGTGATAGTACTTAAGGAATCAGCGCTCTTATTACTCTAACAGGAAAATCTTTTACTATTGGCATTTTTTTTTTGCAGCGAGAAAAACTCGCCAAGTAAGTACATACATATGTAGAATTTCTACAAATTTTTTCAATGTAATCAGCTGAACAATGTCAACAAATATTTTTTGCTTTGTGTTATCAAGAAGCATTAATAAATCTGAAGAAAGTGGAGTCCAAGGTTATGCTTGCTCACTGAGCAATCGTTAGAAGAAAAGAAAAGCAACCGCCAAGTACAAAGTTCAATTGGCTGCAAACTACCTAATTAGAATACACAACAAGTGTCTATCGGTATGGGTTAGATATGTTTGTTGATTATAAGTATAAAATAATATTTTTCAATATTTCTTTACCACAGCAAAGAGTCTGAATAGTAATATAATAAAATGTCAGAGGCACCTGCACAAGAGCGTAAGGCAAATCCCTTCAAAGCATTTCTAAGTGGTGGTTTTGGTGGCATTTGCAATGTGCTCTCCGGTCATCCTTTGGACACCATTAAGGTTAGTAGCAAATCAAATAATAAATCAGATAAATCAAAATTTGAAATGCCTCTAGGTGCGCCTGCAAACGATGCCACGACCGGCACCTGGCCAGCAACCAATGTATACGGGCACTTTTGACTGCGCGGCCAAAACGATTAAAAACGAAGGTGTACGTGGTCTCTATAAAGGAATGACAGCACCATTGACTGGTGTTGCACCGATTTTCGCTTTATGTTTCGCTGGTTACGCGCTGGGTAAACGTGTGCAACAAACTGGTGAGAATGCTAAATTGACATATACGCAAATTGCCATCGCTGGTTCTTTTTCTGGTTTGATGTCAACGGTAATCACTGCGCCGGGTGAGCGTATAAAATGTTTATTGCAAGTGCAGCAGGCATCTGGCGGTGAACGTAAATACAAGGGCATGTTGGATACTGCAGTGCAGCTGTACAAGGAAGGTGGTATACGTAGCGTATACAAGGGTAGCTGTGCGACGCTACTAAGGGGTAAGTGAACGCAAAAATAAATTAAATGATTTTATCGAAGTTCAAACCAAAAAAACTTCCGTATTTTTCTTTATTTATTTATTTGAAGGTCTTATAATTTAATAACTAATTACTAATTCATAAACATATAAAATGGTGTATGGGCATGAAATTATTTTTTACTTTTTTAATGTTTATATCGTAAGCTTGAAATATGTAATAACAGCAATATTGAACTCAAAAAGCGATTTACTAAAGTATTTTAGATTTAATCAGTATTCACTCCTTTTAAGTCTTCATTTTATTTAATTTCATTCTTAATTTGTTCATATAATTTTGTAATTTCGAAAAAATCTCATCGATTGGAAAAGTGAGTCTTATATTTGCCTATATTCTTTTTGACTTAAACTTTATAAAATTAAATAGTGTTTTTGAATGAAGACTCCAGTACAAAAATGTATTATCAAGACAAACTGCAAATGATATAATGAAATTGTCTTATTAAAATGCATATAACAAAATATTCATAGAAACAATTTTTAACAAATTGCTGTTACAATGTTTAAACTAATAATATAACCAACGCACGCTGCTTTTCTATCTGGACTTGTAGATAATATTGTTGAAATACACAAGACATCATTATTTGCGCTCATTGTATACTATCTAATAACGAATTTTATATTTCATTTGAAATTTCATTTTCCTCTTCCTTCACAACATGTTCCACACGCTTAGTATGTTCCTGTTTTATAACATATGCCAGTGAATTTCTGTGCGCCCATGCATTAACGCTCTTTGGTCTACTTTTTGTCAATTGATACACGCTATGCTTGGCCCCTACTTCGTTTGGATGCAATTGTGTTTGGTTTTTATTTTGCATATGCTTTAATTTGCTTTCTTCAATTTTACGCCAATGTGGTATGCGTTGCTTCATGCTTGGGCTCTGCACAACACCATTGTGCAGCGTACGCCGTTGCGTATGTGTGATTACAACACGTCCGGGACCACATTGCAATTGCTTGTGGATGACGTAGAAGACGCTACGCTCATTATAATTATTACAACGCGGCGCATAGTGATTGTCATAGACATAACTATCCACACGTCGACATGAAATCTCCTTGCCGCTTGTATAATCGGTTATGCAGCGTTTTGTGCGCGGACCGCGTTCCTGATTTGTGATTTTCGGACGCCAGTTAAACATTTCACAACTACATTGCCATGGGTTTTCACTCAAACGCGCTAAACGCAACTTTGAACGCAGGAAAAACGAGTGTGGCAGTGTGCGCAGTTGATTGCCTTGCAAATAAATTTCCTCCAAATTGGGTTGATCGTCCAGCAGGCCGGCTGGGAAGTAGGATATGTTATTGTAGGACAAATCAAGCACTTCAAGTCCTCTGCAATCCATTAAAGCATCCATTGATATCTCCTGTATGCCGCAGTGACTGAGTTCAAGTTCACGTAGACTGTGCAGACCGGCAAAAGCGTCAAATTCAATAGTACGTATGCTGCCATGCAGTGTGAGCTTCTCCAAAGCGGTTAAACCCTGCAAAGTTTATTAATTTCAAGCATGTGATTTCAATTGTACAACAAATAGTTGCGTACTCACGTACATATTTACATACAGATATGCATTGCTGTGCTTACCTTAAATATATTCTGTCCTAAATTGACAATCGACACATTACCCAGTTGCAATGTCGTCAGCTCGACTAGAGACTCAAATGGTTGATTGTTGCTCAAACGCAGCGCAAACACATTCGAGTCAAAGTCCATTGCGCGTGTTGAATTCATAACCCAAAAACTTGCCGGCAATATACGCCTTATGGGATTATTACGAAAATCAACACGCACCAGTTTCGGGAAGGGCGGAAAACTGCTTTCGCTAAGCTTATCCAAGCGGTTATAGCTTAGATCGAGCACTTCCAACTCCAGCAGACCGGCAAGTGCACGATAATGTAGATCATGTATTAAATTATGTGCCAACGACAATGTTTGTATATGTAAAGCGCCATAAAATGAGAAAGGCGGCACATCCCTAATGCCATTCCGTTCCAGCGACAAATGATCCAACGCTGTCAGGCCATCAAACATTTCCCATTGCAAATCGTTTAGCTCGCAACCATGTATGCGCAGTACTTGTAAATGCTCGAATCCATAAAAGGTAGGCATGCGCAATTTTATCAATTCCTGTTTGTACACATCATAGGGCAAAATATTGTCCGGAAGGTCATAATCATTCAGTGGTGCAAATGCGATGGCGTCACCATCCTCATATGACTCACTGCGTGGTTTATAATCATAACTATCCTTTGGATGTGCCGTATTCTTGGGCCGTTTGTAATTATCGTCGCCCAACAGTGTGACCGATTCAAAGTTGGCGTGTTGTAGAAAGCTGAGAGGCTCATCGAAGAGTATGCGCAATGAACGATTGAGACCACCGCGCACTTCCAAAGTGCTGAGTTGATTGAGCGGCTTCAATGTGCTGAGATTAACTAAGGTTGTAAAAAATAAGATATAAATAAATAATTAAAATGCGATTAAAGAAAACTGTTTAATGAAATAAAAGTAGCGTACATATGTTTTTATATAAGCTATACATACATACATATGTATATTCATAAGAAGTATGTAAAGGCTTGTAAACAATTGCTTATCTTGCGCTTGGATATTTTTTATTAAGGCCTGGGCGCGAGTTTATCGCACAACCCAGTGTATCCTTCACATATGTATGTACATATATGTACGTGTGTATGCACGTAAATATAATTAGGCATGTTTTTGTAGTATTTTTCATTTCTATTTTTTTTCTAAATTTTATATTTTTTATTTTGTTTTTATTTTTTATTTATAATTTTTCTTGTTTAAGCACATAGCTTTGTTTAAACCTATTTTATTATATATGCAAATTCTCACCGCTTTTATTTCTCCCACTACTTGTATAGAGCAATATCAACGCGTGCAAATCATGCGGCAGCTTCTGTATCAACTCCTCCACATCTGTCTCCTCTTGCAGTATACATGTGGCCTGTTTCATATAGGGATTTGTTAAGTATGTATCGCTATCAGCCTCATTACTATCGAATGCACGCTCATAATCCCAAGCGTCAGCTTCGGCTACCACTGCGGCACCACGTCGCGCCTGCAAATGTTGTATCCAACGGGATATGGGAAGTTCGGTGAAATGTGCATATTGACATACACAGCCTAATGGGCATTGCAACGTGTCAATTTCCAATTGTGGCTCATGCGGTAACATCAGTGGCAGCGATGGCGGCGGCGTTTCTTCCTCCGTGCGCTGCCAACGCTGTGCTCGTTGCGACAGCACTTCATTGTGCGCTCTTTCGTGAGCATGTGGGCCTAATTTTTTGTGCGGTTGCTTAACTTGATGATATTTATGAAATTTACCGGGCTTTTTACCATGAGGCTTGGTTGAAATACGTGCGGCATGCACACTGAGTTGCTATGATCGTGGAAGGGGGGGGGGGGGGGAGAAAAAGTGGGGTTTGGTTTGGCGTTAAAAAAAATTCAAAATACATATTTATTTATTTTTTTGAAGAATTACTTCGTTTTTATAACATTAATTTTACAAAACTTTATTTTAATGGCCAACAAGTCTTTTTTAATTTTAACTCACAATTAACAACAGGAACACCAACAACATGCAAAACTGTTTCATTTTGAACGCGTGAATTTCTCACGTGGACCGTTGCTACCGCGAAATATTGGAATTTTTTTAAACAATTTTAATTTATATTTCCTTAAAGTTCTTTTTTCACTTTTTATTTAGCATCAGTTACATTATATCCTCTTCTCCTACGCAGCACAATTTCTTTCTTCCACCGCACTAAACTACTCGCCAAGGCTCGTTGCCTCAAATGATATGCTGGTTACCCATTGGGTCCGAGTGCCGTTTTGCTACTACCGCGCATTGTATAGTTATTGTAAAGTTATTTCGAAAAAAAAAAACAATGAAATTGTGTTTTAGATAAGAAATCTTCATATCCACTAGTAAACGAGTACACACATCGCCCATATCGTACAGTAGTAGTAGTATTTATATACAAAAACAACATACTTGAGGAGGAAGTGCTACATCCTTTGCAGCTTATCGCATTTACATACATACGAGTGGCTCCAATTGCACACTGCCTTCATTCAAAGTTCTGTTGAATTAAAATTAACAACGAACACGCTGTTATTTTATGTATCATACATCCAAACATATGTACGTCTGTATGTAAGCGAATTCCGAATATAGTAATTTTGGAAAAAATAAATTTACTACTTCAACGTATTTCCTAATTTTGGAATTCCAGAAGTTGAACAAATTTATTTTTAAGTGTAGAGTACGTATAATTTTATAAGCTACTGTATATTGCATGCTGTACATAACCTGACTTTTTTTTGTTTCATCAAAATGCTAATCACACTAACAATTTAAAAAACCACTAACCAGCTCAAATACGTGTGTGTGAAAGTGCAAATTTTTTGTAAATTAATATAAATATATGTAAATAATTATAATTCATTACAATTTGTGCATGTATGTGTGTGGTTTTATTCATTTTTCCTCTCGTAAGTGTGTCGCTTAATGTTGAAGTATAAAAAAAAAAATACTATAAATTCAGTTTGTATGTTTGTGTGTGCCCTTTTTATTATAGATCTACCCGCAAACGCCTTTTATTTTCTCGCTTACGAGTATATCCAAGATAAGGCCAAAGAGCAGACTGGCAGCGACAAGATTAGTGTCACATCGACAATTTTCGCTGGCGGCGCTGCAGGCATTGCTTATTGGCTGGTCGGTATGCCGGCTGATGTGCTAAAAAGCAGATTGCAAACAGGTAAGATAATTTATTATTTTGAAAAAAAAAAAAAATATTAAATGTTTATTAATAGGATCTCTTGTAGATTTATTTTATTTTTATCTATTTATTTAATTTTAATGTATTGTTTTTTTTTTTGTTTATTTAATTTTTTTTAAATATATTAAAATTCTTTTTTTTTTTTAATAAAATTTTAATTGTATTTATATTTTATTTATTTTATTTTTATTATTATTTTGTAATTTATATTTTATTCATTTATTTTTTATTTATTTGTTTTATTTATAATTTTTATTTATTTATAATTTTGTTAATTTTGGCTTATCTTATTTCTATTTATTTATTTTTTGTTTTTGTTTCTTTATTTAATTTTAATTTATTTATTTTTTGTTTTTGTTTCCTTATTTAATTTTAATTTATTTTTTTTTGTTTACTTAATTTTTTTTAATTAATAAATTTTTTTTTCTTTTTTGTAATAAATTTTTAATTGTATTTATATTTTATTTATTTTATTTTTATTATTATTTTTAATTTATATTTTTTTATATTCTTTGGCTTATTTATTTTTTGTTTTTGTTTCTTTATTTATTAATTTTTTTATTGTTATTTATATTTTATATTTTAATTTATTAATTTTTTGCTATTAATTTTGTTTTTTTTATTTTTATTTATTTATATTTTTTTTGTTTAATTATTTCAATATTATTTATTTTTTGTTTGTGTTTTATTTTTTTTTAATAATTTATATTTAGTTTTTTGTATTTATTTATTTTTTATATTTTTTTCTTGTTTCATTTATTTTTGGTTTATTAAATTTTTATTGTTTATTTTATTTAAATTAATTTATTTTTTATTTACATTTTTTATTTTACTTTTATTATTATTTTATTTAATTTTTTTTATTGTATTAATTTTAGTTTTCATTTATACACCTATTATTATTTTTTTTATTTTATTTTACGACTTCTCTGAGAAAAATATAAATATTTGTGTGAGGTCCTTTCTTACACTTTCTTAACTCTTCCCACAAATTGGTGCTCCTCTCTGTTATTACTCGGATCTCACCAGTCAGCACACAACTTTACCATTTTTATATTATTTGTTTTATTTTAATGAAAATTAATATATTATATGTGTTTGACTCACCTCCTCTCTTCTTTCTAGCACCGGCTGGTACATACCCCAAGGGCGTGCGTAGCGTGTTCAAGGATCTAATGCGTCGCGATGGCCCGTTGGCACTTTACCGTGGTGTTACGCCGATTATGTTGCGTGCCTTCCCTGCAAATGCTGCCTGCTTCTTTGGCATAGAATTGGCCAATGATGCTTATGATGCCATCGCAGCACTGTTATAACTCAAGAATTTCAAGCTCAAAGACTAAAAAGAAACTATTTTTTTGTTTTTTTTTTTTTTGTATGAAACCAATGTTGAATAGTGCACTTACATACATTCATATGAATGTGTATGAAACAAAAAAATACACTAAAGTTTTTCTATTAGCAACAAATTACATTTTTTATGAACAATTATTATTATTTCCATATTGTTATTGTAGAAATATGTAGCGTAGGATTTTTTAAAATTAAAGAAATATACAAATAAATTGTCTACAACGATTTTAAAACTGTTTTTTACTATATTGAAATATATTTTTAAATTTTTATTTATTTTTTTTTTAAGTCAGTCTCATATTTGATTATTCTCTTCTAGATCTGCCAGCAAATGCCGTTTACTTTGCAACTTACGAAGCTTTTCAAGACTTCATCAAGCGCACATTTCCAGATCTGCATATGGAAGTATTATCGGCAATATTCTCAGGCGGCATGGCTGGTATTGCCTACTGGGTGGTGGGCATGCCACCAGATGTGCTCAAGAGTCGGCTGCAGACAGGTGCGCTGGTTTGTTCACGCTCAAGTGAGAGCACCAAACAATTGTAATTAGTACAGTGCAGTTGACTAAAAGCTTGAGTTATTAAACTCAACTCGGATTCTTACTTACTTATTTAATTTGTTGGCGTAGACACCGCTTACGCGATTACAGTCGAATTTATGACATTGCGCCATTCGTTTCTTTTTTTCGCTGTTTGGCGCCAACTGGAGATACCAAGTACAGCCAGGTCCTCCTCTACCTGGCCTTTTCAACGGAGTGGAAGTCTTTCCGTTCCTCAGATTTTGTCATCGTCCATGCCTCCGCACCACACAGCAGGATGGGAACGAAGAGGGACTTGTAGAGTTTCGTCCTCGTTCGTCGAGAGAGGACTTTACTTTACAATTGCCTAATCAGTCCAGAGTAATACCTGTTGGCAAGAGCGATTCTGCGTTGAATCTCCAGGTTGGCATTGTTTTTGGTGTTAATATTGGTTCCCAGATAGACGAAGTTATCTACGACTTCCAAGTTATGGCTGCCAACAGTGACGTGGGAGCCAAGTCACGAATGCGATGACTCTTTGCTTGATGACAAGAGATATTTCGTCTTGCCCTCGTTCACTAGCAGATCCATAACCTTCGCTTTCTTATTCAGTCAGTCAGCAGAATTCACAGCGAGATTGTTGAGGCCAATAATGTCATTATCATCGGCGTACCAGCCGAAGATTTTCAAACAAAATACTGTTAAATTCGAAAAAGTCTTTTCCACATTCTATCTCTTTTAACTTTCAAACAGATGAAACCAAGTAACTCCATTACTTGTGCAAGAGGTTCATCGGAAACAGGTTTCCGGGCCAAGGTGCTCAACCTGTATCTAACCATTAAGATCCTCGTGATATATAACGTAAGACCTACTTGCAACGAGACCCCGCACGACACTTGCAACCTCTTTGCTTGCCCCATAAAACCTACTCATCCCATACCCCTTTCTCGCTGGTCCAAACCCGTTCTGGAACTCCTGTTATATGAACTCGATGACTTAGTCATGCCTGCTCCTAAGTGTGGTTGGAGAATCGAAAAAACAACAACATGCTTGAGGTTAAGTCGCCGAGAGAGTGACATCCCTTGGCCGGATAATATCCTTGTAAATTCCAGAGCGTATTATTGGCTATAGTGCTGGACCAAGATCCAGCGGTAACGAGTTTCAGTTTGTTTTTCACAACTCAGATTATACCAGATATATGGGAACTGGGTAGAGTGGTCGGGTTGCTGAAAACGGGCCAATAAACTAGCGCTTCATATCGGTTGATATGCCTCCTTTCCCCGTACGAATAGAAAAAGCAATTGAGGACCGTTCGCGACTTTTACTCTTCATCTGAGCCCAGCAGCATATCGACCCTGCGCCTAAACTATTCCATTAGTATTGGACTTCTGGAAAGTCTCCACACAGACAATCACACAGCGCTGCTATCGGTCATTGAGAAAGTGGGCTATGAATTATCTGACGAAGTGGCAGTCAACGGGGTCAAAACTCCAAGTTTAGGAATATTAAAGAGCCACAATAAAATCCTATAGGTGATTTACAAGGCTATCAGCCACCCGGTCATCAACTAGTCGAGACATCTATGCTTACGAGGTCCACAGGGATTCTACTTGCAGCCATCGGCTTAAAACCAAATCGCCCTGGCGCATATCGGATTGTACCTACTGTTACTATCCACTCACACCTTAGTATAAACGGAAGCTGACAAAAATAGATTGGTTCACCCACCTTGCAAACGCAAAACTTGTCTCAGATACTTTTATTATTTGGAAATTAAAAAAGGTTTAAATAGTAGGAAATTATATGGCAACTATGAAGACAAAGTTAAGAAAATAATTTCTGAAATTGTAAATAATTTTGAATCTGTCTTTGTTCCATTATTTTCAATGAATTTAATGTTCATCAAAGTCGTTTCCCTCACAGCACCTCCGGACAAGTACAAACATGGCATACGTAGTGTCTTTGCCGAGCTGATGCGAACCGATGGCCCCTTGGCTCTCTACCGTGGCGTTTTGCCAGTAATGTTGCGTGCATTTCCAGCAAACGCTGCTTGCTTCTTTGGCATCGAGCTGGCGAATGCATTTTTCCGAATAGTGACACCGGAATTTTAAGGTACGTTTCAGTATATTTAAAAAATAAGTATGTGAATGACTTTATTTTATTGTTTTTATTACGTTAAAGCATATCCTCTGTGTCTGGCCGATACATGATTCTAAGATCTAGTGATTTTGGATTTCAGAGAACTTGTAGAAGTCTCTTAGATGGCGGTAAGAGAATGAGTTACGAATCTACTTACTTTTGTCCCTTCTCCAGAGGAGAAATAGTTTGTTCAACTCTACCTAAAAGACTGTTCCTTCCTAGGCACCACAACAATTTTCCTAGGAGACTAACTAAAAAAAAAAAAAATATTTACAAAAAAAATATTAAAAAAAAAAATGAAATAAAAAAAAATTAATTTAATTAAATGAAATAAAATTAAAATATATAAATATACATAAATATAAATAAAAAATAAAGAAAAATAACATTAAGATAAAATAAAATAAAATATGATAATAAAAGTAAAATAAAACAAAATTAAATTATATTAAACCTAATTACATATATAAAATTAAATTAAACTAAAGTAAATGAAATTAAATTAAAATATATAAATATAAAAAAATTAAGATAAAATAAAATGAAATAATAAAAGTAAAACAAATTTAAATTATACTTAATTAAAAAAAATAAATTAAAGTTGTTACAATTAAATTGAACTAAATAAAATAAAATTAAATTAAATTATATAAATAAGAAATATTAAACTACAAAAAAAACAAACAATAAATTTAAATTAAACTAATGTAATAAAATAGAATTAGATTAAATTAAATTAAACTTAATTAAGTAAAATTAAAATAAATTTTATTATATAAATAAAGAATAAAATTAAAATTAAAATAAATTAAAATCAAATAATAAAAGTAAAACAAAATTAAATTTTATCAAATACAATAAAATAAAATTACATTAAATTGTACAAATATAAAAAAATAAAATATAATAAAATAAAATTAAAATAAATTAAAATTTAAATAATAGAAGTAAAACCAAATTAAATTAAACTTAATTAAATAAAATAAATTTAAATAAAGTTGTTATAATTAAATTGAACCCTATAAAATTAAATTAAATTAAATTATTTAATTAGAAAATATGAAAATAAAACAAAATAAACTTAAAATAAAATTAAATTAAACTAATGTAATAAAATTAATTAAAATAAGATTAGATTAAATTAAATTAAACTAAAATAAATTAAATTACGTTATATTAAATTAATTAAAATTAAATATTTCCTTATATTTTTAAATACAATTTATTAATTTTCTTTAAAGCCGTCTCAATTGTTAAGGTGCTCAGAGCTAACTCCAGAGCAACGCTTTTGTCAAAATTTACAGTTAGTTTGTACCCTTCATACCCAGACAAAACTCTTTGGTGACAATCATGCGTTTTTATTTTTATTTGAATCACTTACAAAATACTTTTTTTTCGGACACAATTTGTTTTTGTTTTTTTTTTTTGTTTCTTTGTTGCATTAATACAATAAATACAATATTTAAAATTGGCATTTAAATATTTTTAACTTAAATAAAAAAATATATAGTATATAAGTGGCGTTACAACGAACTGAATATGGTTAAAATGTTTTCCTTCTTTTTCTTTCTTTCATCTCGCTAAACATATGTAGATTCTTACCAACAATTTTTGAGGTATTACAATAACAATATATTCTTTCAATCGCTTGTTACACATACGAACAATTCAATTCAATGTCGTGGTAACATTACAATTATTTTTTTTTATAATTAAATAAAATACTAATAAATAATTAAACTATTTTTTTCTCTCTCTCTAATTTTGTTTTTCTTTCTAAACACACGCTTAACAACAATGCACAATACCTAAAACAAAAAAAGAAGACCGTTCTTCCACTCTAATTAATAACTGGTGAGACGTTTTTTCTTATTCTTATTAACCGCAATCACGCGCTTTAAGCAATTTTTCTATCATGATTTTCGAAATTGAATACTTTTTGTTTCATATTTTCGGCTTTAGAGATTGTGTAGGGCGACAAAACCATTGGTAAGACATTGAATGACTTGAGTTCTGGCAGTTTAATGTTCAGCTGGAAGAGAGAGAGAGAGAGAGTTTTGAAAAATTTTTAAATTGATAAAAAATGTTTTTGCGATTTTTGAAACTCACCAAAGCATTCTGTCCCGCTTCACAGTCGGCGGTGCTATGTGACCAAATAGGATCTATCCAAAATGGCATATTCTAAAGAGAGAAGGAAAAAAAATTAGAATTTTTCTCTGAAATATTTGAATTGCTGTGAAACCGTCTAGTGAATGACATAACCTATGAAATCAAAAATTAACACTTTATGAAACCAATTTGACTATTGCAAGGAGAGAGAGAGAGAGAGTTCAACGACCGGCCTTTTGATGCCTGAGAACTCTTCTCAAGTTTTTTGAATTTGTGCGGCAAACTTCAAGCGAGCTGCTCGGACGCGGCAGCGGTTATTTCGCAACAGGGCTCGCCCGGATATTGCTCTTTGAACAGCAATTTCCAGTCGGAATTGGACTATGCCATCTCCACTTACTGTTTTGTCAATCTCTTATCCACAGGAATGAATGGGAAAAAACAAATGCCCTGGATCTGTGTGACATAGCTTCAGAGATGGTTCTAAACTCCATGAAAGCATAGGCTGTGGAATTCAGCCACTGACGCTCACAACCTGTTTTAATTTAAGGTTACAGACTACAACACAGCCGTGTTCTGGTTGCGCGGATACAAATACATCCCAGACAACTGTGTGGCGGATGAGCTAGCCAGAGGAGTTAGAACTCTAACTACGTCTACGGCAAAACACACGCTGGAGAGGCTTATACCAAAATTGCAAACTCCAGATGGCTTAACGAAAAAGTTTGTGCGATTTTTTTACTTTCATAAAGCCAATTAGATCTTGACCACGTGCCTAGCAATAACTACTTCACGCCCAATCGATCAAGGAGCGCGTCTGAAGAACAATGGGAACACCAAGCATATGAACGGCCGACAGTCCGCACTGTGCTGACCTCGAAATTGAAGGCGAAAAGACGCATGTAAGACGTTCCAGTAAGACGGCATAAGTACTACTCAAAAATATACTCACATTCGACGGTGGTGTGTCCGGCTTTGGCGGCTCATACATGGGATACATATGCATATTGACCATTGGCTGGTCCACATAGGCAGTTGGCTCCTGCTTGATTTTGCCTTGTGTGATTGCCGATTGATATTGCTGTTGTTGTTGCAGCTGTTGCTGTTGTGTGTGGAGTTGCTGATGTCCATGCGCATCCATAGCAGCACCTTCCGACGTAGACATAATAAGTGATGGCAGGACCGACATTTTCTCACTCATCATATGCGACTGTTGTTGTTGTTGTTGATAGGCTAGCGAAGCGGCAGTAGCGGCAGCAATGGCAGCAGCTTGACGACGATCCCAGAACTTTGTTGTTACGCCCAACTGCGTACCAGCCGTAGTGGTAGTGGTTGCACACATAGCGGACGTGCCGGTGGTAGCCTGCGAAAACTCGGTCTGCTTGTGTTGTGTGCGGCTCATATTCAAATCGGACAAAGACAAATTGGTTGAGTTCAACGAGGTGTGAAAAGCGCCGCCAAATGATGAGTTTAGCGATTGGTCGGTCATGTGCGCAGAACTCGATGCCGACATATTGAGGCTTGAGTTATTTGAGGCGACCGAATAGATGGAGGCATTGCCATTGTAGCCAGAATGTGAGGCCAACGCACTGTAGTTCTGTTGTTGGTGTTGTTGAATATTTTGTTGTAGCTTTGACTGTGTCTGTTGCTGCGGTTGTAGTTGCAGTGGCGGCGGTTTTGGTTTTGTAGCTGCACTGCGTTGTATCTTCACCGGTGGCTGGTATGCAGCGGCGCTGCAAGTAGTCTTGGCCTTGTAGTTGTTAGACGTCACCTGATAGTTGTTATTGATGTCAATTGCGGTTGAGAGTGCACGAGTTTTGGCCGGTGGGCCTTGCAGATTGTAGCTGCGACTGTTGTTGTTCTCGCTAAGTGGCAGACGGAGGGGGCGTGTCGGTTTTTGCTTGCTTGCCGGGTTTTTCACGGCGCTGAATGAACCGGAGCGGCTTGTTGAGGCGTTCATGGGCACTGTAGATAATGAAGAAGGTAAGAAGTGCGAAGTTTTAAAAGGAATTTTACTTTAAACTTACATTCACAATTTGGTTGCAATGAAATTTCACTGCGCTCCTGTGTAAGACCCGTATTGATTAGGAAAATGTCGGTGAATGCGGATACGACGGAGAAGAGATTTGGATAGCCTGCAAGGAAGACAGAAAGCGTGTTTTTTCATATAATATTTTATATATATTAAAGTTTGAATGTGAATGAAAGTAAAACAAATCTCTGAAACAAAGTTCACCCTTCCCGCAGATCGAACAACTCCAAAGGAGTTCGGATGAGAAGCTCTCTGGAAGATCGCGACAAACTCTGCCTGAGGTAGGACTTCAAGCTCTTCATGGAGGCACTTGTTGAGCCTCAAGCCCTGCTTCCAGAGAGAGGGAGAGAGAGATTCTCTATTCTCACTTTTCATACAAGCCAGAGAAAACCACTACAGTGGGAAACACATTTAAATTTCACTAGCTTCTCGGATCTTATTTAGAGTTGTCGCTAAATTGCGGTTTGTTTAAGCTCTACGAGTTGTTGTTGTAGTTGGAATGGCTAAAATAACTCCATCCAGAGGGAGGCAATGCTAATCGATGTCGTCGAGGTCAAGCTTCGACGAACTCGGGGTTTTATAGCCTCTACGACAGAACCACACGAGCTCGAACGAGAGAGAAAGGGTTGTTAATCTACTTAATCGGGCAACCTTTTCCCTCTTGTTCGAGCTCGACATGCGAAGAGGTGGTTAATATCTCAAAGACACTCATTATATGCGGTAAATACGTTATGTATGGGGTTCGAGCATGGATAAGTAGGAGTTAATTCTCTACGCTATCCAAAAAGTTGTGCGAGATCAAGAACTCTCGGCCTCTGTTGACGTTATGCCCGCCCCACTTTATAAGGCTTTTGGGGGCATCATATTTATAATGGTAGAAAACGAACCGCGTTCCCAAACGTTCCCTTCTTTAGTATACCTAGAGCCTGTGTTTGTCGGACGAGTTATTGGACGTTGAATTATTTTTTTTTTTTTGACATTACAGGAGGTATAACGGAATGTGTTTATGCTGGATATTCGACTGGTGGTGGGTGCCTCTGTATAAGGTTTGCACTTAGAAGGCTTGGCTATGTGTTGAGGGCACGACTCTAGAGAACCTTACGACGATCAAGCCGATAAATCTGTTATTTCCAGAAATTCCTAACAAACTTACCAAACTCAAAGGTGGTCGTGATGTTGCAATGTAAAGTATTTTTCAGCTCCGTCAACATGATGGTAGTGCGCTTCTCCACAACGCGTATAATGCTCAGCAGAAATTTCAAAAACGATGTGCTGCGTACATAAGCCACGTCCTCCTCTGTAAAGATCTGCACAAGAGAAAAAAGTTATTCAGACTCAAAACAAGGCGCGTGTTTGGCACTTACCTCGATCAGGTGCTTCATGGCCTTAACTATGCTCTCACTTATTTTCTCCTCATATTTCTTATTGAATTCTTCAATCAGAGCGGCCAGAGTAAGATTCTTGCACTGATTCTCTTTGGTATCACTGGCGCCCGATTCATTAAAGCTGCTTTGTAGACCGCCTTCATGTGCCAGAATTAACCTACAAGCACGATAGCTCTGATTACGAAACAGTGTGTCCTCGCGATGACATATAATCCACAAAACGTTATCCTCCTTTTCTAATAACTGCACGAAAGCTTTTGGTTAGAGTTTACTTACAAAAGTGTTGGCTTCAGGCAAAAACTCACCTCTATGTAGGGCATCAATGCGACGCCTTCCGCGATGCTGCTCACGCCCAAAGTCTGCGGTTGTATTTGATAGCCATACTTCTTTTTGTGCAACTGCAACATCTCATCCAACTTCGTACAAGTCTGCGCTACGCCCGTTACATTGCTTACAAGTTCCTCACACTGCTCAGCAAAAACACGACGCGCCACTTTCGGTGTTAGGTAAATCTTTTTATCCTCATCATTCGTCTGCTCCATTTCGACGACGCCCTGTATGGCCTCCATTAGGTCGGCCAACTTAAGAAAACCATAGTCGCTCAGGCGACACTGATAGGCGAAATGATAGTGATAGGAGCGCACGAATTTCTGAAAGAGTATGGTGTACTGCGGCGCATTGCGGAAAAGCTCCACCATTTCGCCCGCAAATAATATAGTCTTCTCCAGCTCGACATTGGTTTGTTTACGTTTCGGCATCGAGATGAGCATGTCATCAGAGTTGTGCACACGCGACATCACGACGACATTCGAGTTGGCGAGCCCATCCAAGATATCGCGTATATCGCATACGCCATAATCTGTGACGTCAAAAGTGCGATTCTGCGTTTGTTCGAAAATCGTTGGTAACTGTGAGAGCAAGACTGATTTGTTGCCGTGCGCGCGTAAGATACGCAATAAATCCGAGGTGAAACGACGCAGCTGCGTGCGATGCGTTAGCGTAATCTGACGATTCTCACCATCGCCAATAATCTGCACCACCGTGGCAAGCGCTTCAAACAACTCAATCAGCTTCGTGTAACCATAATCGGCGACGCGACACTGCTTGCCGAAGTGATTGTGATAGGCTGGTATGAAACGATTGAATTTCATTGTGGACTTTGGTGACATCTTCACCAACTCGATAACTTCACGTGAAATCTGATAGAGCGGATCGCTGGCGCCGCATGCAGATTTCGAGTATAAGCCGCGGTCCAACGACGACGACGAAGTGGCGCTCGTAGAGCCGATGCTCGCATTCAGTGGCGCAGCATAATTTGCATAATTATCCTTCTCCGCCTCGAGCCAGCCGAGTATTTTAATGCCAAAATTATTCACTTGTATCTGTATGCCCTGCACACAGCACACCAAATGCTCCAAGTTGACACCATTCTCATTCGGTATTATTTCGGTACCCATCTGGCCGTTGATACAATGCACCAGCGAAGCAACGGGTATGTCGCCGGTGTGATTCTTCAACAAGGGATATATAATCTTTTGTATTTCGGATATTGTCATCCAGACGTTCGGTAACGGTTCAATATCTTGCTCAGCCCAGCCTTTGTGTTGTTCACGTTTGAAATGTACAGTACAATAGGGTACACTGTGTTGTAGACCCTCCATTAAGGGTGAGTTCTCCAGCGAGTTAATTACACCCGTTTGCAAGCTAATGAATTTCTCCTCGCTATTATCAATGCTGATCGTGCAGATGTCGGGCATTTTATAGAGATCCAAAACGCTGATAGATGTCTTGAAGCGTGCTTGAAAAAGTTCACGGAACTTATACATTGGTAGTGTGTAATAGGGCACGTCCTGGAGGAATAAAACCAAATAAATATTTTTTAGAATCATCAAAAAATTGTGACTGAAATCTTTACTTGCTAAAATTCAGTTTGATCAAAGTAGCTCTAGGCCCATTTCCCTAACTTAAAGGGCCAGTAAACCCACTTCATGAAGTAAGTAGATTTGGATTTACCAAGATGAGAACTTCCTTGATTGGGAGTCACACATCTATGGCTTCGTTTTCTCTAAAGTAAAATTAAATGATCTAAAAAATGCCAACTACAATAGAAGTGGAATGGTACTGCACACAAAGTGGGGCAGCTCCTCCTCTACAGAATATCTGCTAAGATCGACCAGCAGGGTTGTTGGTAGATGGCAGAGTAGACGACAATGTAACCAGGCAGATCTGGCTATTGATGGAGAAAAAGGGAATAAAGTCTTTCGCTAAACAAGACATCCAACCGGGCACTGATTGATGAGGACTTATGGTAGTGGGATGGGTTACTTCTCTCATAGCTACCGTCGCAGCCGCAAGGACATAGGCGAGGGTACCTCGATAGTGCACTACCCAGCTCTCATTGCGATCCAGACCAATGCATGCGAAATCAAAGGGTCGTAAAAGTGGAGCTTTACAAGAACGGAATGTGTCCCTATCTCTTACACAAAATCGGTCTTAGTCTTTTGTGTGGAGTTTTTTGAAAGCAGTCTAACCCTTGGTTCACAATTCAAGTCTAGGACTCCGCTAACCTGAATTGACATTAGTAAGGCCTAGAGACCCACCAGTGTAGTTCATACTTTGTCATCTTCTCGGGCATTGAGCACGCCATACGATAGTGAAAGCTCTTACTCATTAAACTCATTTATGTGACGCTTCGAAATCCCGCCACGGGTTCCGCTTATAAAATAACCGATACGAATCGCTAGCGAGCTTACCTTAAGTAATCCAGCTACCTGACAACGCAACGTATTGATTTCGGTCAGCGAGGAGTCGCGTGTGTACGAGACTAACATGCGTTTATGTCCGATCTTCTTGCGATGTAAATTCGAAACGACTTGTTTTGCGAACTGTAAACAGAACAGAAATGTGTGTATGTGTGTGTGTGTTGTGTACATGCATAATATGGACATAAGCGCTACTTACAAACATATCCGGTACAGTGACTTTGGCATAGGAATTGCCTTCAAAGACCAGCGACAGCACCGGTGTTATCGGTTTCAATTGTCCCATTAGGAAATTGCGTAAACTCGATTCCTCCATGGTATAGTCCAAATTGGTGATTTGCAGTGTAATGGATTGACTGGCGGTGGCATTGCACGAGCCGCAGCTCTTAGTTAATTCCACATTGCCATTGATGTCTGTAATTATAACGGAATTTGTATCCGTCATCCCACCGACCGCCGTAGTACCCAGACTACGCCGCATCACCTGTGCCGCTGTGCCACAGTTTCCCAAAGTCACCGCCGCGCGCCGGCCGCACTCCAACCCTGTATTCGTGCTCTTCTCGCTACCACACTCACTTGGCGCCTTGCCAGCCATCGCTGCCGCTGCCACTGTCGAACTAGCCAAAGGTGGACCGCCCAGATAATTAGGGTAGTTCTGATAGATATTGGCGAATTGCTGATATGTCGCATACATTTGTTGTGCGCTCGCGCTCATGGCATTCGTAAGCGGTAGCGTGTTTAAAGTTCTCGGCATACCCGATGGCATGCCGAGCGAGCAATTCGGTTGATATTGCGTTGCGGCAGTGGTATTCGTTGTTGTGCGGTTATATGGCATATAACGGTTTCGACTATAACTGTACGACATGCTGGCAGCTGCGCCACCACCAACTAAGCCACCGTTAAGCGCGAGTGTCGTGGTTGGTATCGTGCTGTATGGACAGTTCTCCGTTAGCGGCGCATTCGACTGAGCCAATGGATTGTTGTTGTAGAATAATTGCTGTTGCTGCTGAGTGTGGAGCTGCGACTGACTATTACAACCGCCAAAATAATGTAGTGACGGTCCTAGTAGGTGAGTGTGCGCATTAGCGGCATCCAAAGAGGTCGAAGCAGACAGGGCTGTACCCGTAGCTATGCCGTTGGTGTTTGCGGAGTTCGTGCCGTAATAATTCGATAACTCAGCACAGCGCGGGTTAAAACCAGATGGTGGTAAGGACTGATTTAATTGTTGTTGCTGTTGATGTAAGACGCCATTGTAATTGGAGTAGGTCGCATCGTCGGCTTGAAAGATACTGAAAAGGAAGATTAAAAGTTGTGTTAGCATTTCGTTTATTCTAAGAGATTTAGTGTGTTCTTAAGTCAATACAAGTGTCCACCAGAAACATACTAAGCCAGATTGTACTAGCCTGCTGGGCGATACTCAAGAAGAAGTGCCGCATTAAACCTCTGTAGCAAACGCAACTAGACGTTTACTTTGCAATTGATATAACATACGCCATGAGGACTGTATATTTAAAGCATCTGAAAGTCTTCTTAGGCATCAGGCCAATTAACATACAAGTAACCTCTGGATCAGTTAAGAGTGAGCCGCCTAAACACCTCTACAGTGAAGGACATGACAGGACACAAAAAGTTATAAGAGTGCTCCTGCTAAACAAGCAATAAGTTCTGGGAAAAGAAAAGTTTTTACCGGATGTAGGCCACCTAGATCTTAACGAGCAGGGAAGGTTGAGCGGTAGCCAAGGCCAATAGTAATGTGGGGATATTTATAACTATTAATAAGTCTGAATGCAAGGCAAAAAGTGGATTAGGTAGTTGGTGGTGACGAGGATGTCATCATTGACTGCATCAGACCTTGCAGCACCTGAAAATCTTGTCTAACACAGTATACTAGTAGTAAGTTCTGCTATCAGATTTATGGAATGGGGCGGTTGGAACGAAAAACGATATAGACATAGCGACATACTAAATAAATTCATAACACCCTTGAGTAAGTCAGACTATATGCTCCGAAGGTAGGATTTCAATAGTTGCTTCAAGATGAAGATACGCTATAGGCAGGAATGGAGAAGAGGTTTTGTGGGAGACGATGAAACCATCTCAATATTGGAGACGGTGGTATTCACCGAAGTTCTCAAAATCTCCCTTACTTTTTATCTACTGAATTTTGCTAGTATCTTTAAAGCGAACGTACTAGAGATAAAAATTAACGTTAGATTAAAGAAGGTAACTATATATACTTCGATAACCAGACGGCTCTAAGCTCCTTAGCACCCGAACTCGTCATCCCCTTAATTTGGATGCCCGGCCATAGAAATATTTTCGGTAACGAAAAAGTTGATGAACTGGCTAGGTCAGGACCCTTTCTCGACGAATCTGAAGGGAAATGAATATTACGTCTTTTTGGAACGATTAGGAGAGAGCTTCATCTACAATTTGAACAAATAGCACAGCTCTTCGGATAACATGCAGCCAAAATGGGTTTGCCTTTTAACAGCCATTGTCGGAGGATCAGTCTAATTGTGCTCGAAGTCCCACATTTCTTGTTGTTGTTATTGTAGTAACCGCAAAAATATTCCCCAAATTAATTTTCGTGGAAAATCGCGGGAGTGACAGTCCTTGGCCGGATAAAAATTCGGGTCCCTCCGGTATAAAGACCCGACTGTCGAGAGAATTATTGGATTTTAGTCGCCTCTTACGATAGACATGCCTTACCACAGGTAAATTCTTGAGCCCGTAACCTCGGGGTACTAAATTTCTTCCGGCTGCACTTTTACCCACCTACCTACCAAACATTCCACCTCATAAAGTTAGAACAAAAATCATCTCCGATAATAATCGGTCACGATCGATTATTCGAAACTTCGCCGTTAGCTATTATTAAAATTATTTTTGGTGACTTGATAATAAAAAAGAGAAAATTTATTCATTAATCGAATATTCAAAGTATTGAGACGTTGCGAATATTCAACGAGAGGATACCATTCGAAAAGTTACATTCACCAATCAGATGCGCATAGTGTCCTAGTTATCGAAAAATCGAATATTTGAGTAATCGATATTTTCGTATTATTTCAAAAAAAGAAGAAGACGACTTGTAGTGCGTTCAATTGAAATTTTATACCTAATTAAAGTGTACGAGGGATATTTGAACGCCTGCAATTTTTTCTTGTTGAAAATTTACAATAAATGAATAAAATATTTATTTATTTTATTATTACTATTTTTTTAATTCCTTTTGTACTTACCCATAAAATTTGTCACTCATTGTGTAAATTCTCTTTTGTCTGCAAATACATTTTTTTAATTTTATTTAATTAATTTTCTTTTTTATTAATATTAGCGTATTTATTGAGGGCAACGAACAAATAAATATTTTGCAAATATTTTTTTTTATTAATTGTTATTGTTATAATTATTATTTAACATATGTATAATTTTTTTTTTCATTCTAACGCAGGCTGACCTAATTCTAACCTAAATAAACATAATCTACAAATGACCTATTTTAATTATTAATTGCTGTGATTAAAAAACCAGCACATGAAATTTCGCACATTTCTAGTTTCAGGTCAGACTAATAATTATTTGGCAAAATTTTTGTTTGTAAATAGATAAGAGCAGTTCTTAGTAGTTTGGGGAAAAAGTACATCACAATGTTATTTATGTTTTGCTTGTTAGGGTGGCGAAAAAATTCTTGAAAAAATGTTAAAGTCAACTTTTTAAATTTGAAAAACATTGGAGAAATATAAAATTATATTTGCTGCAAATTTTTCTTATTTAATTTTTTTTTTTAATATCTGAAAATTTAATCACTATAAATTAAACTTTTATAACGTAAAAAATTGTCAGACTTTGTGAAAAATTAAATTAATTTTAATTTTAATACATAAAAAATTATTCACTATAAACCGAACTATTTTAATCATAAAAAATTCGACTACATTTAATTTTAATATTATAAAAAATTCCAATATATTTAAAAATAATTGAATTTTAAAATTTTTTTATAATTAAATTATTTTTATTCATTGAAAATTAAACTATTTTAATTATAAAATATTCTAACAAATTGGAGAAAAAATAATTTTATAAAAAATTCTGATATATTTAAAAAAATTAATTAATTTTCTAATTTTTTTATTTATTTTTTGGGGTTCTGAAAATTTATTCACTGAAAATTAAACTATTTTAATTATAAAATATTCTAGCAAATTGGAGAAAAAAATAATTTTATAAAAATTTCTAATATATATAATAAAATTAAATTAATTTTCTAATTTTTTTATTTATTTTTTGGGTTTTTGAATTTTTATTATAAAATATTCTAACAAATTTGAGAAAAAATTATTTTATAAAAAATTCTAATATATTTAAAAAAAATTAAATTAATTTTCTATTTTTTTTAAATAATTTTTGAATTCTGAAAATTTATGCACTGTAAATTATAAAAAATTCTAGTTTCTTTGAAAAAAATTAAATTAACTTGGACGCAAATTTTTAGGACTTTTTTGAAAATTTATGCACTATAAATAAATTTTTTAATTATAAATAAATTTTGTATCTTTGAAAAAAAAAATAAAAATTTGCTGCAACTTTTTTTAACTATTTCAATATTTTCATGGAAATTGCTGAAAATTTATTCATTATAAATTGAACTATTTCAATTTTAAAAATTTCTAATAAATTTGAGAAAAATTAAATTAATTTTATCGCATTTTTTTGTGAATTTCTTATTCTCATTTTTGAATCTTCTGAAAACAATTCACTTTAATTTGAATTCTTTTAATTTAAAAAAAATCAGTATCTTTGTGTAAAACAAAATTAATTTTCGCGCCAATTTTTCTTAATTTATATATGCATAATTCACAGGTTCAAATCCGTTAGCAAAACAAAAAGAGCGCTACGCTCTCAAAAGCTGAAGCATGGCAAGCAAATGGCGTGCCGGAATCTTTCATAACAGTTAATTAATTCCCCGAGAAAAATTGCAATAAAATTCTTTAAATACAGTGTATTTAATAAAAAGAAAAAAAATCAATTTAAAACACACCTTAAATGCTGCGCGTATTTTTCTATTAAAGCTATTAATGTTATTTCTTTAAAATGTAGTCCCTCCTCTCTTTGCTGCTATTTGGTTTTAGAGCGGTTGGTCGATTTTAAAATAAATTTCTATTTATTAATTAATATTTGTTTTTTAATTGGTTATTTATAAATTTTAACACTTGTAAACTTTTGGGCAATAAAAACTTAATTTTTATTAAATTAACGCTTTTTAATAAATTAATTTTACTTAATTTAATTTAGCACAATTTATTAAATTATTTTTATTTATTAATTTTTTGGTTGTTTTCAATAATTTCTTTAAAACACACATAGACTAGTAAATTTCTTTGCTTGCAAAGAATATACTAAATTTATATTAATTTTAATTAAATTCAACTAATTATTGAAATTCCTTTCTTCTATATTTTTCTCGACATTTAAACGCTGAGAACTTAACGTTCAACCGGCCAGCTGAGCTTGAAAGAACTAAAGTGTTAAATATTTTTCCCAAAAAAAAAAAGATATGTTTATGCATCCTGTTTTGATGGCAAGCAAAGTTCTGCATACGGTGAATACGAAGGGGTGTTGAAAAAGGAGGTAAATAATTGCTCGAAAACAAAGCGGTAAGTGGAATAATTCCAGGATTATGGTATTTTAAGACATTTAAATTTGCTTAAAAATTAATTATAGAAATATAAAATTAAAAAAAAATAAAATAAGATATAATATTAAATTTGTTTAATTAATTATTAAATAAAAAAATTAATTTAATTAATAAAAAATTAATATAAAATTTATTTTAAAAAATTTCTGAATTTGAAATAAAAAAAATTAAAAATAAAACTATTGAACAAAATAGTAATAAATAATTTTAAATAATAGATTTAATAGGAAGTTCTTGCAATTAATTCTTTAAAATACCTTTTTGTTTTGTGATAGAAAAGGTAAATAAATAAAAAATATTCAAAAACAAACCAGAAATATATATATACTTGACTAAGGATAGATCATAAGTATAATTAAATTGTTGATTTTTTTATGTGGCGTCAAAATTCGTTTTTAAAGGCTTTTATGTTTTTGGGGCGCATAAACTATTTTTTAATGTCTCGGTGCAATACGGAACAAAAATATTTTATCTAATAAGAATTTTTTGAAATAATTGATTGATAAAATTTTTAAAATAACTAAAATTTTTATAATAAAATTTGTATTAATATTAAAATTTTAATTATACACAATAAAAATATAATGTTAAGATTTCAATATAATATTCAATAAAATAATAATAAATAAAAATAGAAATAAATTACAATTTTCAATGCAAGCACGAGGTCTCTTTGGCATGCCTCTAGTATTAACAAGTAAAGGTATTACCAAGTGTTGGGAGACCTGATCTGCGCACCTGTTGAGCTCATAACCGTGAAACAAGAGAATCAGAGGAGTCTAAATTCGCATAGAGACAGCTCGACAGCGTAACATTAAACTTCAACCAAAGCAACCACGAAGGTTCCAGAGGGCAACCCAGAAAGGATCCGCTTCAACCGCTTTTTTTGTGTTGCACCGATTGCTTTTACTTAAGTCATTTCTTGAGACTCCGTCAACATGATCTTTATCTAACTTCCTGTGTATGAAGACTGTTGCCACCTGATAAAGGCCCTTCCTCGCTTTATTGGGAGACTTTTTATATGAAATTTTGCGTGCTACTAAAGCTTTTCAGTAACGAGTACCCGCTTACGGGTTCGATTTTCGTTACCCTATAAAAGTTTGAATACGAGCTCAAGTACTCTGAGTTTTCTCGAGTATTTAAAGTGTTAGAAAATCATTTAAATGCTTGAGTGATTCAAAAGCTTAACATTTTCAAAGAAAGTTTCGAGCTGCTGAGCAATAAACGAGTACCGAGTACCCGTATTAAACTCTTTTCCCTACTCGATGCCCGAATATTTAGAACTCTAACATCAACACACGTTCGAATTTTCAATTTTTCAAAAATTTATCTATATTTCCGTCGAGGAACTGCGGCCCAAACCTGTCATTGTTACTACTTAGCAGAGATTTCTTTATGGTGAGCTATCTTATTTTTACTTTATTGAAATTTCTTTGTTAACTACTTACAAGTAAATATATAAATGTATGTAATTTAAATACATTTTTACATATTTATTAATTTACACAAGCATGCATATAAACATTTGTATGTACATATGTTTTATCAATAATATGTCTAGTTATACATATGTACTTATGTATTACAAAGAGGAGCAAAAAGATGAGCGCAATAAATAAGGGTAACATAGCGCAATAAATAAGGGTAACATACCCGCACATATGTACATACCATACATATGCATATAATAGCTGTCAACCATCATCATCATGCGCCAGATAGTGTCCACTCTCGCTCTCTAGTCGAGAAATTCACAATGTTGTGACATGCATACATATTAACATGATATATGCAATGAGTATGTACATACGTACATATATACATATATGTAACCATTTGTGTATGTACTTAGATCAGTGATATTATGTTTAAACAAAATGCTGGAACGTTTTTTAGTTGCTTCAGTGAAATCGGTCAAGGAATTGTGCTTCGCTGAGTGGTTGAGAGTCCGCAAGACAGCCTCAATTCAAATTAAGAGCCAGCACGGCGCCAAAAAAATTAAATAAAAGTTAAAAAATACACTTTTTTTTAGTGAAAGAATACAAAAGTAATAAATAATAAATAATAAATAATAAATAATAAACAATTAAAAAAATTAGCGCAAAAGTACAATAAGATTGCAAAGGAAAGCACATAAAAAAGTATTAAAAAACAAAGCAACATAATTTTATGCTGCAAGTTGTTTTTTTTTTTTTAGTGAAAAGAGTACATGGCAATCAAGAGAGAAAATTTAATAATAAAAGCAGCGCTCTTTATAAACATATTTTTTTAATAAAAAATGTTTATTACAATTTATTAGTTAAAAACATACAAAAATTTCATTATTTGTGTGAAATTTATTCAATTTGTTGAGCTTGACCTTTATCACACGGTTTATCTGTATTCTAAATCAGTTTGCTCCATGAAAAAATCAGCAGATTTTATGCTCACTTTGCCAGCTTAATTAACTTATAAAAGTATTTATATATATAGTTATGTACCTAGGTGTACATATGTATGTAAATACTTTCCATACGCACAGTGTAGTAATTAAGTTCCCACACCGAATTATGGCACGTTTTATCAGCCTTCGTTCTTCAATATTGATGGAAAATGACTTTCAGTTATTTTAGCATGCCATTTCGATGAAGTGTAACACTATTGTGAATTTCACTCGTGTGTGTTGTTCACAATGGAAAATTTCTGACAGCCGATATTGTTTGTTTACAAGTTGAGAAAATTAAATTAAAAAAGAGAAATTGAAATCAAATATATTTTTTATTAAAAATTTATATTAATAAAATAAAATTGAACAAGTAAGGAAAACTACGCTCGGGTGGAACTGAACCTTAAGTACTCTGCTAATACATAAATTAAACACCAGACGGCTTATTTGACTTTCACAGAGGGACTAAAGTCTACACAGTAACTCCACATACATGCATTAAGTGAAATCAAGTTTTCCCGATAAATTTTTTAAATGCCCAAGTCAACAAATCGGTCAAAAATAGAAGGTTTATTATATGAGAGATGTGTCTATTTCTGGAGCTATATATTGTAAGATATTAGTTCTTCTTAAAAGGAGCATACCTACCAAATTTGCTGAGTTCTAATTCGTTCTCAAGCGGAGTTGGGGAGTAATAAGTCTGTTATATGGGGAAAAGGCGTTCAAACTAGATCATGGGAATAATAAGTATCGAGTTTTTGTCGAAATCTATCCAGCTGTCTAGTAGTTTATGGACGTTTGTATTTTCCCAATAGTTGCTGTTTGGGATTCTTGTGGAAAAAAAGAGTTAAAGAACATACTAGAAGTGGTGTAATCCAGCAAGTGATAATATTTTACCGAGCCTTATACAGCAATTCCTCCCAGATTGAGTTGCATACAATCTGATGATGTGGAAGCTTGCTTGTAATTTACCGCATAGCTCCACAGAAAGAAGGAGAAGAGTTAGAAGTTCTTTTAAGGGAGTCCATGGCAGCTCCAATTGAGTTTGCTATCTAAGAATAATCCGAGATATTTGACTTTCGTAGAGAGGGTAAATTCCACATCCTTTAGTAGACGTGGCTTAAAAGGAGGCGGCTTACACCTTCTCGTGAAAAGAAACATTTCATTATTTTCTGGGTTGACATCTAGCCAGCTGCCAATACACCAGTTCCCTATAACGTTTTGAGCAGATCGCTTAGAGTTTGTGCAGCTTTAGGTTTGGAAAAATTTGATTTTATGTATTTTTTACAATCTTTGTCCTTGGAAAATTTATTCATCGAGACATGCTCTTGGAATTATTGAAGGCTTAATTCCTATTTAATTGTAAGAACTTTTACTCATAACTTTTTTAAATATTTTTCCAAAAGTTTTTTTTTTTAATTTAAGCTTTTAATTTTTTCCAACGTCATTTATAGCAGAAAATCTTAAAAAAAAAAATTTTAAGTTTAAAAAAAAATTTTAATTAAAATTTTAATTTAAAGAAATTTCCCATTTAAGAAGAGCGAATAGCACAAAAATTCCTTGTGGGTTGGGAACTTATTTGTTGCACTGTATGCTTTATTAATCCCACTTCCATCCCACACCTTTTCCGCAAGCGATTGCTGTCGAGCCCCAATTTATATTTGAAACTTTGTGTCCACGTCTTTTTCTTTCTCTCTCACTCCATCGCTCTCTCTGTCTCTGGGTTTCTATTAACCTCTATGTGTACTTCGCTTAACCTTTGTGTGAACTCAGAAAAAAAAATCGAATTAAATCAAATTGTGACTATAAATAATTTGTTGCTGTTTCGCCGCATTTTAGAGGAAGTGAATCGCATACGTCGACCGAGACTGACGCCTTATCAATTTATGAAAAAAAGAGATTTATAGAAAGAAAAAAACTAATACTTAATTATAGCGCTTATATAAAACAATTTTATTTTGTTATTTGTTTCTATTTGTTTTATTTTTATTTTAAATTTTTTTTGTTTTTGTTTTTGTTTTTGCTTTCATAGCAAACTTAACTTTCCGGCCCCGTAATCTATTAAAATGCATACTACATATTTATTTATGTTTTTGTTTATGTGTATGTGTGTATTTACTGTATGTACATTTGTTTGTATGTAAGTTTTCTTTATTTAGTATAAACAAATATACATACATATGTATAATTTTTTTTTTGTCAATTTGAAATCATGAATTACAAGTACGTTTATTTATTGCCCCTAACGCCGCCACTAAGTACATGAACACGTACATACATACATATATCTGAATGTGCTAGTGTCTTCGAGTTGTCGAAAATCGGTTCTATGACGTCAGAATATATTTTTTGTTTTTGTTTTTGTTTACCCCAAAGGTGTCAGAATAGCTGTCAATGCCTAGTTCACAGACACGTACACATACATACATACACATATGTACTTACATAAATATAATCTACTGATCGGGGTTTAAACCGAAAAAAGAATAAGCAAATCGTTCGGTTCGTCTCACACACGCGCTTGAATTTGCGATGCTTCTTTAACCAGAAAAAGAAATTCTACAAAAATTACAAAAAAAAAAAAAATAAAAAGAACGAAAAATTAAATCGGTATCAAAATCGTATTGAGACAGCGCACTTTTTGTGCTTCGTGCATTTCTTTCGGGGATCTGTTGGCAGTATAAAATTGTGCTGTACAGACAGACAGGAAGCATTCTATGCTGTACAATCATTAAGTAGAGCTCTGACTTTCGAGTGCTACTTTAAAATAAACAAACAAAAAAAACAACAATTAGTGCTGAGTGAAAATAATAGTGAAAGTGAAGTAAAAAAGTGTTTACTAAAATTTTTAAAAAATAAACTTAAAAATAAAAAAAATATTTTAACAAAAAACTGCTGCTTTTTTGTTGAAAAAAAAAGGATTTGAGTGAAGTGAAAATCATTAATAAAATTCATGTGCAATTATTTGTGCGAAAAATATATAAATATAACTTACAACAACAAACATTCTACTGAACATCTTTGGAGCAAACAGCAAATTAGAAACAAAGTAAGACCTACACGTACATACATACATACGCTAATGAAAACTAAACAAATGCTCCCCAAAAGGATATTTTAACTGTATAAATTTTATAAATAAACATTATACTTCAATAAATTGTGCTACCTGAGAGATACGTAAAACTGCATTGCATTTAAAAGAAAAAAAAGCGTTGACTTGAAGCTGCAAAATGTTTATAACTCTCTCACGTAAGTAACTATTGAAATAATTTTATCCATTATTAATTTAGTGTAATTATTTAAGTAAATTTAGTAATTATTATAATAATTAAGAATTTTATGGTGAAATTTTCGCTAATAACTAAAATTTTTATTAAAAAAAAAACATTTAAAAATGTTATGTGTGTCAAGAACCTAATTTTTTCAGTACTTCTATATGCTTTCACGATTTTTGCTTTCGTTTTTTTGTTTTTAGCCTGAAAATTGTGTTGTTAAGCATACATTTGTTAATTCTTCTATTGATTATTTTTCAATTAGCAACGTACGCCAAATAATATGAGGAAAATATTACTTTCACACGCTTCTTAAGCAGAGAAAATTACAGTTTACAAAAACTATTATCTTTTTTATTTTTGGTGCTTCTTTTATTTATTATTTTTTAATCTTGTTTTTATTTTATTTCTGGTTTTGTTAAGCTTTTTTAGCGTTTTGGTTATATTTATATATTTGGTATTTTTGTTTAGTTTTTTAATTGTATTTTTTAAAATTCTTTTTAATCTTTCATTTATATTTATTCTATTTTGTTTTTTTTTGTTTATTTTTGTTTTTTTTGTTTAACTTTCTAAATTTTTAGTTTATTTTTATTTTTTGTTTTTAGTGTTTTTCATTCTGTTTGTATTTAAATTTTTTATTTGTTTGTTCTTTCTTATTCTTTGGTTTTCGTTTTGTCTTTTAATTTTTTTTTTGTATTTTAATTTTATTTACAATTGTTTATGAATTTTGGTTTATTTTTTAACTTTCTTGTTGTTTAGTAAATTTTTTTTGTCGTAAATTTTTTAATTGTATATTTTTTTTTTGTTTTTTTTATCTTTAATCTTTTTGTTTTTTTTTTGTATTTTAATTTTTTTCCGTTTTATCTTAAAATTTTTTTGTAATTTAATTTTTAATTTGTTTATTTTTTGTATTTTTGACTAATTTTTTTTATTTTTTTTCGATTTTTAATTGCAATTTTTATTTTTGTTAATTGTTTTTTTATTTAACTTATTTTATTTCTTTTTTTTCAAAGCAATTAATTTCGTAAAACTTTTACGTCAGAATTGCTTAAGTATTTAAAATGAACTTGCAGATGGTCGTGCGATTTTCTTATTTTTGGGTAGCAGTCGGCTATAGTAGCCAGAATAAACCCCTACATAGGAGTACATACACACATACATACATAAGTGTTCAGTCAATCACGCATGCTAGTATGTTACGTATACGCAGAGTAGCGCTAAAAGTAGCTAAAAGTCAGTATGCGTTGAATATTTTTCCAGAAATATATTTTCATTAATTTATTTATTTAATTTCATTAATTAATTAAAATGCCTTTTATTACTTTTTTAATTTTTTTTTCAATTTGTTATTATTTTTTATTTAATCTTTTATTTTATTTTATATTTCTATTAAGTTTTTTTACTTTATTTTGAAAAAATTTACATATAATGGTTTGTCTAAACATACATACTAAAGTAAATTAGGGACTAAATTTATGTACAAAAAATAAACAAAATATGAGTATCAGTCACCTAAGATCAAATTCCAAAACACATTAAAATTCAAGAAAAACTAAACACACCTCAAAAAGTCACTCGAAATGTCATAGATGACGAAGCATTAGTGAAAGTTTCGATAAATATTGTACACACATATTTACAAAACAAACAATTAGGATAGCTGAAATGCCAGCCAACGAGGGAAAGGTACAGCCAAAATGAATTGATATTATAAAATAATTAATTGGCATGGCGGACGTGATTAAAACAATGAGCCATGCTGGCATGCTCAGTACCATGTGATTATGTACGTACATAAATAACAAATGTATGTGTGTACACACGCAATAAATGAATCTAATAATCTATAAAAAATGAGGAGATTACCAAAAATACCCAGGCACCGAACTTGTAGCGTAAAAAAAAAACAAATGAAGACGTCTTTATATTTTTAGTGATTATAGGACAACCTTTGTTAATGAGATTATTTAAATTATTATGATTTACTTAATTGACTGATTGCAACATTGTTTCCTTTACTATAATAAAAAAATTAAATAAAATCGATGGAAAAAAATAAAATAAACTTAAAAATATAATAAAACAAAGTAAAAATAAAATTTAAAAAAATATAAAAAATAAAAATAATATAAAACAATGTCTCTTCTATCAATCGGTCTTGGTTAATTGCTTGTTAATGCGCTTGTGCTAGAAATCCACGCCACGCTTGTACGCTTTCATTTACGCTTTGTTGTCAATCCAATGTGATAATGTGACAATTGTTGTTGAGTGCTGATTTAATATTAGCAATTTCGTATTAATAAGTATAATAATTTTTTATGTGTAAATTTCGGTTGGTTAGCCGCTAACACGTAGAAATTATGTATATATTGTACATACATATATAGTTAATAATAAATACAAAAACTGACGAAATTTTAAATATAACTTAATTATTGCCTAGTGTACGCAAAGAAATAAGAAATTGTGTGCTTATTCATAAGAAATGAAACCAAATGTTATCAATGAACGTTTAATGTAATAATTATTGATTTATTGTGCTTGATTTTCATCTTTCTTTTTTTCTCAAGTGAAATGCGTTTGCATTTAAGCAGCTCACATAGTTAATAGCGCGTGTAAATATTTTTTTATTTTATTATTTATTTATTATTTATTCCACTTATGAATAATATGACATCCTAAAGAGTCCAAAGTGTTAGAGGAAAGTCCATGTGTATGTATGTATGTATACAAGAAATGTGCGGAATGACGCTAGAATTAAGTTTGCTCGCCAGGCAAATATTCGTAAACAAATTGTGTCACAGCTGGCAAAATCGTATATTTAACTATAACTGATATTAGTATCATTATTATTACTATTATTGTTATTATTATTAGTCTAATTTTTATGATTATTATTATTAGTATTATTGGTTTTACTTTTATAATTATTATTATTGTTGTTATTATTATTATTATTATTATTACTATTATTTTATTATTATTATATTATTATTATTATTATTATTATTATTATTATTATTATTATTATTAGTTTTATTTTTATTATTATTATTATTATTATTATTAGTTTTATTTTTATTATTATTATTATTATTATTATTATTATTATTATTATTATTATTATTATTATTATTATTATTATTATTATTGTTATTATTATTAATATTATTATTATTATTATTATTTATATTATTATGTTATTATTATTATGATATTATTATTATTATTATTATTTTTATAATTAATATTATTATTATTATTATTATTATTATTATTATTATTACTATTTGTTTTATTTTTATTATTATTTATTTTTTCCTTTTTTATTTTTTTAAATCACCTAGAAAATCAATTTTTATTTATTTTTTTAATTTCAAATTGCTTATCTGAGCATAATTTGCATGCTTTTTAATCTTGTTACATCGATAATTTTCTTTATCGATATTTTAACACCACGTGTTGCTACGGCACTTGATGACTTTCCTTTTCGTAATCCGCTAACTCAATCGGGTTCGTGTTCCGTCATAAACAATTTTTACGAGCTTATTACATTATTTTTAGTGAATTAAATGAGAATCAGTTCTTTCATTTCATTTTTCAAGGAATTGTGTGTATAATTCCAGTTCGAAATTATATGTGCACCGCATGGAGCTTGTTGTTGCGTTTTGTTCTGTACTGACAACTAAAAAAAAATCGATAACTCCAATAGCGATATTAGTTTGCATTTAAACTAAACTCACCTCGATATCGATACACATATAACTTCGGTCTGGACATGCCAATGAAAGATTGAAAAAGCAGATAGGCTAATATAATGTATTTGAGAAAAAAAGATGTGCTAAAAAATAAAAATAAAAGCCTATTATTAAAACTCTGTAATTTTCGATCTGTCAGCCGAAAAGTGTAGTGAATTTCGCCGCATTCCTCCATATGTTGTTAGCCTTACTCTTGGCTGCTACAGTTTTATATTTCTTGATGTTTCTTTAGTTGTTTAATGTCGAACAGAACGAACTAGAGAGTCACTACGAATGCATTTTCCTCCTCCTACCTTATAGTAAGGAAGACATCTGCTAATCGAGTAAAGTTTTCTTTCGCCGCAAACCGCAGCAAGGTTTCGGTGTTTTAAAAAAAATACATTTTTCACTAACTGCGTTGTGAAACACACCTTTGAGGTTAATTACAAGCGCTGTTTAATTGTTATTAATTATAAAATAATTATTTTAAATAAACTTTATAAACTTTCAAATGTCCTTTAGCTACAAGCTTGCATTTATATTTATAAAACTATGGAATCTTTTGCAATACATACTTACATATGCCAATGAACTATGCACTTCATATTACATATTTCGCATTACATATTTTTGTTTACTGTGGGTGTTATGAAACGACAAACAGCAAATAAGCCAATGGGGAGCAGCGCACTCAGACTTATGACAGATTCTCAAGCTTATCAAGCCTTTCAGCGAGTGAATTTTACAAAAAAAAAAAAAAACAAAAAAAAAAAAATGAACGCATAGTTCAAAACAGTTCAAATTGCAGTTTAATTTATTTACTTAGTTATGGCAAAAAAATAAAATTTACTTACATATGTATGTGTATGAAACGAAAAAAATATAAAAAATCAAAGTTTTCAAAAAGAAAATTCTGTTTAAAAATTATTATGCAGCGCATTATGGAAGAAATAAGTAGTATTTGCGCTATTTTTAATTTAATTAGACATTTTAACATTTAATTAGTACACCATTTGACGGTCAATGACAAATCTAATCAGTTTAGCAATAATTATAATGAAAACATATATACATTCATACATGACAACGGTAAAACGCACGTGTTCGTACAATTGTTTTCACATAAACTGAACACATGAAAATCAAAATTAATAGCTAATAATACGTATATCAACATTAAAAAGTTCAAAATATATAATTTATTTACTTGCCCCATAAGTTTTTTATATTATCTAGCTTAGTCACGTGGCAGTAGCCGCTACATTATCAGCAAAGAATTTCTAATTATTATATATTTTTATTTACACAATTAAATTAATTTTTAATTATTGATTAGCATTTTAATTATGATTAAAGCGCATTATTACACCTGAGAAGCTGCAGTGAGCCATAGAAGTGTTCATGGAAAGTTTATTTCATTACAAATATAAAGTCAAAATATGTATTTTATTTAAAATCAATTTTTAAAAGTCTGAAAATCGTATTTCGCCTTATAAGTAACTGTTTATTTTCCAGTTTAAAGCAACTCGCGCAATAATCATGCCTAACTTAACGTTTATCGAAAATTTATCGAAATCATCATTTATCATCAGCAAATGGAAACAGAAATAATTGAAACTGGTCTGTTCATTTTAACAAATAATTGAAACTAATAGAAAAGGTACATTATTGACGATTAAAACTAGAATTTCAAATAAATATTTTCTGAAGTGTTAGCTACTGAAACCTTACAGGCATAGTTCATTAAACATAGTCGACAAAATGGACAATGCGCTGCACTTACGACATTCAGCCGTTGAAGTGTTCGCCGGAATCTGATGCGATGAGCTCGGAAAATGTTCTTAGAACCTACCACTGGATAATATGACTGCAGGAACTGAATACCCACTGCCTTTCAGGTCACAAGGGCATTGTGGGAAACAAAATAGTGCTTGAATACAGTACAGTAGACGATATTTGAAAGACACTAGGGACTCTTTATAATGCGATTTCCCAAAGAGGGATAGAGGCATATCAGCCGGAAATAAAATGCCTTAACAGCCTACCAGAAAGCAAATATCATGTGTTATAGTAGACACTTACATTTTGTGCATGCAAGAAGAGAAGATGGTGTAAGTGAGACATTGAAACACCGCTTCTATTTCTGTGTGGTCTTACCTAACACACTTACCAAGCACTCAGTCAATCAGTTTGTTTTGACAAGTATATTTGACAGCTGTCAATATGTTCCTAATGCTATTTTCAGCATTGTGAAATTAATGAGATTTATGTAAGCCTATATTCGACTGATTGTGCACTTATTAAAGTTTACTCAAAAATAAAAATAAGTTTTGCTTTCGAAAAATTAGCTTTCCGTTAACAATTCACCATGCGCCCTTTGAAGCTTTAGGTAAAACTTTCATACTTTGTACTTGTCATGTAGAGGAAAGTTTTCCCTGTTCATTGCGCTGACCTTACTAAAAAGTAGAGAGAAGTGACAACGAAAACAAATACAAAACACTACAAAATAAACAATTTTTACTTTAAAATAAAGAAAAAAAAACAAGAAGAGAGTGATTGCCATAAAATCAGTACTTGAAAAAGTGTTACAAGGACATTTGTATAATTGAGAACATTGCGCACTGAAAACAATGTAAGAAGAAGAGACGCTGTCACTTAATCTAGACAGTTGGCCATTAAAGAAAAACAACGCACGTCATAAAAGATTGAGTTTTTTTTTAATTAAAAATAGTAAAAGGAAAATAATTAAATACAAATGTACGTGCATGTATGTGTGCGGCAGTGATAAGAAACAAATATACACAAAAAAAGTAATAAAAAGCCCTTTTTCTTACTTACTTGCGCATACAAATACATATATATATATAGAAATCTGTTTATTAACTAAAAATATGCGCATACTCATACATATTTACGCTGACACAAATAAGTATGGCGGAAATTTCTTCAAGGATCATTTAAATGGAATATAAAATCTAAAGGTCACTTGATTTCATAAATCATGCTTCAAGAATTTCCATTTATGTAATTGTAAGGTAAAAGTCAGTGTTACAAGTGAAGTGATTACAAAGACAACAAGCAAAAAAGTTAAGAGTTGATTGTTTTATTAATCATGGATGGACTGAATCCGCAGCAATAGTGTCTTCGGTGCACACTGTACGGTTGTCAAAAATACCAACTCCGAACAAAGTTTTACCTCATTGAAAACCACACTTCTAAAAAAAGACTTTTACTTAAATTGTATTAATAAAAGCATGCAAATACTATAAATAGCACTAAGTTTCTAAGTGTAGATATATTTTTTTTTGCTTTGCTGAAAATGTATTGACCTTTAGTGAACTCTCACTCAATATTTTCTTCAAAAATAGCAAAAAATAGAATGACACACTTCTTTTACCACCAATATACATATACACACGCTCACACATATGCGCGAAAATAAAATAAAATAAGTAAATAAATATATAAACAAATAATTAGCTATGCTAATTGTAAATCTATTTATTTATAACTATTCGGAATTAGAGAGATTATTTATTCATTAAAATTTCGCATGCAAGAAGTCTTTTGTATGTAAATTCACTAAAATGGACTTTTAAAATTAATTAGAAAAAGAGTGCGCAATACGCAAAAGTGTGCTTAGTTCTTAATATTCTATTAGGCAATTAAAAAAAAAATAGAGCACGTTTTTCCATGTAGAAATTATTAATTCTGATTCAAAGTTACAAGTTGCTGCCTACAGATAGTGCCCCGAGCCCACATTAGCCTGATGATACAAAGGATTTCTTGCGCGTGTTTACTTCCATAAATGGGGCTGCTAAGTCCATGGCTACTTACTGTTCCAAGAGAATTCCCTCTTTGACCAGTTCGTAGGCCATCTCGTTGCCCTTGAACTATATTGAATGATCGTTTTGATTCCTGTATGGCGAAGTAAACTGCAGCTACCGCTCCTCCGTTCATTTTAGAAACAACTGTAAAGTTATGGAAAGAGTCCTTTGCACTATCTTTCTGACTCTGTTGACAGACCCCAAGTACAGTTGAATATTCTTTTACATATACACGTATAGAGTGCTAAAAATGCCTTCTTCACATGCTCTCTCTTTCATCCAGGGCAGGATATCGAGGCTACAGTTTTGTTAGAAAAGCAAACGACGTGAAAATTGACAACTGAGCTGTTAAACTACGAAAGGATAGTCGATGTTAATATTATCGGCAAGCAAGTTGTGTTCACATTCAAAATTTATAAAAGAAAAAAATTATATTTATTTTGAATTCGGTACAAATACGGTATCATTTTAGGTGCAAATGTATAATATATCTTTTATATAAATTTGAAAAAATAGCGTGCAAAGCATTTACGATAGTTGCTGTAGTGATACTATCGAATTCGGTACAATTTCGGTACAATTCGGTATTTATTATTATTATTTTTTTTTATTTTTTTACAGTAGATATGCGGCACGTATTATACCTTCTAATTTAAGTATGCTAAATTTTCCATTTTCGGTACAGATTCGGTACATTAGTTTCACAATCACAATGCAAAGCCAGTGTAAGAGTGACGCTGACAAGCGCCAAGTGTAGCCCGATATACCTTTACATGCCCTCTTTACACGCTCTTCCACATTGAGCCTCCACGGCAACCTGGCTATCTCATACGTTGTACAGCTACTAAGTGCTCTCCTGGCTTTGGTCTGATCCAAGTGGCAAAGTGAAGTCAGATATTATTTTCCCAAAGAAGTGTAGTTTATCGATAACCCGTATTTGAGGGCGCCTGCAAGTCTCCGCGTGCAGTGTGCACTTGCTGGGTAATTACGATTGGACTTTCGCCAACTTCTGTGCACACTTTTTCCATAGAAATAATTATTATTTCTCGCACTACAAAAGTTACGCTCCAACTTGAAATATAATATATAATTAATAACGATGTTTTAAAGAATAAATATTATTCTTTAGATTTGTAGCAGATTAGATTTGTTACTTTATAGTGCTTCTTCTTACCTCTACCTGCTTAATTAAGGCTGAAGCGAAGGGTACATTTCAGTATACGTATGTATATCTGTATCGATACGTTCTGTAAGTACCGTAATTAATATGAAATTAGCTGTAGTTAACTATTAACAAGTCACTTTAATTGAATTTGCACCTATCACTTAGTTGATAAATGCGATATTATTTCATTGAGCGTATACCGTGTGTGTACTCGTAGTAGAGTGCTGCACCACATACAAAAGTAAATACAAATTCCAGAAAAAATATATACCATAATTATTCAGTGCAACGCAATTCTTTGAGGAGAAGTCTTGGAGCTGTCGGAAATAGTGATCAAATCTGATGCGATAACAATTACTTTCACAATTATTGATTTGATAATTTTTAATTGCAATTGAAATCAATTTTTACTCTTATGTACATACATATAATTTCGTATAATATATACTTATAGACATATGAATATGCAATGGTAAAAAGTTGGTGTTTATAATTCATAAATCCTCATAAAAATTAATTAATTGTTTAATTGAAAATAATTGAGCTAAATATTAGCCTAAATGTAAGTCAACTAAACAACCATTATTAATATAATAATCTACATTGTGGCATTATATAAGCACGTAATAATAAGAAACTTGTGCAAAGTATTTATCAAAATTATATAATGTACAATAAAGGAAATTTCGCCAACGGGCAAATGGGAAAATATGTATAGGTACTTCTGGCTGCCTTAACCGAGTTGAGTGTTCTTTTGCTTATGTAATAAAAACTAGTTCCCCTTCCCTTCTTCTTCTACATGATAACCACTTCAGCGCGAGTTAAGCTGAACTGAACACTGAGTAGGCGGAAACATCACTCCGCTACAGTAGTAGGGCATTTATAGATGAGATGCACAGAGAGTTGGTTAACGTGTTGGGATGATTTCCCAGTTTCCTGAGGTACTTCGTTCTGCTCCTTTCAACTTCAGGTTTAATCTGTAGTATTTCAAGACTGCGCCGGTTACCATTGTGGACTACCATTCGGAAGGCGAGGTTTTGAGTCCTGGTTTAGCCAACATAAATATTAGGTCAAGTAATTGGTTTGTTCGGTTTTTAATTGATTTTTCAAAATATGATAACTTTGTGTACATTTGTCCGATTTTAGTCAAATATGAGCCGTTTTGTTCATAAACTTGTTGCCAACGAGATGCCAACTTCATTATACCCCTCTCGTAGAAGGCTGCGTCCCTATTGGCAAAAAACTTAGAGAGCCAATTTCCACAAGCCTCTCTTAAGACCAACTTCTCATCCCCATTAAGCGCGTTCGCCTTGGACAGGAAAAGATGGTAATCACTTGGTGCCAGGTCCGGACTATAAGGTGGGTGCATTAGGACCTCCCATCCGAGCTCCTGGAGCTTCTGGCGCGTCACCAAAGACGTGTGTGGCCTGGCGTTGTCCTGTTGGAACACAATTCGGTCGCTGTTGATCAAAGATGGCCTCTTCTGGATGAATGCTGCCTTCAAGCGGTCCAGTTGTTGGCAGTAGCGGGCCGAATTGAGCGTTTGGCCATAGGGGAGCAGCTCGTAGTAGATTATTCCTTGCCAATTCCACCAAACACACAGCAAAGCCTTCCTGGCAGTCAATCCTGGCTTGGCCACCGTTTCCGCCGGCTCACCGCTTTTCGACCACGACCGATTTCGCTTGACAATGTCGTAAGTGATCCACTTTTTATCGCCAGCCACCAAACGCTTCAGAAATGGGTCGATTTTGTTGCGATTCAGCAGCGATTCGCAGTTGGAAATTCGGTCCATCATGTTTTTTTGCGTTAGTTCGTGTGGCACCCAAACATCGAGCTTTTTTTTGAATCCAAGGTTATGCAAATGGCTCCAAATGGTTTTCTGGCTTATCTTTAGTTCCTCAGCAATTAAATAAGTGCTCATGTGACGGTCTGTTTCCACTATTTCCATGATTTTATCGCAATTTTCGACGACAGGCTTCCCGACACAGAACCTAGCAAACCACTTTTGTGCTACACGTTCGTTTACAGTATCGGACCCATAAACTAAATTAATTTTTTCAGCCGCTTTGGCTGCTTTTTCGCCTTGATCGAAGAAAAATTGTAAAATTTAGCGAATTTTCTTTTTGCTGGTGTCCATCTTTGACGAGCGCTCACAACGTACTGAGTCAATCAATCGAAAAACTGTCAAAGACAAACTTTTAGCGCGAATAAACACGTTTTCAGCGCCATATAGTATGACATGATGCGACACGTAACACTTGTACTATGGACAATAACGCCGAAACCGAACGAACTTTTTACTTGACCTAATATAATAATATAATAATAATAATACCACATAGACTTGGGTAAATTAAATGAAATCATCATATAAAATAATCGAAGAAATATCTTATCATTGAGCTTGCTGATCATCTTTAGCAACTCGAATCATCATTTCAACCTTTCAAATAATACTAAAATTAAGCAATTCAAGATGTGTAAGACAAGTTGCAGAAATTTTGAAGAATTTTGAAATTTTTTTTTTCTTTTTTGAATATTGAAATTCAATTCTTTCAGTAAGCATTACTCAGCGAAATATTTGCGCTATTCCCAACTGGTTGGTTGTTACTAATTGATTGGCCTTTTTTTTTGGTTTTTATTTTTCTTTTTCGCCGTTGCTAATTATTCTTAAATATTCCGTAGCTGTCTGCAATATGTAAACACGTGTTAAGATTAAAAAAAACTGGACTTTTTTTTTTAAATTTTATTCGATATCATCAGACTAAAAGTGCTATTTCATAATATTGCATATTCATTTTGATTAAAAAAATAATAATAATAATAATAAAAGAAAGTAAAAAATATATAAAAGTATAAAATAGTTATATGGTGAAATCAATTTTGCAGACATTTGCTGACTGGTCTCATACAAGTTCAATGTTCGGCTTTTCTGCATCAGAATTTCACCACATTACAACATTTAAAATAATAAAAACTAACAAAAAATTGGCTTATTACACAAGCCAGGTGAGGAGAATGTTAGGTTAGCTTAAATTATATTGACTGGCTGCCACAATAGACTTGTTGCTCCTCTGTAAAGGGTTTTTTTAGATAAGTGATTTTTAAGAGCTTCGAAAGTATTCGATGCAGTTCCCGCTGGTGGAAGCAGAGGAAGAGGAAGACCGCCACTCCGTTGGAAGGATCAGGTGGAGAGTGACCTGGTTTCACTTGGTGTTTCCAACTGGCGCCAAACAGCGCAAAAGAAGGGATGAATGGCGCGCTAATAATTATTCGGCTAAAATCGCGTAAGAGGTGCTAATGCCAATAAAGAAGACTTTTAAGAAGAAATAAAACGCATATAATTTAATATCGTGGCCAAGAATTTTGATTTATTATAAAGTTTATGTTTTAAAAATGACTTCATATAAGAGAACGCCGCGGCTGACTCGAATGAATTCCCGCCGAGGGGTCAAATTTTTGACCACGTTTTTGCAGCAATTATGGCCATATGGCAGCAAAAACGCACCGAATATTCTCTACCAAGGCTTCAATCGTCTCAGATTTAACTACGTAGGCAAGCGACTTCACATAACCTCAAAGCAAATAGTCCACCGCTGTTAAATCGCACGGTTTTAGAGGCCCACGACGAGAAAGAATGCGCTCACCAAAAAATAAATCGATTGCTTCCTTGGCTGTATGTCTGTATGTTGGAACTAAATCTCATCCTTATCAACATTCTTCAATTCAGGCACGAAAAAGTCGTCATTAATCATGGCTCTATAGCATTCCTCATTGACTGTACTGTACTGAATGTATGGCCGACTTCAGTTTTGAGAAAATATGAACCAAGGACATGAAATAAAGGCTTCTCGTAAAAAAACCATCAGCCGTTCGGAGGCGGCTTTGCATAAACTGTAGGTCCCTCCATTTGTTGGAAAAACATCAAGACGCAAAAACCACAAATTGGAGGGGGAGCTAGGCCGAAAAACGCTTCAGCGGTTACAAAGCGCCAATTATATATATAGTATATATTGGCGTCTGAAAAATGGCTTGTGGCTTATGAACACTCTAAATGTGAGCTTCAACCAAATGTTCCATCGCTGTACAAAAATGTTTGTGAACATTGGAATCGCTGGTCATCTCATTTTGAGTCCATTCAACGAACGTGAGACGTGTTTGATGGTCGTTCGGCTTCAATTCTTGCACGACTTCCTCAGCAAAATCTTCCATAAAGTGGCTGGACACAACTCCAAAGTGAGTTTATACATTATAAAATGGAAACTAAGTATAAATCAAGTAAAAGCTGTCAAGAAGCCCAACTCCGAAAATAGTATTGCCTCATTGAAAGCCACACGTCTAAAAAAAAAACACCCTTTATAACAATTTTAAAATGTTTTATTAACATTATACCTCTTTTTGGAGCCGGAGAAACAGTGTTTATCAGTCTTTTCGTATCTTAGTGTTGCAGTCACAGTTTTGTACGCATTTTGAGTGGCTGTAAAATCCAAAAATATTTCCAAAGAATTAGAATAACTCGATTTTCTAGCATACCATTTGCCATTCTTGTTAACAATTGACATGTTGAACTGTCTCTGCTGGTAATTATAGTGCCGAAACGAGGTCTGCCGCATACATAGCACATCACATGCATACAACAGTAGCTTTGTTTATCTTACAAGCATTAAAAACCACCAAAAATAGTGATTTTATACAAATACACATACATATCATATATTTATTACACAAAATTTGTTGAAGCCTTCATACTTGCTTGCATTTAAACACTATTTCCCACAAACAATGCCATGAGAAGTTAAACAAAAAGATCACACAACAAGCATACATATATGTACATACATACATATGTATGAATGCATATAAACTAGTCTTTGAAATCAATATATTGCACAAAACTATATTTACCGTATCAATTAAATGGTTGGCAGCAACTCTCAATGACGAATTATGGACAGACAAAATTTTGGTTGCGGCTTTTTTCTTGCTTTCAATTTATGTATGTACGCGTATAACCCACTTTATGCGCTGAAAGCATTGCATGGACAGCACCACAATTGATTCTACATACATACCTATGTGCATACATACATACATACTAGGTAAGAAACAACTTCCACTGAAACTTCTCGATCGATTTCAATGTGATTTTGTTAACGAAACTTCAAAACTTACCAAATCAAAATATAATATATGTACATACATACCTATATACAAGCCATTGTACATATGTATATATGAACATGCAAGCATAAAAAATTTATGCATCAGCAGTGCTAAAAAGAACGAAAAAGAAGTGGTAAAAATCTAAAAAAACAACAAATAAAAATTTAAATTATTTTTATTTTTTTTTTTCATTTTTTTATTTAGGTATATTTTTAAATATTTTTTTGTTTTTTTTTTATTTTTAGTGTATTTATTTTTATGTTGTTATTTTTTCTCCTTTTAATTATTTATTTTTTTTTATTAAGAAAATAAATTTTTTTATTAGTAAAATAAAGTTTTTTATTAAAAAATATTTTTTTTTTTATTAAAATAAATATGTACATATCTTAAGTGAAAAAAAAATTTAAATAAACAATAAACCAAGCAGAGTTCCACGAATGATGACGACACAAATTGTTTATTGATTGAATGACTTGCCTCGCACTTGACGCGCTAATTTGGACTTTGTGCTGTGTGTAAGCATTTTGGTCTAGAGTAAAGACTCAATCAAGCACAGCAAAACGCCAGTTACATACTGCTCGCCCATATACTCATACGTACATATGTAGGTATATGCGCCCTCAAGATCTAAAACAACAAATTACTTTCGGATTTTTATTTTTTTATCTTACCGTTTTCTAAGCGTTAGCGCCTGCTCAAGTGTGAATATGTATGCATACAGATATGTAAATCGCACAGTTATTGACATTTTTGGTCTAATGTCTCATCTTTATACATACATATGTATGCTGAAAGGGGTTTACCACAATGAATCAGTTGATTTGTATGCAAAGTATGAAAAAATTAACAAAAATTCTGTGTTTGTATTTATGTATGTACTGCTATAAAATATTAAAAGCTAAACTAAAGATTCGGTCTTCTAAGAAAAAAAAATAAAATGTTTGCCTCTTAGCAAGTGCATACCATCTGCTGGAATTTTCGCTTCCTTTTTGTGTATTTTTATTGCTTTCTTTATAAATCATAAAAAAATTGTCTCTAAAAATGTCTCGCTACCCATAAATTTGGTAAAAGTTACAAGTAAAAACAATTACAAGTTTATTTTCAATTTCTTGCTAAAAAATGTGCCAAAATTTTCAGATATTTTTGCTATTAATTTTTTAATAATTTTATAATGAATTTTTTGTGTTCATTTTCTAAGAGTTTTGGCTTTTCAAAGCAAGATACACTTAATTATTATTATTTTTACAAGGGATTTCATTCCACAAATTCCCATAATATTAGTATAATAACCCTGTCGAACCTCGTCTCGCTCCAATTTAAAACCTTTGGCTGAACTCGAGAACCTCCAAAATGGTTGGACTAGGTTGAACTGATTGAATGATGTGACCAGATACAAAGTAATGTGACCGCTACACTTCCTATTGTGTCTCTAGTTGCTTTTCTCATACCAAGTTGAAGTAACCGTTTGTCCATTGCTGTTTGAATAGTCATCTCGTTGTACCGAACACCAGGCTACTTTGCACAGATTACATGCTCGACTATGTCAATATATTCTCTGAATCTCTTGTGTTTGCTGTTCTTCATAAGATCTAATGTTCTCCAATTTCCTAACATTTCTGAATCAAAGATTTTTTTACAGAACAGCTTTGAACGTAGCTGAAACAGAAAGTTGTTACTTTCGTCTAAAATAATTTTTTCCAGCATTATCTTACACTTTACCTTTTAGGACTTTTGAAATTATTTTGAATTATTTTTCAATTTTTTTGCTTCTCTACAATGCTATGGTATACTAATAACATTAATTTTTATTTATAAAAAAAATGTCATTTAAAAAAGCCTATAAATTATAAATTTATTATAATCACAAAAGAAGAAAGAATGCATCAAAATCAATTTTGCCTATCATTTACTGACCAAAATTATTATTTCAACATTACAGAATCTGCTGAATGTATGTATTTTATGAATGAATTAACATTTCTCTTATTTTTTTGTTATATGCTTGGAAAAAAATATCCTTGATAAGGAAATGAATAAGTAAACACATTTTTGCAAAATCACTTCCTCGCTATGACTTCCTTAGGGGCTAGAATTTTGTACCACATATGCTAAACAACTTTTCTTTGAAGTAATTATGGAATATTTTTTAATTATAATTACAATTAAATAGCAAAACTTCTGCTGTTTCTCACTACATGCACATATACATACACTGCATGAATACATATGTATTTTCTTTTATTTTTTATTAACAATTTGTTTTGTTTACTCCGTGCATTGACCAATGACGTGGCAAGCCGATAACTACAGCAAACAACCGTGGTTAGCGCTGTTGTTGCTGCTGTCGTTATTTAGAAGATTACAACAGTTATTTTTTAATAACAGTCATTTGTGTTATGATGGCAAATCTTTAAATGTTATATTGCAAATGCATATATTTATTTTTAATAAATTTTTTTAATAATTTGTTGTATAATTAATAAATTATTAATTCACAATAACGATTCATATATTCTTTTAATGTTTATGTAAACAAACCAACTGCTATGCTTAACATTTCCCGCTGCTAATTAATGCTGTTAACCTAACAGCACTGCCAGCTGCCTTGCCTTATGCAATGTTAATTATCGGTAGGCCCGCTAACCCGAACGCTGTTAAGGCTGTGCTGTTCTGTTCTGTTCTGTTCTTTGCCAGGCACTGTTAGCAAATAAACGAATATCATTTGCAACTTCCCTTTCTATTCGCTGCTTATTAACGATTATGCACAATTTTAATTCATTATCAACGAAATTTTTATCACTAAACAACGCTTCGGTGCGCCGTCAACAACGCTCAATTGTACACAATTCCAATGGTCAAGCGATCGACTGATTTAGTTTTAAACTGAGAACAGTGCGCGGCTTAAACTCAAAAGCAAACTTGGAATTACCTGGTTACCGGTCTAAGTGACGATAGCCGCGCTGCTGCCGCTGTTGTTGTTGATGATGACTCGGCTTAAACGAGAACAACAAAGTTGCTGCTGCTGATGCTGCTGTAGCTGTGGCTGTGGTTGTTGCTGCGGCTGCGACTGCGGCGTTGCTGATGACTTACAGCGAGTATGAGGTGTGAAAAAAAATTGCAAACCTGAGCGCAAGCAGCAACAGTAGCAGCTGCTCAGCTCAGCGTCAACTTTCAAGCGGACAAACAGCGGACTTCTAGCCAAATCGACATTTACCTGCGGTGTCAAGCACAACACAGACTTCATTCAAAAGTGAGCAGCACAAGCGAGTAGACGAACTTTTCTAAAGAGCTCTACGCAAACAGTAAAAGAACATAACGTAAACGTTGAGTTTAAATAGCGACGTCTTCAAGAAAAAAAATAAGAAAGAAATCAAGAAAATAAAATAAAATAAAAAGTCGTAAAGAATATGTTAGAACCGCAGCAAGGATAACATGAATATATGCATTTCTATAAAGAAAATCGAAAACAAAATTTATATGAATTATAAGAAGTTTGCAAGCATTATTAGAAAGTAAAAATAAAATCAAATTGGAAAGTGTGTAAACAAACAATTGATAAGTGCGCTTGAACTTTACAACAGCAAGCTAAAGCGTTTAGTATTTTTTTTCACAAGAAAATATTTATTTAAAATAAAAAATAGCTTAGCGCAAAAACTAATATTTATATACATGAAGACGATTTGTTTGTAAGCATTGCTTATTCAAGAGAAATTCGCGCAATTAACACTTCAGTGCCTTTGAGAGCAGAAAATAAAAGTTTAGCACGAAAGATGAAAGATTTTGCCAATATATTTTCACGCCGTTATAGCGCGGTTAATGCACAAGATGCAGAACAGCAACAACAACAATTAACTGCGAATATGCAAACGGCCATGACAGCCTTGGCGACGACGACAGGACCTTACGCAACAGTGTGTACGAGTAGCTCGTCGTCGCGCAACGCTGAAAAGCAACAGAATAAAAGTTTAAAAGCCAATCGTAAAATGAATCCTGCCGGTGTTCTTAGCTCGTTCTTTAATGAACGTAAAAGCAATAAGAGAGCGCGCTCACCAAAATGTAAGTTAAATGGAATTAATTGATAAAGATTTTTTTTCTTTTTGTTTAAAAGGGAAATAATTTAATGTATGTGACAGCAAAAGTGAAAAACATTGCATTGAAGTGAGAGATAAATTTAATTTTACAGCGGTTAGCTAAACTAAAAAATAAGAAAATATTTTATTTTACAGAATAAGTGGAAAATTTTTTGAAAAAGTAAAGAAAAACTGTATAAAATACGCAAGTTTTGATATTTAAAAATTAAATAAATTCGTTTTTTTTAGACAATGCGCTTTTGATAAACAAAACTACATCAAAATAAAAAAATAATTGATCGCAATAATAAGAAGATAACAATATTTTCCAAAGATTCAAATAAATTAACAAACATTTTTTCAGTTTTAGAAAAGATTAATGATATTTTTTTTAATTTAGAAAAAACGTTTTAAAGTTGAAAAATTGTGGAATTCATTTTTTCTTTCAAAAATGGAAGCGCTTAGAAAAAATAAATTTTTTTTCCCGTTTTTACTTGCAAAACAAATAATAAATTGTATTGCCTTTTAAGTTTTTAATGCTATTAAATATTATATAATATTAATTATTATTTTTTTTTTGTAAAATCGAAAGTCTATTTGCTTGAAGTTTAAATAAATTTAAAACGCAATACAAATTATCACAAATAAATATTTTATTATTTCCACAAAAGATAACCAACCGCCAAGCGCTCGCCTTCAAATAGGAAAAGCCGCCAACAGGCATTGAGAGCTTAAAAATTTATCTTCCAAGCGACATTGCGAAAGTCAAGAACATTTTGAATTTATACTTACTTTAGTTTTTTTCCTTCTATTTTGTTATTTATCTCTTTGTAACCACGCAGCTAGCAATCTGTTGACAATGCTGCAGATTAAAGTTGTAAAAAAAGAGAAAAAGAAAAATTTTGCGCTGCTCCAACTTTGTCAGCATTTCTGTGCACCCTGCGATAGACATATGTACATACTATAATGCGCTAAAGCGCTAACTGTGCAGAAATGTAAAACTGTATATTACATATATTTTATATATATTTTTTTTTTACTATTAATTTTTAATAGTTTTTCAAAAGCCAAAATGTATACATTTAAATACACACACGTACTTGACAATCAAATTAAACAAAAACCAGTGTTGCCACTATGAAAAAACAAAAAACGACTGGCCAACTGACCGAGCAGGCAACTGCGTTGGTGATTTCATTTTTGTGCAAATATGTGCAAATTTGTTGGTCGAGTTGAATTTAAAAAAAAAAAAATTAAGTGATCGTCTAGTGGCAGCAGCAATTAAATATTTATATAAATACATACAAATGGTTGTAGAAATATGTATGTTGTGCTTTTTAACTTAAGTATTTATGTAGGGCTGACATGCAAAAATTATTTGGCGCTTTTTTTTTAGTTTTCTAATTTCATTATTCATGCCAATCTGCAAAGACACGGTTATTTCGTTATATAAATATTTGTATGCATACATACATACACGTATATATATTTTATATAAATACTCAATTGTATTCATAATTTTCGCGCAGGCAAGTAGCCAAAAAAAATATATAAAACAACCCTAAAATTTCATTCGTTTTTACTTTTCCCTTTCGGCGAATTTTATTATTTGTTATGTATTAAACACAATTTCTTGACGTTGTGTTTCTATCATTTCCTTCTTTTTTAGTTTATTTTGTTATATTTTTAAATCATCTTATTTCGTTTTGTTTCAATTTATTTTACTTTATCGAATTTTTTATATTTTATTTTACGATAATTTAATTTTGTTCTATTTAATTTTATTTTATAAAATTTGAAGTTATTACTTTTGTATTATTTTCTTTATTCCAATTTATTTTATTTTATTTATATTACTTTATTTCATTTCAGTTCCTTTTATTTCATTTTAATTAACTTTATTTATTTTTTATTTTACTTTACTTTATTTTATATTATTTTATTTTATTTCATTTCATTTTATTTCATTTTATTTTATTTTATATTTTGATTCAATTTTATTTTGCTTACATTAGTATTATTTGGTTTGCTTTTATTTTCATTTCATGTTATATTATTTTGTAAAAATTAATTTTATTATAATTTAGTTTATTTCATTTTACTTAATTTTGACCTTTCGAGTTAATTTAATTTTTTTTTACTTAATATTAATTTCATTTATTTTAACTTTTATTTATTTCATATTACTTAATTTAATTTAGTTTTAATTTTTTGTTTAGATTATTTAATTTTAATTTATATTTAAATTTATTTAATTTAATTTATTTTATTTTATTTTACTTTGTGTTATTCTATTTTAATTTTATTTTAAATTAATTTATTTTATATTGACTACTTTATTTTATTCTATCCCATGCTCTCAACATTCAATTTTTAAACCTTTTTTGCATGTTAATTTTTTCTTTTTGGCAATTTTCTTTATTGCTTTCCACCTGTCCTCCGACTTATACGTGGTCAAGTTCAGGGATGCATAAATACACGTAGCTGTTGTCAGAGTCGCTTAGTGGTTTTGTTGTTGATATCGATATAAATAAACATAATCGCACACTACAGCATTTAAGACTACCATACAGTGGTGGGCCCATAAATAGATACCTCTTTTTAAGGATATGTTCATACATGTTTCAAAAAAAACGGACACTATTTCGTTGGCCACTACAGCATTGAAAAGTGTAGGTAAACAGTTTAGTAAGAAAACAGGTCGTTGAAGCACATTTACACATTTATACAAATTCGCATGTACGTTTGCTGTTAATTATACATACATATAGGCCTACTAAACGACTGCACTGTATTCACACTTGCAGTTGGGCGAACAAAAAAAAATATCGCTACTCGTTCCGGCCGATTTCGGCGAGTGCAATGAACTTGAACTAAAATTTTATAGCGAATCGAATTGATTTATGTTGTTTATTAATTGAATTACATAAGTACGCGCTTATTTGCTATTAACACCATCGCACCAGGTGGTAGGTAGATAACGCTGGCCAACGATTGGGTCAGTGTCAATGGCACTTACTTCAACTCTTTGCTTTTATTTTTAACACGCGTGATTTCTGCTTATGAATAAACCAGAAATTAAACGAAATTAGCGTGAATGACAATCTGCATATAATAGCACAACTAATTAGACTTTTTTGTCAACTAGTGATGGAAAAATTATGATTTATGGCACATACCAATAAAAAACAGAAGTGCAAAGCAATGAAAATAAAAAAAAATATACATATATGAGTACAACTATTAATCTGCATGCTTTCAAAGCGTTTAATATTTTTTCTTTTTATTTATTTTATTTCGTCCTCTTTAACATTATGTTTTTAGCCACGCTTTAAAAAATCATAAATATATGTATATTTTTTTATTTATGAAAGCAAAATTTAGCCATGAAACGTGCGAATATTCTCGAACAATATTTTTTTATATTTCTCGCGCACTTATTGCAAATTTTTGAGATTTTTTTTCAATACGACACAGCGGTCTTCCTAACCTTAACATTTTTTCAGCCTTACTTTAAATTTTTGCTAGTCTCAAATAAACCAAAGCTTATTAGCATATTTGCACTGCCGTTTAATAATTAAGCATCAATTTTTTTTTCATGTTTATACAACAGATGAACACTTAATTCAGAGTGTTGTTGGCTTTATTTTGTTTAGTCACTATTTATCAGTTTATTTTCTTTATGTCCGGTTTGCACCTCTGTTATATATTATATATGAATATGTATAAAAAAAGAGAAATATTTGCTGAAAATTTTGCCGATTCATTTATAATCCCGTTTTGCATGCCAGACAGAGGTGGCGTTGGCAACTTTTACTATTTGGCATTTTTTATGTAAAAAAAAGTCTACAAATATTCCTAATTAATTCCTTCTGAAATCAATTATTTATTTTTCATACACTTTCACACTCCCATTTTGTCTGACTTGGACTTTTGCACTTTTCTTAACACTTTTTTTGTGGCACTTAAGGTCAGCCACTTTTTTTGATACCCAGAGTTTTTTGCACTGTTTGAACATAAAAAATAACTTGTTCTATCAATGTACTCATCATCAGAAATTCCGCATAAATTTATTATTGTTTGCTGAAACGTTTTTTTATTGCTATATCTGCAGTCTACCACTTCGGATTTCATCTCATTTAACGCAAATTGTTGTAGTGCTAATATTATTCATTTTTCTGTGCTTTGTTTTAAACTTAAAACAGAATTTAGTGTAGATTCCTGTGTACAAGGCGAAACACACACTATTTTAGAATTTATTATGAATTTTTTTCTTTTTAATTCTTCAATTTGGTACCTAAATATGAGTTTTGCCTTTTTTGCTGCCTATTGCCGGTTCACAATAATCGATAATCGATATGGAGAATAGTTAATGATCTGTGCACGTGTCAGTGTTGCTTTTGCAAATATAATCTGCCGGCAGCTACAAAGAGAAAATTATAGTAAAAAACGGAAAATACAAGAAACGACTATTTTTTCGAAAAAAAAATGAATAGAATTTGGCGTGACGACAATTTTTTTCCTGGTATAAAATTTCTAAATGGAATTCAACGAAGTTTTAAACGTGAAGTTTTTTCGTAAAAGCAATAAAGGATTAGGGATAATGTAGCCCAAAACCCAAAACATTTTTAAAATAAAGTATCATTTTTCATAAAATTTCATAAATAATATATTATTCATAAATTTTTTACTGCTTTCACGTAAAAAAAAATAATTCTTTTTTAATCTAAATCCAAAAACTGGCACACATTAATTTTATTTAATTGCTTAAATCAAAAGTTTAGGGCTGATTTCATAATGATTTTCAATATTTGAATTTTAACTTTTTTAAATTGCATTTTATCAACTGAATTTTTCACTATAGCTGAGAGTAACCGCAATCTTAAGTTAAGTTTTCCTACACATGCAATCATCTTTGTCTATTTATTTGTATTGCACCGTAAATGACTTTTAAATTGATGTTAGAAATTGCTCAATGATTACCACTACATAACGTCATTGTAAGATTTGTATTTTGTTTTTGTTGTAATGTAATACAACTAACTTTAAACAAAATAAATTAAATAAGAAAATATGTATGGTGGACGGCAGACTTTAACACCTTTACTTATGGTCAAAATTAGCCAAAAAAAAATATATGTATAAAAAATAAAAACAAATTGTATAAGAAAATTTATCAAAATTGCTTCAGCCGTTGATTGACAGCGAGTAACTCGTGAAATCACCACAACACACATGAAAATGCCAAGTAATCATTTTGATTACAAACGCCAAATACATATATATGTATATACATATGTACCTTTACAATTTGTTGCGATTATTGCAAAAAAAAATGTGGCATTAATTTTGTTTGTTCACAAGAATTGTAAGAGCAGAAAAGCACGTAGTTATATTAAAGAAAAAATATTAAATAATGACTTTGCCGCAGATTATGCTTTGGCTATGCTCTACGTGTCTGATTTTAGCTTTTTGGAAAGTTTTATTCAGCAGATTATATGGTTTTATATATATAAAGTAAATTAGAAGCCACGAAACAATATTCTTGGCCAACAGTGGCAAGAGTACCAAATGGCGCACTCTATGTATTTGTATGCACCAAAACTCACGTCTAACATAACCGAGCGCACTCTAATTTCATTTCATAATAACAATAAACATAGTGGATTGCATTAATAATAATAATAATAATCTTAACGCAAAAGATTTAATGTGCACAATTTACAAAATGTAAATAATAAAACTAGTGGCTGCAAATTGTGTACTATCGATAATCGATAACTGTCAAAGAATGCAGTAATGCTTGCACAGTTGAGGTTCACACGATTGCCTAATTTAGTTGCATGTATATATGTATGTACATATGTATGTGACTCAATTTGATTTAAAATTTTATGCACACACACACACACACACACAACCATATAAATATATAAGCATTTAATTATGTAGCTTGATTGCCACGTGCTTCTGCCAAACTTAAATCTAAGCATTTAACGCAGGAGCATCAACGGTTGCCGCCTCTTCCACTGACATTCTATACACAAGCTATGTACCGTATATGCGTTTATTAACAGTTTTCATAACAGCATATTTGTCAAATTAATCACGCGCTAACATATTTAAGGTGTTATGGCGTTAGAACGTGCCACTTTGTGCAAGACAAAGAAATATTTGCTTTTAAATCTATTAAATTTTTGCGTTTTTCGTGGAATGCTTGCTACTATCAGCTGTTTTATTTTGTTTTTTTTTTGTTAAGTAAATATTTTATTTGTTTATATGCTTGCTTTAAATGGCTGACGATTGTTTGGTAAAATAAATGTTTTTGTTTACTATTGCCAAGGAATATAAGGAAACGGAATTTATAAATAGAAAAGCGCTTAAAATGGAAAGTTCAACAACATTTTAAAGTGCAGAAATGTAAAGTTTGCATAAAAGCAAGGTTAAGCATACGGTATGCATTTTTTTCTTACTTAAAAAAACTTTTTAAAGTTTTCGTTGTAAGCGGCAGTTACTCTGCGCAAAATGTAAACAAATCGCTGGATCTTGTTGTTTTCTTTTTAATTACAATAAACAAAACAATTAAATTTAATTTTTGACGTCAAAACAGTAACTGAAATATTACATTTTTTGCGTAGTTTTTGCCAATCATTTACAAAACCTGGCCACTTTGAAGCGTAGAAAAATTAATAAATGCTTTCAGTTTAAAAATTTTGTATTAATTATGCTATACAAATTATTACTGTTGTTATTTTTATTGATTATTATTATTTTTTTTCTAAAAATAATTCAAATCATTCACAGATCATAATTTACAACTGCTTAAAGCTTAATTAACATAGAAAAACAGGAAAAAAACAACTATTTTCTCAAATAAGTTGGAATGACGGTAAAAATTAGTCACAAAAATGCTGCAAAACATCGCCGCTCTTTTATCAAACGCATATCAAAATGTACAAGCCAATTTGCGCTTAAACTTCAACCTGTTAACGGTGGGCAAATAAAAAAATTAGCATACCAGATTACGTATTTTAGCAAATCACAATGACATTGGCAGTTTCTAAAATTCAAATCATTTGCATATCAATATACATATAATTTTTTTATTTTTTGGAACAACGCATTTATGAAACACAAATAAAATTTTGCTACAGACTTTTGTCTTTTTTCAACTGCCAAATTCCTAAAAACACCATCGCTCAATAATATATTAATCCTTTGTGTGTATTCTAAGCATTAATTACATGCGAAACTTGATTTCGTAGCAATCTCGAACGTTCGCTGACTCAATAGATTCAATGTTAGACGAAAAATCTAAACACCATATGTTTAGTTAAAGAAAAACCAGCGTCACATAAAAAAGCATGGCAATTAATATGCATTATTTATAACAAAACAAACAGCAAAACAATAACAAAAGTAACGTACTAACTTTAGTAGTCCTACCAGTTTAACTTAAAACATAAACTAGCGTGCCTCGCGCATCCATAAACCAATTAGTGGGGGATTGCGCCAAAAATACTGTTGCCGGCAGTATTATTTAATCGCGTTGTCACATGCTCGCCAACAAAAGCACGAGACTAGTTTCAAACGCGTCCACTAAATGTTTTAAAGAAATCGAAAAAAAAATATTAAAAGCGCCCAGCAGAGCTTATCGCATTTTCAAGATCATTCAAATGATTTAAATTTTTTTTTTAATTTTTGTATACTCATAAATTATTTAAGTTTGTAGCATGTGTGAAAGGCAGACAGACAGTTTGTCGTTTCTTATGCAAAAAAGCTGAAAACTTTATTAATTTTTATTAAATGCTAATTTTGGGGAAGTTTTTTGCATTTTTTTCTTTTCTCATAACTCTTTCATTTATTGGTGCTTCTTCCTTAGTTTTTTGTGCACATTTAATAGCAAAAATGCGTCTAAAAAAGTTATGTATTTTGTTTAAAAGACAATCTTGCTTTCTTTACACGCCCTCTTTCCACGCCAAGCAAGTTATCCAATTATTACGAAATCAAACAGTTGGCTAGCACATTTGCATAATTATATATGTATTTATGGTTATGTTGGCACTTATTTTATGTGGTTTAGCTTGACAACCGTTTTACATTTAATTAAATTCATGTAAATGCACGCCGAAATGCTTACAATGACATTGCTTTTATTATTTGCGAATTCCCGCTTCAATAGTGCCGCTAGGAAGCATCGATTATTTTTTCAGTTATCGATTAGGTTATTCAATTGTAATGCTTGATACACGTGGAAATTGCCTGGAATATGAAGTTTTTGCTGAAAATTTGTAAACCATAGAAAATAAAATTAATTTTAAATCGAAAATAAAGCATATTTTATAAACCAAAAATTGCATAATGCAGCGATTTTCGCTTGATTTAGTCTTCGGCATCGATATTTTAGTAGTAAAATATATTCAATATTAAGAGATAGTCATGCTACACAAAATATAAATATAAAAATAGAAATAGAAATAATTGACTTTTACTTTAGTAGTATCGCACACGTGTATTGCTAATTGATTGTAAAAGTTTTTTATGACCATCGCATTTATGGCAGCTAAATTTTTTTATTAACTTTAAATTAAAAATGTTGGCAGTAAGTGTAAAAATGTTTGTTAAGTGAAAACCAAAATTCAAATGCAAATCCTTTTCAGGCAAAGAATAATTACTACCAAAAAACATGGTTATAACAACAAATTATTTTAATTTTTTTATAAATAACTAAATACAAATAATGAACAAATTATTTGGCTTAACCATATGAAAATACAAATTTCTGCATACTTATAGCCAAATTATTTCCATTTATACATGCATATATACACGTAAATTATTTATATTCATCATATGATTATAGGACCACACAGGTGGTGGCAAAAATGAAAATAGAATAAAGTAATACAAAAAACACAGCTTTTGTTTGGCGTGAGAATTTCACGCCCACACATAATTTTTTACACACAATACATATATTTTTTCTTCAATTTATTTGCTGCTCATTGAATAAGCAAATCACGACGTCAGCTAACTCCGTTAAAAGCGCGCGTCAGGTGCTGCGGTGGCGTTTAAATTAGCTAACAACTACCGACAATTATGGTTTTCGTTTGTTTATTATTGATTTGTTATTTTTTATTGATTTTTATATTTTTTTTTCATTTGTTTTTTTTTTTTGCACGCATTACCGCGTCGTGTGGCTTGCATAAATAATTGTGTATATATAGATATGTTTTGACAGGAGTGAGGCATCAAAACAAACAAATTAATAGTTATCTCTGTGACGCCTTAAATTGTAGCACACACGTTACACCTGTCAAATACCGTTTGCAAATGCGTTAGTGTGTAGAGCAATTGTCAAGCACGCCAATGTCAATATAAATATCGCACGTGGTGAAAAATATCGATAACTCAAATGATTAATTAAATAATTGCTTGTTTTTGGCGTGAATTCTTATTTCCTATAATTTAGTGAGTTGAGCTATTATGATGAATGATATAATAGAGAAAAAGCGCGCCTACTCACAGCTGCTCTTCATTTGTATTTATGGCCGGCAGTTCGAGACAAAACACTAAATTTTCGAATCAACTAGTTTTGCAAATTTAATTCTATTTTTATTCAGTTCTTTTTTATTTGCACATCTCAAGTTGTTTTTTATTACTATTTTTTGTATTAATCAAAAAACTGAAGCATGTATTTACTTGTTTTTTGCCGTATTTTCTATTGTTGTATTACTACACCGGTGTGCAGTGTAGATATTTTTTGTATATGCCCAACACGTAGTGGTTTTTTAAGCGGTTTGTGGAAACTTTCAGCATATTCAGTTGTTTCAACATCATAAATTTCCAGCTGCTGTGAAATTCAGTAAATAAAAATAAAAAATTTGCACACAGAAAAAGCCATAAAAATGACAGTAAACATTGAGCAAATGAGTTCTTCAATTTCTTGTCATCATTGTTAGTGAGCTTTCGGCTGTATTGTGGGTGAAAAAATCACCGACAATGACAATTCTAAATTCGCAAACAAAATTACATTTTTTTTCTTCGAACAAAACATGAAAGAAATTGTAAATGAGGCCATACCACAACACAAATGATGAAATCTAAAATCAAATGACATATTTAAGAAAAAATTTACATACATTAAAAAAAAAAATAAAAAAAAATTCTTTGCACATGCGTACCATTTTAGATATGCATCATCATTAGATTTACAATGAAATCAGCTATGTTGATGAAATGTTAAAGAAGACAGATCACAAATTTTTGGTACACCAACAGAGGCAAAAAAAAACCAAAAATTAAAAAATAAATATAAAATAAAATACAATATTTTATTATAAAATAAAGCGAAATAAAAATTAATAAGTAATATAAAATGAATTAGTATAAAATATATTTAATTAATATAATATAAAGTAAAAGGAAAACTAAATTTATATAAAAAAACAAAATTAATAAAATGAAATAACACAAATTTAAAAAATTAAATAAAATCAAATAAAGTAAATTAAAATAAAACCAAATTTCAAAAACAAAAAAAAATTAAATTAAATTAAATTAAATTAAAAATTAATAATACGAAATGAAATGAAATAAAATAAAATATTAAAAATAAAATAGAATAAAATAAAGATAAGGTATAAGCAAAATTAAATAAAATTAAATAAAATAAAAATATAAAATAATAATGAATTATAACAAAAATTAAAAATAATATAAAATATAACTAATTTTATTAAAATTAAATAGAATAAATAAATTCATTCAAATAGTTAAAAAAATAAGTCAATTTTAAATAAATTGTAATTAAATAAAAAATATGGGAAAAATAACGCAGGCAAAAAAATAAAACCAAAATCAAATTTTACAATATAAAGTAAAATTAAATCAAATCAAATAAGACAGGAATGAAATTAATTAAAAGGTAAAAGTTATATAAAGAATATAAAAAAAAACCAAAAATGAATAAAAAAAATAATCAATGAAAATTAAATAAAATAAAAATAAAATGAAATAAAATACAATGAAACAAAATAAAATAAGAAATTTAAATTAATTTAAATAAAATTAAATAAAGCAATATAAAATAGAACAAAAATAAAATTAAAATAAAGTTACAAATAAAATAAAGAAAATTAAATTAGATAAAAAAATGAAATTAAAATAAAATCAAATAAAAAGAAATAAAATAAAATAAATGAAAGTAAAATAAAATTAAAAATGATTGAAAATTAGTATAATAAATTGAAACAATAAAAAATAAATTAAATAATTTGAAATTAAAAAATAAATTATATTAAATTTAATTGAATTAAATGAAACAAAAATAAAAATTAAATGTAAACAAAACCGAGTTGCAGCTTATGAGTTGACTAGTTGTTACTAACACTCTAATATATATACAAACATATGTAAGTTGACAACACCTTCGCCGCGCATATAAAGTGCCTCATTAGCAAATATCGCTTACTTACCCACACATAAATGGCAAATAGGTTTAAAGTACACGCAATGCGGTTGAATCAGCTCCACCAGCGCATCATCAATGGGCGAACACTTTAATATGGGTTAAGCGTCATATTGATCTTCCTGAAATCACATACAACTAAAGCAAAGTAAAATAATAAAATAAAAAAATTAAAATTAAGAAAAAAACATTTTTCCAATGTGCCTGGTATTTAGAGAATATTTATGTAGTTAATAGAGTACATAAAAATGTGTGTATGAATGCCAAGGTGATGAGTATGCGCTTACAATCAACTATAAAGTCATATCTATTACTTTACTAGCGCGCTGCGGTTCTTCACATATATGTATATACACACACACATGTATATATGGTATGTGCATCAAATAATCATTTATACTGAAAAAAATCACACTTTAAAATCTCAATTACCTAAAGCCATGAAATCAAGGGGTCGATAACAAGTCCAGCCACATTCTTTCAAGTGATTCGCACGCTCATGCGCAAATATTTACACACACTATATGCTTGGTACGAGTACATATGTATATAAATAGAAGACTCATCTAATGCCATTGACAACAAAAGTTAAATAGAAAATGAATTTAAGTTGTGAGATAAGACTTTTCAAGTGAAGTAATACGGGAATATTATAACATAGATTTTGCTTGCTAATATACATATGTACGCACATACATACTTATACTTGCACTTGATTATGTGTTTGCAAATAGCTGTATTTAATTTTATTTAGATTTAATTTCCGTTATTTGCATTATAAAGTCCATCCATCATTAACTGCGTTGAGTCTGAAATACAATAAGTGAAAGTCGATAAGCAAAAATATCGATTAAATGAGCGGTACTTGTGTGGTGTTGCTTCGTCAATTTTTATTTAATATTTACTCAAAGCTTTTTAATAGAAATTTTGCTAAATAAATATTTTTAATGTAAATTCTTTTATTTTTTATATTTTGCACTTGCAACTTTCTGCGCTCATACCAACCACGTATGTATGCATCTCTGCGATTCTGCCTCAACCATGACCAAGTACAACAAATATTTTTTACTTATGTATGCATGTTTGTATGCTCATAGCTATATTTAAACACACAAATGCTTGCTTTCGTTTGCCAACAGATTGCCCGCAACCGGTCCACATTTGATATCGCTGCTGATGTTTGACTGAGATACTCAAGTGTTGTCTTGACCAACCTCAATCGTATTTGCCACCGTCCAGAACATTCTTGGCGGCAGGAATGCAAAACCGGTTTTCCATCACACACACACTCACACACACACACTTACACATGCGCACACTTTATATGATTTTATTGCTCTTAAGCGCTTTGTTTAAGTCCTTTATTGACTTTGCCTCTGCCTTGCGCGTAAGTCTATGTATGTACGTGTATGTAAGTGTGAAAGTAAAAGTCATTGCTGTTGCTTGTTAAGCTTATTGAAACAGGTAATCGGGCAATCGGGCAATCAGCTGGTGCATTTGCTTGATGAGTCAATAGCAGCAGCCTTGTAGTGTTGTAGTGTTGTTTGGCATGCCTTGACATGACTAGCAGAAGATTACATCAATTGCATTGCATATTTGCCAATTATGTGTAAATATCTGCAATTTTCTACTTTTTCACTGTTGTGTTGAATAGTTCACTGCCGGTGGGCAAATGCGACAGTTATGCCACTTTTTTCGCTCGACTGTCCTTGACATTCTATTTTTATAAAGCATTTTTACTATCACTTTTACTCCACCATATTTGGCTTTGTTAGCTGTCTTTTGTGCCGGATTGTTCCTTTTGTGAAACTTGTTTTTGTTTTTGTGTGGTATAACTTTATTGCGGTAGGATGAGTTTTATTGCCAACAACGTGAGTGGATTTTTATTGGTCTCAAGTGTTTTATTCTGCAGCAAGAAAGGCATTAAAATTTATAAAATTCCTTTGAAATTTTAATAGTCCAGGGAAAAAATATATGGCAATGCCATAAATAATATTTAGCTGTAAATTAATTTTAATTCGAAATAAATTCACGTCTGCTCAGAGTTAATTAATTTGAGACTTCTAAAGATTTTTGGCCCATAATTTATACATTAAGTTTACACAAACAAAATCTGCCGTAAACATAATCTATTGTTGTAAAGTTGTTAATTAAAGTTGGCTAATTAATTACAATTAACCGGACAAACAAACTTAGCCTGTTTTTTATTAAACAACTCTTTCTATTAATATAATAATAGTATTTTATTAATAATATATATATGTTTTTTCTTATTTTTTACAGGCGCCTTTTTACTACTCACCCTTGGCGTATTAGCCATCACAACGGCTGTGCTAGTGAAAATCTTTCAACCATATGATTTGATCTTTAAATGGGTAAGCAATTATTTTTTTATTTATTTGTATTTTTTCTTTTTTTTTAACTAATTTTAATACATTTTTTGTTTATTTTATTTTATTTTATTTTACAATATTTATTTTAATTTCATTTTTTTATGTCATTTTATTTTATTATATTCTTTTTTATTTTTATCATTTTAATTAATTTATTTTACTTTTGTATTTAAAAAAATTCATTTGATTTAATATTATTTTATTTTATTTTTCTTATTTTATTTCATTTTATTTTACTAAATAATTTTTTTTTAATTTTAATTTATTACTTTTTATGTTATTTTAGTTAATTGGATTATTATTTTAATTTATATTTTATTCTATTTTATTTTATTATATATTACTTTAATTTGTTATATTTTGTTTTAAATTATTTTATGTCTCTGTATTTTTCTCATTTAGTTTAATATAATTTAATTTTATTTTATTTGTTTAGTTTTAGTTTTAATTTTTTATATTTTGTTTTAAATTACTTTATGTATGGTAGTTTTATTTTTTATTTAGTTTAATTTAATTTTATTTTATTTGTTTCTAGTTTTAGTTTTAATTTTAATTTAATTTATTTTGTTGTTTTTACTTTATTTTATTTTAAATTTTAAACTTTTATATTTTTTTTTTTTTTTGAATTTCAGAAATTGCAAATGTCGGAAGATGGTGAAATTTTTAATTTGTGGGCCAAACCACCGGTAGATCTGTATATAAAGATCTATCTATTTAATATAACGAATGCAGAGGCTTTTCTGGCGGGACGTGAGAAAATGAATGTGGAACAAGTTGGCCCATATGTTTACAAGTAAGTAAAAGTTGCAATAATAAATAGAACGAAAATTTAGCTTTTAACACTTTTTTTTACAATTTTTCTAATGATAAAAGAAATTTTACAATCTATTTATATACGCTCGAATTTTTTCGTTTTACTCCCGCAGAGAAATCATGACCCACGAAAATATCACATTCAATGCCAACAACACAATGTCAACAACACCCAGTCATCCCTTGGTATGGCAGGAACATATGTCTGAGGGAAATAAAGAAGACGATCAGGTTGTGATGCTGAATATAGCAATGTTGGTGAGTGCGCAAAAATACTAAAATACTTGAAGTATTAAATGTTGTTGCTTTACAATTAATTTCGTTTTTTTTTGTTTTTGTATCGGGAGTTTATAAAATTTAAAAATAACTTTGAGAGATAAAATGGACAGACGGTCAACAAGAGTTATACATATTAAATTGTTATTAAATTTATGTATTTAAATTTAAAACACAAAGTACTTTCCCCAACAAACAAGAAAAATGTAAACAAATAACTTGTATTTTTGAGGGTATTCATAAGAACGTAGACTTTTTTGTAAAGAAAAAAATTTGAAATATAAATAAATTAAATAGAATTTAATGGAATATGATATTATTCATATAACTCCACTCTAATATTAGCAGCTGCTATTTACAACCTGAACTGCACTTTATGCATAAAAATTCCAACTTACATTAAAATATTACTCCAAGCAGCATAAAAATTATCCAACATTGTGAATACCACCTGCCCAAAAGAATGACCTCCAATTTAGAGAGAGAAAAAATGTAAACAAACAGTTAGATTTGCATTGTTATTGTGTTCAATTGGCTTTCAAGACAGCTGTAATAATGACAAAACAAAAAAAAAATGAATTAAATAAAATTAAAAAAAATCTAACTTGGGTCAATAAACGTTGCAAACTTGTATAAACATTAATGGCAAACAAACAAACACACACACATATATTCAAATGTGCATACAAATGTGCGTATTGCATTTTATTCTAAAAAAAAATGTAAACAATTATTGTAACTGCCCCGGTTGGAAAACTTTCCTCTACAAAACATTGCAGCGAATAATAAATCAACAGAGAAATTGAAAAATATTCCTAAATGAAAATAAAAAACAGAAATTCCCTTACTATATATGTATAAATATGTACACGTGTATATGTGTAACTGGCCTAATTGTCAACTAAGCCGTTAATTGTAATTCAACACTTAATAAAGTACATTACATTGCATTTAGTATATATATATGTATATATGTTGCATGCGTTTAACTGTGCTCAGTATGATTAACGCTTTATTTGTACATATTTACGATGTGTCATCATTTATAAATTATCTAGAAACTACTGATTGTAAATAGTAAAAAAGATGTTTAAATAAAAATAAAAATAAATACAATTCAATAAAATAAATCAAATACAGTAAAATAAAATCCAATGAAATAAAGAAAAAATAATTAAAATAAAACAAAGAATTGAACTATATTAAATTAAATTAAAATAAAATAAACTAAATTAAAGAAAGGAAATTAAAATTATAAGTACATTAAAATTAAAGGCAATAAAAATAAAATAACATCAACCAAATATTAAAAAAAAAATTAAATTAAATATAATCAACTTAAAAATAATATTTAATTTAATTTAATTAGACAACAATAAATTAAATTAAATAAATAAGTACGCAAACAAATGAACACCAAATACAAATAAAGTAGAAGCAAATAAAAATTATATAGAATAACAAAATTATTTAAAAAAAAAAACATAGCAAAATAGGTAAAATAAAACAAACTAAATTAATGAAATAAAAAGTAAATGAAATTAAGTAAAAAGTTTTAAAAAATTAAATTGAAATAAAAATATTAATAAAACAAAATATAATAAATTAGAAATAGAAAATAATAATAAATTGAAATAAAATAAAATGAATTGAAATGAAATAAAAGAATAAATAACATTAAGGTAAATATATTAAACATAAAACTAAAATAAAATATATTAAAATAAAATAAAATAATATGTAATTAAATATATTAAAGTAGAATAAATGAACTAAATTATATAAGCAAATTAATTAAAAAATTATAATAGAAAGTAGAATAAATAAAATTAAATAAAATATATGCAAAAAATTAAATTATAATAAACAAAAACGTAAAATAAAAATCATAACAAATTAAATTGAATGCAATACAAATCATTTAAAAAATAACTAATAAAATTAAATTAATTAAAACAAAATAAGATAATAAGAAATCATAATAAATAAATTAAAAGTAAAATAAAAAAGCGAGTGTAAATTAAAATTAAATGCAATAAAAATAAAATCAAATAAAAAAAAATAATTAAAAATATGAAATAAAATTATTTAAAGTAAAAAAAAACAAAAAAAAATAACAAAATAAAAATAAAATAAAACAAACAAAACGCTGAGAGCCACGTTAAAAAGTTGCTTGGCAATTTCCTATCAATTTTTCATCCACCAACCTTTGACGTATGTTTGATTAATAATAATAATAATAAACAAATAAAGTAGAATTTTTTTTACGTTTCTTAGATAACTGTTTAGACAGGTTTAAACATAATAACAAAGCTAGACGAAAAAAATACAAGTTTTGGGTGGTGTTGTCAAACAAAGAACTTAAGCAAAGAACTCGATGCGCGAACTCGTTTTGTTTTTCTTTCATTTAAGCAAATAAATGGTATATTTTAATATTTATTTCTTGATTGCGCCATTAATTCAAATTTGGTAAATCGAGTTTTGCTAACTTTAAATTATTATTAACATTTTATTAAAATTATTATTTCAATATAATAAAAAAAATATGTAAATAATAAAAAAATATATAAATATATTAAATGCTAATATATAACGCTATAAATAGATAAGTTTAGTATTTGCTAGACAGCAGGGTGGGCGCATTTGTCAAAGCGGATTTGTATTTGAAAGTTTAAGTTGACACTATTGTGCAGGAACACACACACACACCCAAACGGTGTATTTATTATTAAATGCAACCACAGAAACGCATATTTATGCAAATATAGCTTATTTTAAAAATAAAGCTTTTTATTAAATGTATTTGTTTATGCATTTTAAATAAAAATCCTTTAATAAATTTTAATAAAAAACTTATTTGTTTTGATTTGAATTCGAAATGGAAATTTACCATTTTTAAGGAATCTTTTCGGCGCCAACCAGTTGTATTGTTTTGATTTTTGCGTTTTAACATTTTTTTTTTTGCTTTCTCACTGTTATTTTGATGCTTTTTTGTTGTTTCCGCTTGTATCGTTTTTGTGTTTCTTTTTTTTTGCTGCCGCCAGTTAATCACAACAGTAAATCTGGATGCGTCGCTGGGAAATCAAGACAAGTTCATAAAATCTTTATCGACAGGCAGGGAATTCGCAACAAAAAAAAATATTTTTGCAAAATAACAACGAAAATATCTTCTCATTTAAGCTCGGTCATTAAGCAGTTTACAATATGATGACTTAACAAATTAAGTGATAGGTACATGATTTCTAACAAGAAATAACCATTTGAATAGTGTAATAAATTTAAATTTTAGCATTACTAGTATGCTAATCACCAGTATCGCCTGCTGTGGACTAAACACTATTAAATAAATGGGCCAATGTCAATGTCACACAAATATAATGAACAAATTCTTAGTCTTAGTGCTTGACGTCACATACAGATTAAATCTGCCTGATATTAAAAAATTCTTTCATTAAATGCAATAACACTTAAATTTAATGCTTATATTAAATTAATTATGGGTTTACACTACAAAATTACTGTTAAATGAAAATGCGCTTTAGTTAATTACCCACGGCATGTGTATGGTATGCACAATCGATTTCATAAAAAATCGATAACAATTAACTCTTTTAATGGGGGAAATTTCTAGCACGATTTGCTTATTTTGTTAAATGCCCTAAATGTAAAATTATTGACTAAACGTTATTGTTGTAATACATATTTAGTATGTATACACATGTAGAGCAGTTATAATTTTGCCATAAATATTATAATAAATTACTACAGCATAGGGTTGTGTGTTGCACCTATCGCAGCCAACTCATACATTATGCATGTGTGACCAGGCCACTTTGCAATTAATAATTATTCAAATTACTCAAATTTAATTCATTTCTAATGCGTTAAAATTCATAAGAAATGTGAAGTAGGCATATTGAAAAAATATTATAAATATAACCAGGAAAATATTATTTTAATTTTATTTTACTAATAATAATATATGTATATAAACACATAGTTTTAAAATAAATATTAAAAAAAATATATATAAATATTTTTTAATTTTGTTTTATTAATATTTAAAATAAAAAAATACATCCTTGAATGTGAAAAAATAATTTATTTTCTCCCACTTCTTTTCTTTCAGGCCATTTCTCATTTAACTGCCGACAAGCCATTATTTTTACGCATGGGTTTACGCACATTATTCGCCACATCGAAATCACAGCCGCTAGTGCGCATGACTGCCAAGGAATTTATGTTCGGCTATTCCTCATCGCTGACCACCTTGGGCAATACGTTCTTTTCGAAGTGGATATCTTTCGAGAAAGTGGGACTAATTGATCGGGTGAGCCTCTTTTTCGATCGTTTAAGTTTAAAAAATAATCAAATTAAAAAATTCAAAAAAATGAAATAAAAATAAAATAATTAAGCATTACAAGAAATAATAGATTTGATTGATTTTAAATAAATTATAAAAATTTTTTAAAATAAAAAATTTTAAAATAATAATACATATAAATACCTATTAACAAAAAAATATAAAAATATTAAAAAAAATTAAAATTAAATACAAGTTTATTAAGTTATAGATTGTAATAATAGCAATAATTGTAAGATTAAATGAAGTTTTAAATGTAAATATTTAAATTTTTATTTTATATTTTTTTATTTTTTTTTTTTTGCAATATACATATAAATCAAATTACAAAACTAACTCTTTAATACTGAATTAAAACAAATAAAATTATTTTTCTAATTTGGCATAAAAAAACTTTAATTTTAAATAAATAAACTCTCAACTTAAATATATAGACATTAAAAAATTATTAAGTACACATAACCTCATTGTTTTCAAATTTTAATACCATTAGTCGTACATAAAATACGCAATAAAAAGCCATAAATTATAATTAATAAAAATACATTTCTAGCTGAAATTTAGCTTACTACAATATACAATTAATTGTATTATATTTTTTTTTTATAATCAGATGTACGACTTTAGCACCGACTATGAAACATTCTACACTGGCGCAACTAATGCCGGCATTTCGGGTCTCTATGCCACATATCGTGGCAGCACTAATTTGCCACAATGGGATGGTGAGCATTGCAGCAATATTGAACTAGCTTCGGATGGCACCAAATTCAAGAGCTTCATACAACCCAACGAAACTGTTAAATTCTTTAGGAAAAGCATGTGCAGGCCTATCAATTTGGTAAGCTAATAATATTGATAAAAAAAAATTTAATACAAGGAAATTAATTTCATAAAAATTAATTTAACTTTAATTTAAAATTTTAATTTTATGTTATTTTTATACTTATTAAATTTAATTTTTTTTATTAATTTGAAATTGCTTTTCTTACGTTAATTTATTTTAAATAATTTTTTATTAAATTGAATTTAATATTTTTATTTACTTGATTAAGTGCATTTTTTATTAAATTGAATTATTTTATTTTATTTAATATTTCGTTATTTTAATTTTTTTTTTAATTTATTTATTTTTGTTTAATTTAATATTTTTCAATTTCAATTAATTCATTGTTTTTAAATTAACATTTTATTTTCTTTAATATGTTTTATTTAATTTAGTTTTTTTGGTTTGTATTTAGGGCCAATGTACTTACATATATTTATAGGGTAGTGTATTTGAGCTTTTTGGCCGTTAATTAAAAGTAAAAACTTTTGTTTTCCTTTTTTGCCTCCTACGCGTTTCGATACAATTTTGTATCTTCTTCAAGGAGTTTTTTTAACTTTATTTGTTTTTATAATAAATAATTTTTTTTAAATTTAAAATAAATATATTTAAAATATTTATTTAATTTAGTTTCTTAAATTTTATTTAAATTAATATTTTTGTAATTAGTACTATTTTTTTATATAGTCTAGTTTGTTTTTTCAAATTTAATTTAATTCTTTTTATTAAATTAAATTTTTGTATTCAATTTTCTTTTTAATTGATTGAATATATTTTTATTCAAGCTTAAGTTTTTTTAATTAAATTTATTTTGTTATATAATTAGTTTATTTTTATTTTTGAAATTTAATTCAATTTAATTTTTTTTTTTTAATTAATCTTAATAATAATTTTTTTAATTTAATTAATATTTTTAAATTTTATTTTATTTTATTTCAATTTATATAATATTTTTTTATTTAATTTAATAATTTTATTTCATTTATTTTTAATTTAATTTAATTTTCTTCTTTATTATTTTTAGTATCGCACTGGCGAACCTCAAACTCATGGCAGTCTCACCGGCTACAAATATGTTTTTGAAGAAAACGCCTTCGATAATGGCGCCACCAATGAGGCGAACAAGTGCTTCTGTAGAAAAGGTAAGTCATTTTCTCTAAGGCTTATTTATTTATCATCTCATATACATATATGTCACGTGCGCATGCACGCACATTATTAATTATGCATAGACAAAGCTATAAGTGTCATCAATCATTCATATATAAATTAAAAGGAGTTCAAATGTACATACGAGTACATGTGATTAGCAATTAACATACACAAAAGACTTAAGCGACAAACTTGTTGTATATTGCAATATCTAAATGCAGCCAAACCAACTTGTATAGAAGCAATAATTAAAATGCAGTTTACTAATGATTTTAACACTATATCCATATGCATATTTACTTACATACAACAATAATGTCAGCAATATGTATGTATGTGGTAATCAATTGATTTTTTACATGAGAAAATCAGCAATAAAAACAAATAAAACTGGTGTTAATATTAATGTGCGAAAATTGCTTAGTTCTGAGGAAAAAAAAAAAATTAAATAAAATAATAAAAAAATTATATTAAACAAGAAAGTGCAGCAGCTTTTGTAAAGTCATAAACAAGGCAATCAATGGCATATTTAATTATGGTAATTAATGAGCGCTCATTTCATATAAGAAAAAAACACATGCATACATATGTATCAATCGCACAATAGTTAACTTATCAATTTGTACATTTTCCTTGATCATTTTGCTATTTTGCTTTAATTGCATTTGAAATGATGACATGATAGCCATTAGAATTCCAAGAATAATTTATTGTTATAGTGCAACGTATGCTCGCATTTGTCTCTGTACTTACATGAGTCAGCTTTAATGCTGGTAAACAACGTGTGCTTACCATATCGTATGATTAAAAATGTGGAAAAATTAATTGCATGCGGAAAAAGTAGTAAGAAATATATATATATATATGTATAGTAATGTGCTGCCCATAAAGAGGTGTGAGAGAGTTAATAAATATACGTGTATACTATATGTACGTATGGATGCCGGCGTGTCAATGACAATTTACACGTGCGCATATTTTTATAGAAATTGCATTTGAAATAGGTGAAAATTTTAAGAAATGCGCCACTTAAATAATTCCTAAGAAAAATTTTGATGTTTTCATTTTTTTTTTTTTTGATAAAAAAATCGTTTCAAAAAGTAGGAAAAAAATTAAATATTTAAATGAATATAAAAGTTATAATTAAAATTGAAAATAAACAAAAATTAAACTTAAAACCAAATTTTTAATTAAGATTAAAATTAAAATAGAATTGAAACTTAGGTTAAATTTAAATGTAATAATTTAAATGTAAATAAAAATTAAAATTAAAATTAAAGTTATTTAAAATTAAAGCTAAAATTTAAATTTAAATCTAAATTAAAACTCTAGTTAAAAGTTGAACCATAACTGTAGTTGAATTTAACTTAAACTAGAAGTTATAATTAAAATTATATTAAAACTTAAATTAAAATGAAGATTCAAAATAAATTTAAAACAAAATGTAAAATATATAAATATATACGTATTTAAATATAAGATAATTTCTTAAAAACTCCTGTTGCAATTGGGCAAACTTTTTGCTAAAACTAATTAAATTCATGTTAAAACAATCAAATTTTAATTTTTCAATAATATTTTTTATTTATTTAAATGTTTTCATTTAATTAATTAATTTTCTGATTCAGATCGATTTTTTAATAATTAATTTAATTTTTATTTATTATTATTATATTTTCATTCATAGTAATGTAATCACTTGAGAACGTATCTACTGGCACCGAAAAACAGATATAAGTTCTAGTTTGACACATTTTATTGTATTTTTATTTTTTTTTTTTTAATTTTTATTAGCTCTCTTAATTAATTAGTTATTAAACAAGTTTATTGCCACCTGCAATTGGTTCAAATAAGTAAACAATTTTTTTCAATTTTTTATTATTTTCACTTTATGCACTACACTTGAGAAATATGACTATGCGTGTAAAGTATCAAACTGCATGCAAAAAATAATTGTAGGGGAAAAATACCGTTTCAAAAAAAAAGAAGAAAAAATAAGTAAAATTCGTGCGGAAAACAAACAGAATGATGAATATGGATGCTATGACGTCGTTAAATTGTCAACAAGCATACTTTAAATATATATGCATACATACATATATCTACATAAACATATACCTCGTTTGGAGTAATAAAAATAATACAAAAAAAAATGCAATGATAACGGAAAATAATAATAATAATAAAATAAAATATTATGTACACAATGTGACAGGCGTACTGGTGGCATGTTTAACGCACTCATTTATTACATGCACTTACTCATATATACATATATATGTACATACACACGCTACACTTAATATCAGGTGCGCGCAGGCGACATAGTCGTGACTACAAAAGACAGCACGTGAAATTTTCCGCTTACATGAAGCGCACTGAGCTATGCACACAAGCCGATGAGCTTTGTTTATGTTTATATGCACACTGTTTTGCCTCTTTATATCTATTTTTTATTATTATTATTGTTTTTTTTTTTAATTTGAACGTTAAAGTAAAAAAAATGCAGGGGCATGGCAGATTATTGAATTACACACACGCGATGGTTGAGCGTAGAAATAACGGTGTAATACTTCATGTTGTTTAAATAGCGTATAAAGAGCGTTTATTTAATGCATTAAAATATATAGAAATTAGCTATGACAATTGATGGTGCTGATATTGCACCGTTGGGAAGGTCATCGGCGTGTACAAGCTTAATGTGGTTGTGAAATTGATTTGAATTTTCTTCTTCCAATAGAACACTGTATAATGCATAGCTACAGAATTAAAGCCTTCGATTTATATTTTGCATATTTTGCTTGCACGCTGCACTAATCAATTCTGCTACCAAGCTAGGCGTTGGCGGTTGATTATTAGTTTTCCTGCTTTACGCGCAGCACGTTTTTCACTCTTTTCATGTTATTTTTTAATCACTATAGCCATACATTTGCATATTTTATTCATTGCAATTTATTTCTTTTATTCTCTCTTTAAAACAGGCAAATGTCAACCACGTGGTCTTATCGATGTCACCGATTGTTATTATGGCTTCCCGATTTCTCTAAGTTATCCACATTTCATGCACGGCGATTCTGGTCTTTTGGATAATATTACTGGCATGCAGCCGGATGAGCAGAAATTTGGCTCTGCATTTGTTATACAACCGGTAAGTTGAGGATTTTTTATACAAACATTTCGTATGGGAATTTTTAGTGAGTTAAAGTGAACTGAATACAGGCGTTCCGTCAATTAATAATTTTTTTATTTTTCTGAAGTTCAGGTTTTAAAAGAACCAAAGGATTATTAAAGTATTATTTTGGAAACTTCAAGGCTTTGATATAATTCCTTGAAACCGACGTATAACTTTTGTTATCGAAATGTAAAAATTATCGATTCTCTGCAATTTAGGCTGTGTTCCACGAGTACACACTTGAACCAATATTTTTTATAATGTTCACAACATTATTAAAATAAAAACTTGAATTTGTATTAAAATAATAACAATAGCAAAAAAATAATAATAATGAAAATAATAAAATAAATAATAAAAAAGTATTAATAATATGTTAATAAACACTTTTCGTAATATTCATATCTTTAAAAAAAAATGTGTTAATAAGAAAATAATAACAATAATAAAAAAGTAATAATAAAAAAAATTTATAATAAAAATAGTATATATAATAAATTAATAATAATATTTTCCTGATATACATATGTCATATCAGTTTTCAATGTTACTAAAAAAAGTGTATTAATAAAATGTTAACAATATTAAAAAAGTAATAATATTAATAACTTTAATAATAATAACAATAATAATAAATTAAATAATGAAAATAGTATTAATAACAAATTAATAATATTAATACAATTTTTCGTAATATTCATATTATATCATATATTAATAACAAAATAAAAAACTGTAAGAATAAAACAAGTATTAACAATATGTTAATAATATTATATTTCATTACATTCATATCGTTATGGAAAAAAATAGTTTTAATAATACAATAATTACATTATTGGTAAATGAGTAATAATAATCACAAAGTGATAATAATAGTAAAAATAATAATATAACATTGAAATTAATAATATTAATAACAAAAAATTAATAAATAAATAATAAAAATAAATAATAAAAAATAGTGTTAATAAATACATCACCAAAAATAATAATAAAAAGAATAAAAGTATAAATAATAATAATAATATTCAATAATCATAATAAAATAATAATAATTGTAATGCAGCAACAACAACAATAAGACCACTTATTACATAACACTAAATAATATCAAAGCAAAACACCACCAACAAACAACATACGTGTATGCCACAAAGTAAAGTAAAGTAATTATAATTACCTCATACATATTACTACATACGTGTAGGGTTAAAAACAGAATTAATCATTCTTTACCGTGCTGCTTTTTTGAATTTTAAATTTTGTTCAATTGTTCTAATTGTTGTTATTGCTATTACTAGTCGATATTATGCAATGCCACTCGGCGTCATGTAAACTTTAATTGCACGCCTTTTATACAGAGCAATTAATTAGATATTTATCGATAAGATAGTGTTATTGTAAATAAATCAATTGGTAAAAAGATTTTTGCACTCAATATGAATAACACAATAATGAATGTTAAAGAAACATAAGACAAATTACGTTTGAAATTGCTGTGTCACTTGTAAGATATACATATTTACGAGCAGCCGCGGCTGGTTTGCGGATATGCCGGTAAAATGATTTATTTGCGCAATATTATTTAAATAATTTTAATTGTTCTCACTATTCTAGAAATTAATTGTGCGAAATTGTTTAATCACCGTATAATATGCAATGACATTAAAGTATTCTTTACTTAACGAATTAATTAGAAGTGTGACACCAAATTGGGCTTATGCCGTGCACTGCATATAATAACTGCTAAATACGTACTTATGCACACTTGACTCCTTCTACTTTATGGCATTACAACTTTATTAGCCACAGCATGGCATTTTGTTGTTGTTATTTTTTACTATTTAAATTAAATGCCCGTACAGGAAATCCGATGCTACGTCAGCTGTCGGAACTGCGTATGTATGTATACATTTTTTAGAAAGTTGTTAGTTTAATTGTTTTTGTAAGTTAGTTAAATAATACTTAATTTGTAAAATATAGCTTGCTGAGAGTTGTTGGCCATGGCAATAAGTGCTTAATTAACTATTTATTTATTTATTTACAATGATGCATTTGCACCAGTGGGTGCTTTTTAGTAACAGCGCCTTTAAATTCATATTTAGTTTGTTGCAAACCTGATTTGCTCAATAGAGATAACAATTTTGTTTAGTGATTTGTCGTTGCCTTCAAAGGCGCACAAATAGCAAATTAAATTTTTTAACTTATTATTCTTAAGTGACGCGCTGGTCTTCTCAATCAAAATTTGCGCCAATCCTACTTTAACACTAACCCTGTAGGTATGAAATACAATTTAAATGTTATCACTACAATAGATTTGCAGCAAATTGCAACTCAACGCACATATAAAGTTACTTTGAAATAAAAGTTTTACTTTTAATATACGCAAAAACGTTGGTAAAAACTAGATTCTGAATTTCGCAATTATTGCTAGCGATGAAAAGAGGCGATTTTCTGTTTGCTAATCGAATTTCGATAATTCTTCGTTACTTTTGTAGGGTGTTACTAATGAATTATAATTCACGTAAATGAAGTTTCAAACATAAAACTAACATAAAAATTTTAAATATTTTATTTAAAAACTAAAGAATGAATTTTAAATAAATGATATAAAAGGAAAATATAGAAAAAAATTTAACTAAATGATTTAAAAAGAAAAAAAAAAAATTTTGCGTAATTTTTTTTTTATTTATATTACTTAAGAACTACTTTAAAGTGAATATAAAAATTATATAAAAAATGTTTAATATATTTAAAAACTAAAATAATATTGTATAAAAAACAAATATACAACAAAAATCGTGTTTGACTTTATTTTATTAAAAAAAAATATTTGAAAACGTAAAATCGATATAAAAAGCTTTTAATATTATATTTAAAAACTAAAAAAATTCAACATGAAAAGTGAAAAAAGTAAAATATTATATAAAAAAATATGCGTAAATTGTATTTGGCTTTTATTTAAGTTATTTAAAAAAAAATTTAATTAAAAAATGTTCTTTCTTTTATTATTTTGATTATTATTTATTATTTAGTCAATCAATTTTTGATATTTTTAATTTTTTAATTTATTTATTTTCTATTTTCCTCTTCTATTTTTTATAAATATTTTCAAATATTTTTAAAGTGGATTTTTCTTTTAATTTCCGAACCGTTTTGTTCAAAGATTTTCTCTACATATTCATTAGACATACCTTTGCATTGTTTATTACCTTGCTTAATACCAGCAATTATAAGTACAAAACATGCACATGCATTAGTAATATTAAATAATAATTAATGTATGTATGATGTAAACTTTTAATTGCTAATCGAACATCGACTAATCAATCAAACATACAATTATTGTTGTAATTTTACAGCAATGCACATTAGAACGCCTTTTTATTGGTTGCAGAGCAAAATATTTACACGTACAATTACATTGCAGCAAAATAGAGAAAAGTACAAACACATTCCAATACATATGTGCATATTTTGTTACAAAAAAATCTCAGTTATTTACACATTGCATTTTTGTTAATTGTGTCAATGTCATATGAAATTGTGTCACTAATGCGAATTTGGCATGTTATGGGAAGGCGTTTACTGAGGACACCTTCTTTCGAACTGTCAAAAAAAAACAACAAAAAACAATCTCAAAAAATATTACAAAATAAACTATGCAACAAGGATGTGCAAAAGCGCGCATTAATCGACTACTAGCAAAGCATTGTCGCTAAATATCGCTACTAAAACTAGTTGTTATTGTATTTAAATTGAAAACAACGCTGTTGGTAATGAAAATCGTTAACGAAATTATTGAAAAATAATATGCCTACAATTTATATGCAAATTTGCTGTTTTTTCTTTTTTTTTTAATTAAAAAACTAAACAAAAAGTGATGCCTTTCGTCTGACTTTGAAATGCGCGCACTTGAAAAGCGATTAAATTTTAACTCACTGATTGCCTGCAAAATTTGATGTTTTTATATTCCTACTTTTTTCCTATTAATTAATTATTTATTAACTTTCCTCTTTCTCCTCTCCACAGCAATCCGGCCTGCCGCTCTCCATCTCCGCCAAAGTACAAATCAATATGCATTTCGATGATTTGAGCACCTTCAGACAAGTCAGCCGTTTCAGTCACTTAACAGTGCCCATGCTGTGGTTCGATATTGTAAGTTTTTTTTATATAAAAGTTATCTCAAAAACAAACATTAATTGCTTTTACGCTCTCTCCCCCCTCATAGATGATGCCCGAATTGCCCGAATCACTTGACTCGCGTTTCAATTTTTATCTCAACATCTTGCCCTACCTCGACATACTCGGCTACTGGGGCAGTCTGGCGCTTGGTGTTGCTCTTCTAGTTTATGCCGTTACACGCGCCACATTGCGTATGTCAAATATAACACAAATGAATCAAATATCCGATGGTAAATACAATAAAGTGAACATTTTGCGTGGCGTCACCAACGTGCATGACGTCTACAAGCCATGCGAAATGAAGTTACTGCATCAAAATGAGAAGAGTCCACAAGCACATGAGAGTAACATTATTACGCGTCACGATGAAATGGATATAGAAGCGGGTGTGGATTTGTTATATAAAGAATTAGCTGCGTCACAGCAAAGACAGGGTTCATTTGCTTTGGAATTGGAACCAGCGATATCTGGCTCGGAGAGTGGTGATGATGATTTTGAGAGTAACTCGTCTTCATCTTCGTTGCTGTGCAGTCACAACTCCGCCACATGTCCTTGTTTGTTGGAACAAAGACAAAGTGTTGCGAACGAGACGGAGTCGGATGAATGCACAGGCAGTTTGAGCAGTGGCGGAGATGCGGAGCACTCGGCAAATGAGGTGAGTGTTGGGAAAAAATTAAAACATAACACTCCATTTCAAATCATTTTAAGAACTCACGCAAAAAAAAAATTTTTTTTTTTAAAACAACAACAATTTCTCACCAATCACCGCTAAAATAAATTATAATTTTATTCAATGATATTTTGTATTAATTTACCTAGCATTTATGCCGGTATCAAATTCAATCTAATAATTATTTCAAACATAATTAATTTTAAGTAAAAAATACTTAATTTTTCTTCAACCCACTCGCCAGCGAGATTTCACTTACTATCTAGTCAGTTTATTAGTATACAATTAAACTCAATGTCAATGACAAATCGTTCAATTAAAGCTAATCAAGGCAAACAACGTGCGGAAATTTGTCGGAAATTTTTACTTGTGTGTTTGTTCAATATATACATATGTACGTGTATGTATGTGCGTTTATTTTGGCGACAAGCGGTCTGGTTGTAAACAAATATTTCTGGCTATAAATTACAAAATAGATATGTGCATAATAAAAGCGAAAATATCGGGATTTCGATAATTAGTTGCAATTTTTTAAAACAATGCTTTCAAAACACTACATAAAAACAATAAAATACAATTAAAATTAGAAAAATATTAAAAACAAAGAAAAACATTCTAAAGAAAATATTGAATTTAAATATATTTTATTTCATTTTATTTTTTTTTTTCATTTTATCTTATTTTCTTTCCTTCTATTTCATTTCATTTTAATTTATCTTATTTTATATTATTTTTTTTTTTTAATATCAACATTACCTGCCTCAATATTATTGTACATTGACACATATATTTGTTTATATTTATTTAAAGAATTCGGTTTGAGCAAAACAAAAACACAAATTAATGTGACAAATTTTAATTGCATGCATAAATTTTGGTTTGAAAAAATTAATTGTGAAATTAATTTGCGTATTTGAAAGCAGTTAAAAAATACACCAATAAATATTTAAACTTTCTAGAATACAAGCAAATTTTATACGAATATATATTTTTTGTTGCTACTTGTTCTTTATATTATTCAATTAATTTATTATTATTAATTTTATTTATTAATATTTTCTTTTGCGCGCACTTAAATATTAGCATTACCTACCACAACAGATATTTTGTGACGTAAATAATTTGCGTAAATCGAAAATATAAACAACATTTAATATATATCTGAAAAACTTCTGAAAAATTAACACAAATCTCTTTCAACATATTATAAACAAATATTTTTACACATACATACATATATATTAGGCAATTTGACAGCTATTGTGTAATATCAATTTACTATACATATCCATAGGTATGTACCTACATACCTATGTATGTAGGTAGCTACTTAAATTAATTTCAAACTAGTTTACTATTAACTTTTTGCAGAATGTCTACGTTTATTAATTCAATTGTAAAATTCCACAGTGATTATAATAGTCTCCCGTTGACGCGCTGAATTAAATTTGTGCATAAAAATTTTCCATAATTTTTTCCAAGTAAACTCAGCAAGCTAATTAGTACACGCTGTATACATATTTATGAGTATTTTTCCAATACTTGCTTTCACATTTTTTATATGTACCTACCTACCATCTTCTAGCTCAATCATTCATAACAATCGATCGAACACACAGTTAGCACACTTAAATGTTTACCAAATATATTTATTAATCCTCTTTATTTCTATTTTATTTCTTTTGTTTTGCAGACTTTCGCGCCAAATGTAAATAATCAAATAAAAACGAACAATGCGCTTAGCATAGATGCCAAAACGGCAGCTAATCGTACGATAACTAACACCAACAAAAGTATCGAACAGGCTATCGATAACAGCCATAGCGGAAGCAGCCGTCAAAATGTCAACACAGAAAATACAATGCAAACCGTGTGAATTCTGCTGGTGCAAAATGCACGCGTGTTAAATAATTAATAATAATACATAAACTACATACAACATTGCGGTTGAGTGTTTATGTTTATTATTATTTTCTAGTGTATGTACCTTCGATATATTGATTTATTGTATATAGTAGGCTTATAAGGCGCATTAAGGCTCTTTCTTTCTTATGTGAAGTATTGCTTTTCTCACACAGCACGCCTCATAGTTTTTAGTATGTGAGTATTTATAAAAAAACAGCTAAATTTCGTGCATGCAATACACAGTAGCAGTGAATCTTGAAAATTAAAAACTGTTTATCAGCTGTGATAACAAAAGAAAAAAGAAAATGTTTGCATATGCATGTATACATGGAAAACATATGTAAAGTACATATTGGAGCAAAGAAAAGCATAAAAGCTGTGTATCCATACAAATGTATGCATTAAGCAAACTGCTAAGCGCATTTAATGTATTCGCACATACATACATTATAAAACAAAAAATAAATAAAATAAATTACACATTTACATATAATTATTAAGTAATACCACCTCCATGAGGTGCACATAAACCAAAACTATTTAATTAAGTTTATATACGATTTATACATATGGTATGTACATACATATTTTTATACTCAATCTTCACGCCTTCTATTGAATTTGCAATTGTATTGTTTTGTACTGCAAATATATAAATAAAAGTTCGAAATCAAAGCTTGCGTGTTGAGCTATATAGTGCTATTAGAATTTAATGAAAACACACTTTAAGTTAAAAAAAAAACGAATTTTACATTAAATGAAGTTCAATATATATATACAAAACGTAAATATGTAGTTGAATGAAACGAAATTAAACATTATTATTATCTTATAAGAAAGCATATTCGCGCTGTGATTTGTAGTAGAATGTAGAAATAATATTAGACACATTGTTCTTTCTTTTTTCTATTTCATTTTACAAGTGTGAATTTACAAACATAGTTTTTCTTATGCATTTTTTTATTACTATTTATCCAAAAATATTATTAATATCTGCACTGCAGTGTTTTCAAACTTTAAGGTTGTGGTTTTATTGGGGTTACATAGAAACAATGTAATTTGCAGAGAACAAAAACTTTACTATTATCTAATGAAAACATATTTTTAACAGTGTATTTTTTATACTCAAATGCTTTAAAGTAAGGCATTTTAGATTTTAAAGAAAACCCTCATAAGCATTTCTACAAATATATGTAATTATTGTACATATGTATATACATATATACAATTTATGAGGGTAAAAATAGAGATTATTATAATATATCATAAATATACATACATATATAAATATATGGTTGGTAAAGTGTAAATTATAAATAAAAATTTTGAAATGAATATATATGCAATTTGTTTTTATTTTATTTTTATATTTAATTGGTCTCAAAAAAAACAAACAAATGTGCCTCAAAATATGAAACTCGGCTTCAAGTTTCTTTCGTACGTCTTCATTTGTCTAAGGAATTGAAATACTTGTGGGCAATCCTAGAAAGTAAAATGTCGGGGAAGGCAAACATCGAAAAGACAAAGGAAAAACGACGGTAACTTTTTACTGCAGGCACTAGGGCCTTTCGCCTCAAGTAGTGTACTGAATCTGCAAATATAAATAGTCAAGCCTATCTTGTTTCAAGGAGCTTTCATAGATAAAGCGTTCAACCGAGGCTCTCATCCGCAATCGTGTTACATTACGAACTACTACGGTTGGCCCTATGGTATGGTGCCTGTGATTGCTGACTGCAGCTGCAAAAAGGCTCAGAAGATCTAAATTTTAATTCGTCTCGGCATGGTTTACACCGCTGTTCTTGAGGGGCTCAATTTCTTTCGAGCTGCATGGATTATTGTAAATCCGAACTGGAGTCCAGTGACTCCTTCGTCACCATAATCACATCACGGGAGGACTGATGGGAACCAAGCCACTGGAGGAAAATAGCACTTAACTAGAATTACCTGATTACCTAAACAGGGTTAGATCGCCGATAAAATCCGGTCAATTGCGGTGTGCAGAACCGGTTGTCGTGAGAGTGGTATCGCTCGCAACATGCAATGCAATTGGCCGGTTGGTCGTAAATTACGGGTAATATCGAGACGCAGATGAGCAAGCTATAAGCATGTCAGAACGCTGCCATTACTAGCAACCTCCTGATAACATCTATGCTACGCGTTAAGGAACATAATCAGAAAGGAAGGAATTGATTGCACAGACACCATACAGCAACGTATACAAGAACCGCTGGACAGGCACTAAACGCCATTCACCGAGAGCACGTCAACACCTTCTTTAGCTCTCTTCCAGTAAACGGCGTTCTCGGAATCCCGGCTCCTCATATTGCAGATCAAGAGCTCGAGCTGCTTCGGAACACCTGAAAAATACTGGCACAATTAAGATTTGAATATATAGTCTATCTAATTCCAACTTACCCAGACTTGACCGCGACATACACAGCGTATGTCCAGCATGCAATGAGACCCCGCACAACACTAACCAACTCATTGCAATCCCCTTAAAGCCTACTTATCTAACCCCACTTTCCTCTGTGCCGAACCCGTCGAAACGACTCGTTTTCTGGACCTCCTTTTAAAAAACCTCGATGACTTACACTAGTCCCGCCGAGGTTGTATTACCAGTACAATAACAACAAAGCATCACTTAACTACTTCATGTTAAGACTAAGCTCGATGGTAATGTCGACTCGGGAATCTTTTGTTGAGAATTATGCATATGCTGAGATTTATGATCAGATTTCCATACAATTGAAGTGTTTTTCAGGCAGAGTTTGCTGCAATCACGTTTATTTTGAGAATACTGCTTCAAAAAGTGTAAGACAGGCCAACACTTACTCAAATATATACTAGCTACAACATCAACAACAACATCAACAACCTGACTAAATAGCGGTATATTTTATTTTCGAAGATTAAAAATTTGAAAAATGTTTGAAAAATATTTTTAACCAATTGATAATACAGACCTTCTCAGATTCTATCAGCACAACATTTTATTTTTCTTCCAAGCAACGCATCAAATTCACAAGGCTACATGACATTCAAAGAAGTCTTAAAATAACGTTCGCCCGTGGAGCACATCCGGTTCAAATAACGGGTTTATATTTCAGCAATATTTCTCCTGAAATAATTAGCCAGAGCATAAACCAGTTGTATGCAGCCTGGCAACCCTAATCAAAATGTCACCAGGTGTCGCTAAGCTATCAACAAGTGTCTTTCAAGTAAGAAAAAAAATTAAAAAGTTAAAAAAAAATCCAATCCAGAATTTAATTAATTGAAAATAGAGCTAGTTAAAGCATAATATTAATAAAAAAGCGTTAAGGGAGTACTTTAGGCCACTAAAAGCTAAACCACAGCAAAGGTTTAAAGTCCAATACTTGGCGTTGGCGGTTTGCTTAAACTAAAAAAAGGTATAACAAAAACAGCTGATTGGTAATTATTTTATAACAATTTGACGAACTATGAAAAACAAATAAACAAATACGAGCAAAATGTTGTTTAAACATAAAGGTAAAAGTTCATTTGCGCTTTACACTTTGTTTTTGTTTGGAGGCTTGTTCTTTGGCCAGTTGTTGATAACGAAATAATAACACTCTCAGGAGCGGTTGCACGGGAGAAATAAAGATATTAACAAGATTATTGAACAAGTTTTATTTTCGAGTTGCAGAGAGAGAAGAGGTGCTGCCGGCAGTAGTACAACTGCTTAGTTGTTGCGATAAATAAACAAGTTTGTAATTTTGACTACGTGGATGGTTGTGCGCTTTTGAATTCAAATTTCAAACCTAACAAAAGTAAAAGTGAAAAGTGCTGGCTTAATAATACTTCAAATACTAAACATAAAATTAAAAACACAAATTTAGTTAGTGATTATGCACAAAGTGCAAAGGTGAATATTCCAATAAACAATGCAATTCAATGTAGGAAGCAAGCCAATTGCTTAGTAAACTTCTCATAACAACTACTAGTACTAATATATTTATTGCTCACATAGTTTTGAAATTTAAATGAATTTATTTATCCAGCAGCACAAGCTACACGGACGGGCCAGCATACATTAACGCCGAACACAGCAACGCTATGCAGTTCATACCTCGGCGAGCCGTCATGAATTTGGTAAGTAAAAAAATAATGTTTATCAAAGAAATTTCAAAAGCAGCACTCATTATATCCCCATCCATTTCTCCACTTAGACCAAAAAGGCGCTGCAGTCATCAATGAAAGCTGCACTGCCCAGCGTTACGTCTGCAGCACAGCAGCACGCATTAGATAAACGTTTTTATTCGATTTCTGAAGGACCACAAAAACAAAATCTACTACGTTATCCTGCATTTCCGCTCAAAGATACGCTGGAAAAGTTTCTAAAAACCGTCGAACCGCTGCTTAATGAATGCGAACTACATGAAACACGGGAAGCAGTGAAGAAATTCGGGACGGGTGAAGGCGCTGAATTGCAAGCGCTGCTGGAGAAGGCTGCAAAATGTGAAGAAAATTGGTTAGCCAAACGTTGGCTGAAAGCCGCTTATCTGCAATATCGTGATCCAGTTACCGTTTATGTTAGTCCTGCCATGACATTTCCACCACAGCTTTTCGATGATGATGAAGCCTATTTAAATTACGCTACCAAAGTCGTCTACAGTTTGGCGCGTTATAAACAAATTATCGATGCTGGTGAAATACCGATAGTGAAAATGGGTCAATACGAGTTGGACAATTCGCAATTTAGCAAAGTTTACGGTACGTGTCGTATACCACAGAAAGGTGAAGATCAACTGGTGTATAATCCCAAGTCATTGCATGTGGTTGTGTTATATAAAAATCATGTAAGTCGACAATGCAAGACAATACAATACATATTTATTTATATATATTTTTTTTTTACACCCACAGTTCTACAAAGTGCCCATATTCAATAACAACGGTGTAGCCTTACATCCGGATGTGTTATTGACGCTATTTAAAAAAATCATTGCCAGCGAGACGAAGAAAGGCATTGAATTTGGTGTATTAACAACGGATACACGCGATAATTGGGCACAAGCTTACGAGGAGCTGATTAAAATCGATAATAATAAGGAGCATGTTAAAACTATACAAAGTGCACTCTTCACGGTGTCACTGGATGAATGTGTTGATGTGGAGCAAGATCAATTCTTTAATGAACTAAGCGCACAATTAATACATGGCGGTGGCGCACACGTAAACAGTGCCAATCGTTGGATGGATAAAACGATACAAGTGTGTTTGACTTTTAAAAAATATTATTAAATATTAAACTCATTTATTTAATATTTTTTTATTCACATGCAGTTGGTTTTGAATCGCAATGGCATGAGTGGCTTTTGCTATGAGCACTCGCCGGCTGAAGGACAACCCATCGCGAATATTACAGATTATGTGACCAAGAATTTGTATGTATACTTTTCTTTGTTTTTGTTTTATTTTTTTATTAATTTATAGTTTTTAAAAATCTAAATTTTTATCACTTTAAGAATGTTTTATTTTTATCTAACAATTTTCATTTAATAAGTATCAACATTTTTACTGCTTTAAGAAATGTATTTTTAACTCTCAGATCAGCAGAATTTAGCTTAGCTTTAAAAATAAAAAATAATCTTTCCAAATTTCATACAAAAACAATATTCCTTTACAGGTGCAACGACAAACACTATGAAAATAGTGCACGTGACAATTATCCTTGCGCTGCAAAGCTAAAACTAAAAAGCAACAACACTTTAAACCGTTACATTGAACAAGCGAAGAAGAACATTAAAGAATTGTCTGAAAATTTGCACGTTAATATTTTACACTTTCAAGACTATGGCAAAGGTTTTTTGAAAAAGCAAAAACTTAGTCCGGATAGTTACATACAAATTGCCTTACAGTATGCCTATTATAAGTGAGTATACATACATACATACATATATATGTAGCAAACTCACAGCATTTAATATAAACTCTGTTTCCAATCCTTTAGACTCCATAAAGTGCCAGCCGCACAATATGAATCGGCACATTTGCGCATATATATTTACGGTCGTACCGAAACCATACGTTCGTGTTCTAATGAATCTGTTGCCTTTGCCAAAGCAATGTTGGACGAGTGCGCAGATTCAAAAAAACGTGTTGAACTCTTACGTGCCGCTATAAATAGTCATCGCAATTACACGACAAACGCACTGCAGGGTAAAGGTGTTGATCGCCATTTGTTGGGCTTGAAATTGATGGCTCTTGAGAACAAGAAACCAATACCGGAATTCTACAAATCACCGGGTTATGTGAAGAGTTTAATCTTTCGTGTATCCACCTCACAAGTGGCCACGCCGAATTTGGGTTTCATGGCATACGGTCCAGCTGCGGATGATGGTTATGCCTGTTGTTATAATCCACGTGAAAATGATATGATTTTGGCATGCACCTGTTGGCGTAATAATCATACAACTGACGTGGATAGATTTGCCTGTGTACTGCGTGAGGTGCTAATTGAAATGCAGCAGCTGTTGATAGAGGCTGGGGAAGGCGCGACTTCAAAATTGTAAGCGAATTTTTGGAGATATCAACACTATTTTGTTATGCAGAATTTAAGTGCCTTCAAGTTTACTGCGCTCATATTATATTATTTTTACTATTTTTTTATTTTAATAAAAATTAAAAATTATTATTTTTGTTTAAAAGTTTGCTGTTTTTTATTTTATTTAAAAAAAAATTGTAAGTATAAAAATATAAAAATGAATATGTAATTAGTGAAGAAAGTTTGGGATTATGAATGTCACTGAAAAGTCGTTTCTGGCCGTGCTCCAAACTAATGCCGAGGCGATATCATTGGAAAGAAGGACAAATAACTGTTTCATTCTATTAACACTATTTTTTAATTTTTCCAATAAACCTCTCCATCTCATATCAGGAATTTTTCGTAAAATCATTTTTATTTGATTTAAATTAAAATGTCTCCTAAAATTATGCAACGGAAATTAATTCCTGCATTATATGAACTTCCTCAGCGTGGAGCAAATCGAAAGTGCCTTAAACAAATGAACTCGAACCCGACATTCCGCGTTGTTGGTGCTGTTGTTGTTGTTATAGCCGCAAAAATATTCCCCAAATTAGTTTTTGGTGAATGTTGCGGGTGTGACAGTCCTTGGCCGGATAAAAATCCGGTATAAAGACTCGACTGTCGCGTGAACTATTGGATTTTAGTCGCCTCTTATGACAGACATGCCTTATTAAGTTATTTTTGCTGCTTACTTTGGTGTCCGCAGATCTTCTTGCATATCTATTACACGGTGTTCGAATAAAAGACTGCTTTCCATTAAGCAGAATAGAAAAGGAAGGGAAAAAGAAACGAGGAACTTAGTCCGTCTCGGTAGCCCCCTTTAGAATGACATCACATATACCTGATTTGCTTATCATGCATTACCAACCTTACTTTCAGGGAAGTATCAGTCAGCTGAGTAAATAGACCTTATCAATGATGAGTACCTCGAAGAGCCTTTCAGCGTGTTTCTCTATTACATAAGTCTCCCAGATGTTGCTGTCTTCTCCTTCTCTTTCTTCCGCTGCATCTCCCGAAATAGCTCTAACCTTCGGTTGCACATCGGCCAAGTTTACATCAACGTGCAACAGAACGCGTTTTGATTCCACCTGGATGTGGTCAAATTTTCTAATTGCAGTCGTCACTCGGCGGGGAATGTCAACGCATCCGAGTTTATTTCTGACATGAAAATCAAAGCTCCTCGCAAAAAACTATCAGCAGGTCAGAGGCGGCTTTGTAAAAATTTTAGGTCCCTCGATTTGTAGGAAAAACATCAAATCGGAGGAGTAGTTCGGCCGGAAATCGCTCCAGCGGTTACAAAGTGCCAATTATATGATGTGGTCTGTCTGTAAATGAATTCCTTAAGAAGCAGTTTGTTTGTTCCCAAAGGTATATGCCGTGGTCGTCCTGGAAATTGGATTTTCTTACCCGCTGTGTTTCCTTTGGATCTATATTTTACCTATCAAACACCAAACCCGACGCAAAACCTCACAAACACACACATATTTATATTGCAAGCTGCTCGTTTCAAAGCTGAATCCCGTGTTCCGCCGCGAAGCTGAAGCACTCAAGCTGCAATTAGGTTTTAGCGAGATCTTAAACAGTCCGAGTAAATGTCCGAGCAGCTCCACTGAAGCTTCCTCTCATTAGCTTAGATTCTAATTCCCATACGGGCTCGTTACCTCATCTCGCATGTTTCCAGGGTGTTGAGTATAACCCTGCAATTATAACTTCATTTCCTTAAACCACAGCAGAATTTCGATGAAAGTATCGGGTCTACGGCTTATTTCAATATTTGTTATCTTCAGCTTGAGTCGCTATTGACTAACGACGGTTTCTTTCTTTTACGTACTTCCATACTGTAGGCGTGAGTATATTTTATTTCGGCCATTTGGAGCTTCAACAAAGGGAAGGAGACATGTGTACCAAGTTTCGACAACATAGCCCTGTTTAATTTTTTTATATACAAACAGACGGACAGAGGGATGAACGAACACAGGCAGACTGACATAACCGGCTTAATGAAACCGACTCATCACTCTAGGTAGTATGCGGAGGAATATTGCGCACCTGACTGCAAACGGCCGCACTTAAGCGAGTAAATAGACTCATTAAGCACCCTTGTGTATGCTAACTATGCATTTGCGAACAGCTCGCACGATTTGATGAACTGTCTTAATATCATCCGTCGAAACGTGCACTTACGGTGATGTAAACTGGAGCTGGTAGAATCGCAAAAGACATGATATCACAATCGGCTGAAAGCCGGTTAACCGCAGTGGTAGTGCTACAGGGATTCTTTCCATGCACTCAGCCGCTCCTACCTTGCATAGCTTGTGGAGATGATATCTCAGCTGTAGATGCCTTGTCAATACAACCAAGGAATACTAACTTCTTGGGCGTTTGTGCAGTTGAAAATTTGATCTGTCTACATAGCACGCTGCTCCATAGTAATTTGGGTGTGCGATCTTCAGCACCTTAACATGTTCCCTTGGCGTCCAGTTTTAGAAAAAATTTTTAGGCGATGAAAGATCTGAGACTGTCTATCCTCAGAACCTCTTCAGCGATGACAGAGCGAATCAGCGCGTCCGCCTTCCACATGACTTGGTACCCCAGTAATGTTCGCTGTGTTTTTTCGATCTGTTGATTACCTCGTTCCATGCTTCCTTCCCTACTTCATATGGAATATGATATAATATAATAAGTTAAAAAAATATTAATACTAGTTTATATTTGTTTTTAAAACATGTATTGTTTTCTTGATAGATTGCAACAACAATTTTTTTTGGTACTATATATTACTGTGTTTATCTTGAGTTATCAACGAGGCGCGGCTAAGAGTGTTTATTCAAAATTTCTTCCAGACATACATATAAGAGATCACATAACAAACTGCGGCAACTCTGGTGCACTTTCAATAAAAATACCTACACAAATGTAACTAGTTCATGGACTATCAACAAGCAGCAGACTAATCCTTTTTACAATGATAACACGAGCAGGATACAGCCGACTTAAATGTTATATTGCGCATGCCGCCCATGCAAAGGACGCGCTTTTGTACCTACAAATTTGAGAAAAAAATAATATTTTTAGTTAAGGGCACATAAATTATATTAGAAACAACAGAGTTTAACACTCACTTCCTCCGCCGCCATTATATTACAGCACTGACCCACTGAGACCACCGGTTTTACCGGCTTAAAAATGCCCGGTATCGCCTGTCCAAAAGGTATGGACGGCACGGCGTACGACTCGCAGAAGCCACGGCAGGCGTTGGTCGTTATACGAAACTCCACACATTCCGGTATCGATATTATGCGCGTATTACCCACTTTGTGGCAGCCAGGCTTCAGCCAAGACTGGCTTGTGGAGACCACAATAACACTTAAGATGAAGAAAATAGGCAAACGCCGGTGCAGCATTTTGGCGTTTAAACGAAAATACCACCAATTTGCTGTATGCTGCTTACGTCCTTTCGTGTGTGGCTTGGCGTGTAACTGTACCTAACGGTAGTTTAATTAATACTGCGAAAACGTCTACTATTGGTTGCCGCTTTTATTGTTTCGCATTTGGCGGATGAAATGCCGTTGTTGAGGGACCGTTAATTGCAGCAAAGATTTTCAAGTGGAGTTTGCGCAAATCCCACAACAGATTAAAATGCAAAGTGTACAGTTATATAGGTATATATGTAAAATATAATTTTCTCTACTTTTCCCATATATTTTTAATTTCATTTTTTATGCATTTTAAAGCTGAATTTTCCCTTGTCTTTATAATTATTACCGTTAAAATTGCGTCTTACGAATTTATTGAAGATTTAAAATGTTCACTTTGCATAATTTAACAATTTAGTTCAGCATTTAGTATATGTACCATAAATGATTAGAAAGCGCTGTGAAAACGACCCTATTCGTTTAGCCTTGGATCCAGTGGGAATCTTAAGCACATCTCTTCTTCTTCAGTGCTTAAGTGCTTACAAGTGAGTGCTTAATAGATGCCAGTCTTTTCTTTGGTCGCAATAGCCGGATAGCCAGGGTTCCAGTACTGGTCCGAGCAATATCCAAAATTCTTCTTCTAAAACTGTCGCTCCTCTGCAGGGAATGTCCAGCGTTCTAAGTGTACTTCATCTCTCTTGTAAAGCACCGAAAGGGTGATCTCTCCGATTCTTTGAAGACCTGTCAACATCAATTTAATGAACAGATTTTTTTCAAAAGTGGCTGTAAAATGGACAAAGAGTTTTCCGGACATGAAATACAAGGCTCCACTTAATCTATTAGTCATTCGGAGGCGAACAAAACTGTGCTCCCTCCGTTTGTTGGAAAAAAACATAAAGACACACAGTTAATTGGACCTTAAGTCAATAGCTTATGAAAGCAACGTAATTTGGCGTAGGAGTAATCGGCATGAAATCAATTAATAGTTCGATTAGTGTGAAGTTCAACGAACGCAGACTAAACTCTACAAGTCGCTTATCGTTCCCGTGCTGCTATATGGTGCGAAGGCTTGAACTATGACAACAGGTGATGAGTCGGCGTTAAAAGTTGTCGAGAGAGAGACAGGTTTTGCGTAAGATTTATGGTCCTCTACGTGTTGGGAAAGGCGAAGACCGCGAAGACATGGTCCGGTTGGATAAAAATATTCTAGCTTTCAAAATTTTCTACGCAGTACCCGTCGGTGAAAGCAAAGGAAGAGAAAGACCTCCACTCCGTTGGAAAGACCAGGTAGAGAGGGACCTGGCTCTACTTGATATCTCCATTTGGTTCCGAACAGCAAAAAGAAGAAATTAATGTCGCAATGTTGTTGACTCGGCTTTAATCGCCGAAGTGGTGTCTACACCAGTAAAGAAGAAGAAGAAGAAATGTGAAGTTCTGTAGATTTTATGAACTATTTTAATTTCTTCTGCATTTGTCGATTCCCGTAGGGATGAAACCGGGTGAATCGTGCAAGATATGACGTCTCAAACGATTGGAGGCCCAACACACATAGAGTCATCTTACGTGCCCTGCAGCACTCAGCCGATTTCAGTTTATCTAAAGTAACAGTTTGATCTGTCTACAACCCACGGTCGACGTAATCACAAAGCAGAATTGGTGATTTGAGCAACCATGGATCGGTTTCGCACAACGTTTACTCTTGTGGATAATGGGCATCCTCAGAGACGATATTGCTGCTGTTATGGAGCAGAGTATCGAAGAAGACCCGAATGAGTCCATCCGCCATCTCTGCACAATGCATTGCTTGGACACCGTTACATTCTCAAAGTCACCGTTTGGTGTGCTCTATGGGTAGAGGAAATCATTGGTCCATATTTCCTCAAAAATAAAGCCAATAAAGAAGAAGAATTTTACAGTCAATGGGAAACGCTATAGACCTTTTCGTGCCTGAATTGTTGGATGTTGATGTGGGCGACGAAAAACCAATTCATTTAAGGAAATATTTGGTGAGCACATCATCTCTCGTCGTGGGCTTGTGACGTGGCCTCCAAGAACGTGCGATTTGACACCGCTAGACAATTTTTTGTTGGGTTATGTGAAGCCGCCTGTCTACGCTGATAAGCGCGAGACGATTGACGACTTGGGGGAGACTATTCGGCGCGTTATTGCTGACCTACGGCTCCAATTACTGTAAATAGTGCTTGAAACTGGACTTTTCGGCGGTCACTTGCCCGAAATCATTTTTAAAACATAATGGTAATCCCTGAACTTTATAAGACAGCAAAATGCTTAGCCATAACACACAGTTTCAGGCATTTTATTCCTTCTCGAAAACCACATGTCTGAAGCACAGGGTGCTGTTTGATGTGGGCTCAAGAAAAATTCAAATTTTGTAATTTTTCACTTTGCATAACCTAGAAAACAAAAAATAAAATAAACATGCCTGTCTTGACATCGAGTCTTTTCAGTTTTTTGTTTCAATTTTAGTATAGATTATACTTGATTAGTTTTTGTTGTCAATATTTTCCTTTCTTTCGGAGAATTATTTATTAATTTTTTTCAATACATCGCCTAATTTAGTACCTAACGCGACCGTTTAACTCTAACGGTAGTTAAACTTTTTTAAAATTTCAACTGCAATCGACTTGAGGACACCAACAAATAATCCATTCAAATAAGGAAAAAAATCATCGGCCCAATTCAATCAGAGTAGAGAACGAGCAAAGAAAAAAGTTAAAAACAAAAACAAAGTGACAAAATAAAAGTTTCCAAACAGTTTGTAGATAAAGAAGAAAAACTAGAATACAATTATTTCAAAAGTCATTGCGAATATTTTCAAAATTTCAAATTTCACCATCAAAAAACAACGCCACGCACCACCATCCACCGGAGCTACGAAGCAATTTGAGTACGCGCAGGAATCGAACGCGCCAGACGCAAAATATATTTTTTTTTAAAATCAAAATCACTCCTTTTTCACCAAAACCCGCTCCTCTTGGCAGCACATGAACTACCATTTCAATTAGAAGTTCACCAGCGACGGCACGGAAATCAACACAGAGCTCTCTTAGTTTCTCCGCAACTCCAAAAACACCAGGTGTCACTCTTCGATCTGAGCAAACTCTCCCCAAATATCCGTTGAAAATAATGGCAAATCTTTTAAATCGCGCACGTGATAATTTTCTAGGCAACAACAACAATAATAATCCACATAGCATGCACGATGAGGGTGTTGTATTGCCCGAAGTCGACCACGAAATGGACGACGAGGATGTGGAGGATCCGTTGGCGTTGAGCGCTCCCAAACGCACTGTCAATGCTACCATGAGCGATCATGCGCTCAACACACTGAACGAGTTGCGACGCAACAATCTGCTTTGTGATGCCGTGGTCTCGGTCTCAGATGCCTCCTTCAATGTCCATCGTGCTATTATGAGCGCCTGCAGTTCGTATTTTAGGTGAGTTTCGTGGTTTTCCAATTAGATGAAGAGTTATTTCCAAAGAGGGTTGGATTTCTAGGGATAAATGTAGAAATTACCTCCTAATTTTGGACATCCTCATTATTCGCTGTAAAAACCTTGCTCGCCTGGGAATCAACTTCTTAAAACTGCCTGAGACACGAACTGCCACTTCAAAAGCATTCCCACACAAACTCGAAATTGGTGTAGAAGAAACCCGGTAGCAAACAGAATATTCCTTTTGTTTCATAACATTTCACATTGAACAAAAGGGAACATATAAGCCCATGTCATGACCTAAGCAACTCCAAATCTGATTGTCGCTCTGCAGCTCAATACCTGAGGGCTTACTTCTATTTTGAGAAATGTTATCAAAAAATCCTTCAGCCGTTCAGTGGTGAGTCGAAACTCTAGGTATCACCATATATAGGAAAGCATCCCAACCGAAAGATACAGTTCTAAAACGCCAATAATTGTATAAAACTCTGCCACAGCCGCGTCCACCTAAGACTACTAGAGTCTCCATAACTGCTTGCGAGCCTCGGCGAAGTTACAGCACGGATTAAGTGGGAATCAATAGGGTTTCTGGCAACTATTTGATGTATATAAGTCCTCTAACTCCGGCTGTGTAGACATACGGTTATGAAAATAATCAAAAATTCCTTGTCTTCCGTTCAAAAATTGCCACAAAATGTATTCTCAACCGTCATTTCGTTCAAATTTACTGCTCGGGACTTCCAGTAACCTCTTTATCTTCAATGGCCCTACAAGCCGAGCATAAAAAAGTGTTCTCTCTCCTTAGCGAAGTTCCACCAGTTATTCAAACCAAGAGCAGACAGGTCCTTCTGGGCTTGGTCCTTCCATGTTGTTCAGGGACACCCTTGCTTTTATTCTACACCCCAGAGTAGTCAAATAATCTTCTCACTGCAACATCTTCATCTATGCGAACGACATGTGCAAACCATCGCGGACGTTGTGCTTTACCATGTTCATATCATTACAGAGCTCATACAGTTCGTGGTTCCATCTTCTTCGATACCCTTTCCTTACGCTTCAAAAACTGCTTCCTTTTAAGTTTTTTGGCGAAGGATGGAATTCTGAGCAGTGCCTTTTACCGCGAACTCTTCACAGCAGTATTCAGCAGAAAGTGCCAAACGCGTTCTCTCTTTCAATGGACCTATGAAGGATTATATTTATATAATTTGCGCTTTCTGAAGCGCTTCTGAGCTGCCTCCAATTTGTGGTGTACGTCTTAAAGCATTTTGCAATAAGTGGAGGGACCTACAGTTCTTTTATGTCAGAAGTAAACTCGGAGGCGTTGAAATTCCTTCCCGAAGGTCGTCGAAAAAGAATTAGTTCGCTGAAAAAGTTGAAACCCTTAGCTTGATGGAATGGTTCAACTCTGGTGCGTAAAACCGACAGTCGTGACTGTCGCATTCCTCCCATGGAACCCACAAATAGTAGACAAAAACTGATTACTCAAACTAAGTAATCCTGACGCAACCACTACCCACCCAATTTGAACCTAAAATACCCAAGCTATGGTCCGCAATGTTTCTCCACTTGACATTAACTACATGTTGCATGTCCTCTTCTACTTCTTCTTAATGATTGGCGTGAACACCGCTTAGGCGTATAGCCGTGTCATCAACTGCACAACAGCCGTTTCTTCAATTGGAAGTACCCAGGAAGCCTGTTCTTCTCCAATTAATCTTTCTAACATAGTGGAGATCTTACTCTTTCTCTTCTTCCATCGTTGGATACCGTGTCGGCTACTTTGGCTGCCCTCTAAGACGGACTAACCTACCTACCAGTTAGATGACCTCGATGACATGGACTAGCCAATGTGTAGCTTCAAACCCTACCGAGTTAAAACGCTCAATTTTACCCTTTACTGAGTAAACTAACAATCCTTCGGTCCTCTCTGCAGTTTGATAGTCATCAAAACTGTAACTAACCTAAAATTTTAAAGTATACCGTGTGCAATATTTAAATTTTCTCTTCTTCCCTCCCAAGAGCACAGTTTACGGGCTTCAACTCCACTATATCGCCTTCAAAAAGTGACGAGAATCGTTCAGTGCACATACCCGGCATGAGTGGAGCCATAATGGAACAGTTGATACAATATGCTTACCTGCGCAAATGCACCGTCAATGCGGAGAACGTGCATGAGCTGCTCATATCGGCCGATTACGTGGGTATGATTGGTTTGGTGACGCTGTGCAAACAACATCTTGCATCGATGCTAACGGCCGAGAATTGTGTGAGCATCATGGGATTCGCCAGGTAGGTGAAGGGACGACTAATCGGGTAACTGTGTGGACAGGTGAGTGGGTGGGTGTGCGCGCGCAAGTTGCGGAAGCTCGTTTGTACATAGAAAGTGAAAGTAATTGGTGCTTAATACACTTGACATACATATACAGATACATATATGTATGTATGTAAGTGTGCACATCCATCATTTACTCTTTTGTATGTGTGTATGTATATAATCGCAGACAAAATATAGAAAATTTTTTATTATTAATTAATTTGTTTGCCTTCGCTTTACCGTCTAATCCCACACACGCTGCACTGACGCGTTCTCAACCGCCAACTGGAACACATTCATGTTTGTGTGTGTTTGTGTGTGTGCGAGCAGATTTCGCTTTCTGGATGATTTATACGCTAAAGCGCGCAACTATCTGCTGCGCTATTTCATCGAAGTCGCGGCTAAAAATAAGGACATACTCGAGATGGGCTTAAAGGATTTCTACGACATTATTAGCGACGATGAGTTGAACACACGCGAGGAGGACCATGTGTGGAAGCTGTGCATCAAATGGATTGATCACGACCCAGAGAATCGCAAACAGTATGTGGCGCAGCTAATGCAAGGCGTACGCTTGGGTTTGATGACACCGAAGGTGTGTGTAAAGCGAAAAAAAAACTCGTAAACATACGTGTATGTCTGTATGTATCTATTAATTTATCATACGCTCCCTTGCAGTGCTTCATGGACGAGGTGAAGGAACATCCGTATGTGCTGCAATGCGAGGATGCCAAGCCATTGATTGTTGAGACATTTAAATTCATGTATGATTTGGATATAATGAATCCATCGTCGGGCGAGGTATTTACTCTTTCCCTTTCTCTCTCTCTCTCTCTCTCTCTCTCTCTCAGCTCTAATTTATATGTGCCATTTCGTATGCCATTTTCCAAAAAGCTCACCACACCACCGCTTGCCATGCCACGTCTGCCGCACGAAGTCATCTTCGCCATTGGTGGCTGGAGTGGCGGCACCTCGAAGGGTTGCATTGAAACGTATGATACCCGCGCTGATCGTTGGGTGAATATACCGGCCGAAGATCCAGCCGGACCACGTGCCTATCATGGCACCGCTGTTATAGGTTATAAAATATACTCGATTGGTGGCTATGATGGTGTCGAATATTTCAATACGTGTCGTGTCTTTGATGCAGTGCGCAAGAATTGGAAGGAGGTGAGTTGAAAAACACACATACCTTTGATTTGTTAGCTGTGCGGAGGCTTTTTCTTATTTATATATGCATAAACCTATCGTTTAAACGAGTTTTGTCCGAGCTTCTTATGCCAACTTATCCCAATAAATTGTCTACAATTTTAAAGTTTCTACTCACCCTTTGGAGAAAGCATCATTAATGACGAGTTTGTTGAGACCAGCATTAAATCGAAGGAAGAAAATGAGGCTCGGTGATTTCCAACTCTGAGAAAGCTGTTGGTGTCAGTTTACACAGAGCACATTTAGGTATGTTCCAATCGTCGGGCATGTTTTCTTCTGACATCGATTGGGGAATCGAGTACGCGATCTCCTAATGTTGCACTTTCACTGCCCCTCATTAGGCTAGAAGTGTTTCCTCCATAAATTCAGTATACTCTGGGCATCAGTAACTATAGCGCCTCTTTGTGTCCTAGAAGAGTCTGCTACGGTCTTGAAACCTTCTGTAAGCCGCTGGATTTTTTCATAGAATTTTCGAACATTATCTCTGCCGGTCAACTTTTCAATCTCATCATACGTGTACTCACGCATTTCGGCCACTTACTCTTTTTGGTCTTCAAATGCGTCTTGCTTCCCTCTCAGATCTTGGTATCTATCCCACCGCCCACGTGTTGTGGGGCAAACGAGTTGCTGATGGGCGTTGATGAGCAGGAGTGTCAAGCAGAAAACGCCTGTGATTGAAGCTTTATGACATTGCGTTTCTTGACGGGTGTTCTTAACTGCATATCTAAAATGCTGTATACATGTCGTTCGTCTATCACAAATGATCGATTTGGTTTCACATCTTTCAGCCTCATCCCGTTTGAGAATGTTTCGCCATGGAGACTGAATTTTCCGGCAAACCCTGGCGCTAAAATCGCTAACATAATCCTTAAGATGTTTGGAGTGGCTGTTATCAAATTAGGGGTGTCTCATTCGAAGTGTTTTAATTTGGTGGGCGCCAAACCCTAAGCCCTTCTCATTTTAGCTCGGCCTTAGGCAACTTGGTCTAAGATCGTTTTTGGCCACTGCCAGATGAATGCCAATCTAAAGTTGGACTTTTACCCATCCCAGCCTCATCCTCCAGCATTTGTAAGATATTGAAATGCTGGCCTTCTACATTCTGCGAAGGACTTTCTCCCCAGAAGAAATATATAAAGATTTACCTGCTTTCGAGAAGCAATTGAGCATAGTTTGAGATTGGTTATGGTTCCAAGTGAGAAATGCTCTAAAGTGTTAAGGTCTTTGAGCTATTAGAGGATTATTGTCGCCAGCTAGCAAAAAGTTATCACTAAATATCTTATTTTAACACATTCTTCCTCTCCATCCTTCACTCCTTCGTTAGATTGCACCAATGCACTGCCGACGCTGCTATGTTAGCGTCGCCGAGCTTAACGGTCTCATCTACGCAATTGGCGGTTACGACGGTCATAACCGTTTGAATACAGTTGAGCGTTATAATCCGAAAACGAATCAGTGGACCGTTATTACACCCATGAATATGCAACGATCTGACGCAAGCGCCTGCACATTAAGAGGGAAAATTTATGCAACGGGTAAGTGAACATACACGTATACACACACTCCAAGTGGTGAATGTGGGCGGTGGTGGCTGGCAGGGGGAAAGGGAGTGAGTGAATATTTCAAAATAGTCTGTGTTTATTTTGAATTTTTATTTATAGTTTTCGCAGTTTATTTTAAGATGGAATTAACATTTTTATTTCAACTGCTTGCGTTTAAGGGCGAAGCGAAAGGAAAGGGAAAGTGGAAGAAGAGAGTGGGGAACACATTCACTTTCATTTCCACACTCCTTAGATGCTATCAGATTACTTTGTTTAATGAAATTTTAGAACATTTCTGTGTTAAGTGAGAGTTTTTCTCAAAAGCGCTGGAATTTTCAATTAATTTAAAATCTTAAAGCACGAATAAGACAATAAAAGTTCGATAAGGAATAACCTAAACTCGAGCTGGACAGTAATTGACGAAAAGACTATGAGCAGGCAAAAGAGAGTTCACACATATATAATTGGCGCTTTATAACCGCCAATCTGGTGTGTGAATCTTGTTTTTTCAGTAAATGGAGGGACCCACAGTTTATTCTAAGCCACCTCCAAACGGCTGATGGAACTTTTTTTGGGAGCTTTTGTTTAATGTCAAAAATTCACACGGAGGGCTTGAAATTTTTGAATTAATTTTAAAATTAATTATATATAATTTTGGATATTGGTCTGGCCAGAAATCAAGCCCCCTCCCCACACCTAATACGGTCGTCTTTACTAGATGATAACAAAAATTATAAAGAAGTGAAGTCAGAGACTGTCGGCTCCTGGAGAGAGCTTCGTTTTTTGTAAAGTCGACGTAGTATTATATAAAATGTGAGATACCCTCAACTAAGAAGAAAGACTACTCCAAGAAGGGCCAATATCCACCATATGAATACCGAATCAGTATTGCTGATTTTGAAGAATAAGAAGCTAGAGTGAATGGTCGACTGGACTCTACGGATGAATCAAAATTATACAATGAGCCACCTAAAGCCCTGAGTGCATCATCAGACATACACTTCACCTACCTACGCAGAGTTGAAGGCGCCAAATTCACCTTCTGTGTGGAACCAGAAGTCAGAAGAGCTTCAAATATACAAATTTCCTAAATCAATAGAATGAAACTTCAGAGAGGCAAACTATTGTTAAAAATTCAGACTCAGACTTGAGCTTATCCCTCTTATCTTGAACTCCGATTCGGAAGAGTTTCGAATGTTGAATTTTCGTATATCACCCTTAAGGACGAGATCAGAGACCAAATTGCGGGCAAAAACTACTATTTAAGAACATTTGACCTTAAAAATTTAGGCCAAATGGAGGTCAAATTACTACCCATCCTTTCTAATTGGAACTCAGAGTCATAAGAGCTCTAAATATACAACAACCCTGAGAAGAAAGTTGCAGACGAAACCCCCGCGAGCTAGGGATTCAAGAATTTATCCGCGATAGCCGAGTGGTTAGCATTTCGTACTGCCATTCGGAAGGCTCGGGTTCAAATCCTGGTACGACCAACATCCAAAAGTTATAGAAAATTAAGTTAAATTTTCTAATCGCGGTTGCCCCTCGACAGGGAATGTCAACCCCTCCGAGTGTATTTCTGCCATGAAATAAAATTTCTTATAAAAAACCCATCAGCCGTTCGGAGGTGGCTTAGTATAAAGACGCAAAACCACAAATTGAAGGAGAAGCTCGGTCGAAAATCGCTTCAGCGGTTAAAAAGCGCCAACTATATATATATATACGAGTATATGGCATGCCTGTTGTAAGAAGCGACCAAAAACCAATGATTTCCGCGACAGTCGGGTCTTTATAACGGAATGACACGGATTTTTAGCCTGTCAAAAACTGTCGCTCCCGCAATATTAGCCGAAAACAAGTTTGGGAAATAATTTTGCGGTTAAAACAACAAAAGCACTAGGTTACAGACAATACCGCCTAATAGCAAACCATTACCATAGAAACCGTGGAAGCCTAGGATTCGTAGAAATTTCGAATTCCTTTGACATAAATCTTCATAAAAAAATTCTAAAACAAGTTTGTGGGTCTCAATCTCTACTTTCACCTACTTATATTATGTACTCGTTTCAATTTCGTTAGAGTTTTTCTTACTCTACTCCCTTAATATATATTTAGGTGGCTTCAATGGTCAAGAATGTTTGGATAGCGCTGAATATTATGATCCGAATACGAACATTTGGACACGCATACCAAATATGAATCATCGCCGTTCAGGTGTATCCTGTGTAGCGTTTCGTGGGCAACTTTATGTCATAGGCGGTTTCAATGGCACAGCGCGTCTATCGACTGGCGAACGTTACGAGCCCGATACCCAAACTTGGTCCTTCATACGCGAAATGAATCATTCCCGCAGCAATTTCGGACTTGAGATAATAGACGATATGATTTTTGCTATTGGTGGCTTCAATGGCGTTTCGACCATTTCACATACGGAGTGCTACGTAGCCGAGACGGATGAATGGTAAGCGGCAGTGCAAGTGATATTTACTTTTCTTAATTTGTATAAAAAATTTTCTTTAACCACTCGCAGGATGGAGGCGACCGATATGAATGTAGTGCGTTCGGCGCTCACTGCAAATAATGTGGCCGGCTTGCCGAATAAACGTGATTACATACACAAGGAACGTCATCGTTTAATGGAAGAGCGACGTCAGCGTCTATTGGCAAGCGCCATGGCACGTGATGCTGAAACTATATCCATGTCAAATGCTTCTGTGGAGGCACAAGATGCCGCCATGGATGATTACGATAGCCCGAATGAGGATGAAGATGCCGACGATGAGGAAGATGCCGCGGGTATGGACATTGCTGCCGCGGCAGCACTTGCGCCAGTCATTGAAGATCGTCCCGAAGATCTGCGGCACGATGCGAATCGTCGCTTTCGCGTACAATTGCGGGCACAACGTTTTGGTTCGCATCATGAGATACGACGACGTGCCTAACGGAGACGAGAGGCCATTTAAGTAAGTGTTTGACGAAATGAACCGGCTGATCTATAATGACATGACAAGTTAGTTTAAAATAAATATAAAGAAATATGTTATATAAACGCGCATAAAATCAAGTGTCCTTGATGCTTGAAAACTACTTAAAAATACACGAAGGACTTGTGAGGAGCGAAGAGGAATTACACGAAAAAACGGATTTATATGAACAACCAGTTGGACAAACTGAATCCAGCAAGATCAAATTGGCGAAGGGACTAATTCAAATTGTTGACGGAATTTCTAGTGATGGCAATGGATTGATTAAAAATCGATTTATTTAATGGGTGAAATATCAAAGTAGACGATGAACAAATACATTCGTATGACCGAACTGATGAGTACAACAATTGCTGATGAGCAGAACCGATGATTTTTTAAACTGAATCTTTTTTTTATAATTTGGCATTGAATGTAATGTTGACAAAATTTTTACGCTATTGTACAAAATTATATTTAGTGATATTTTAAAAAATCAAAATTAATAAAAGTTTGGTAACTTAAGACTAGCCCAAAAATGGCGTCATATAATTGGAAGTGAGTGTTGTAGGAGGTCCAATTTTGTATTTCGGAATCCTTTTTTATCAGTTGCCAGTGATTTTAAAAAATTATCGATAACTCTTAGTCGACTAATCAGCAAAACTCCTGTTCACCATTTGATGAATTTTAAATAAAACAACTGGAACTTATTCGCTCGCTGCCGTTTGACCTTGAAAACCAACTCGACAATTTCCCACGAAGACTCGAACGAAACGCCCAAAGAAGTAGATCACGTTTCTGAATACAATAATGAGAAGGAGAGAAGCCGATTAAATGTTCTGATAATAAAAGCTTAAGAAAGTCTCAACAGCCGAGTGGTTAGCATTGCGTACTAACTTTTGAATTGCCAGGGCTCGAGTCTTGGCCCGGGCAACATCAAAAAATTATAGAAAATTAATTTTCTTAAATGCGGTCGCCCCTCGGCAGGGTATTGCAAGTCCTACGTGTGTATTTATGACATGAAATAAAAGCTCCTCTTAAAAATCCATCGGTAGCTCTTAGGCGGCTTAGAATAAACTGTAGGACAAGTCACTTTCCTAAATAGTTTTTAACGTCGAAAGAGAACTTTTTGCACGCAGAACATAACACATTGTTAGCTTGTTTTAGTCATGCTGACACCAGGCATTACATCATCTAAAAATTACTTGAATCGCCGCAAATAATACAAACTCTTCGTTTGCAAAAGGTTTTGCTTGTACTCTTAGAAAGAGAGGGTAAAAATCTAATGATCGATTATCTATGAATGACGTTTAGGACCTGTCAGTGTGTAGTCCATCCGTGAAATTTAGTACGTACCTCATTACATCTGTGGAAGAAATTGAAACCGTGATATTAAAACACATCCTATGGATGTCCTTCATACAGAGTCCCTAATATTAGTCTCTGCTTCCATGTCGCGCCGGCATAGTTTTGCACAGAGCCTGCCCACTACTTGTACCAGATAAGAAGTAATTTTGTTGCAACTAATGTCGAAATAGAGTAGTAGATTTACCTTTTACCTATCCAGAGAGTTAAGTGCGTCATACCCTGCACGACACTAGCCACCACTTTGCTGGTATCCTTATATACAGACTCATCTAACGCCTCCCAGCTCCGGAACATATCGAGCCGCTACAACAGCAATAGTAAAAATATAGCCGCTATTTTGACTAGGGCAGAACTAATAGTACCTATTGACCTGTCGCTGTCGTGAGAGTCACTCATTTGTTTATCTAACCCCTTTCCCTCTGGTCCGAACCCATCGAAACAACTTGTTTCATGAACCTCACGTTAAACGGCCTCGATGACTTAAACTGATCTTAACAGCAACAACACGGACAGGAATTACCTGATGACTTAAACGGGGTTTAGTTGCCGAAAGGGTAGCCGTATAAAATCCAGGTTGTTGTTGTAACCGCAAAAAATATTCCCTCAAAGTAGTTTTTAGGGAATGTCAACTCCGGTGCCTAGAACCGGCTGTCGTGAGAGTTCTCCCTCCCTCCCTTCGCCAAAACAGTTCATTTTCTGAATCTCCTCTTTGATGGACTCGACGACTCAAGGTGAGTCTCGCCTGCCCCTAGGTGGAGTTATCATGCCGCTACAACAAAAATAACAACTGATTCTGAACGTCCAGCTCTAAAACTTCGGAATGCTGTAACCGTTGGTGGCAGCAGAGCAAGAGAAATAACTTCAATTCGGTTGTGGATGGATAAAATGGAGAATAATTTAGTTTAAGAGCAGTTTACCTGGGCGTATGAGTAACATTACTGACATATAAAGGGGTTTCATAAATAGATCGTCGTGAGTTGAGCAAACGAAGTCTCAAGTTTTGTTACATATAAATATTATATTTTGAGCACATAGTATATATGTACAATATGTATGTAAATATATATTTCCACAAGCGAACGCAGTTACATGACGCATTTAAACACTCGGGTGCTAATCGTTATATGTAAATGTGAAACTGCTACTTCATGCAGCATACAGCACCAATACTTTTCCCGCGCTTACTAACAAACAAAGATGGCTTAAATGAAATACAAAAACTTGTATAAAAGAGTCCCGCAACAAGCAAAAGGATGTCATTTCATTTTCTACGCTGCTCTGGATAATAGCCAACCAACGCAGTAGCGAGCTAACACGCGGGTGAAAAGGTCACTGAAATGGTGAGAGCACATTGAGATGCTAAGAAATTAATACGAAAATATTTTACACCGTTAATCTTCATTTTCGTCGTTTCTTTTTTCTTTTTTGTTTACTTTACGTGTAGAATGAATATTTTGATTTTTTTGTACTTGCCGCCATCTTAACAATTACAACACCGTCTTTGAGTCAACTATTGGAGGCACAACCGATCGACAGCAGTCCCACTACGGCACCGCTCGGCTGTCACCAGCGGCTCTACACATACCGCATCACACAAGCTGACGAGCAGGGCCGTGAATGTTGGGATTATGTAAGCGTGCGCTCCTGTTGGGGACGTTGTGACTCTAGTGAAATTTCCGATTGGAAATTTCCATATAAGCGCTCGTTTCATCCCGTTTGTGTGCACGCTACGCGGCAACCAGCTGTAGCGGTACTGAGAAATTGCCATCCGGAAGCCAGTGAGGTGAGTGAAATTAGTGTGTAAGAATATAAAGTGAAAAATTGTAATTTTTTTATTTCCTCTATTCTATCCCAGGAGATACGTCGTTATGAGTATATGGAGGCTGGCAGTTGTCATTGCCATACTTGTTCTACTTTGGATACCAGTTGTGAAGCACCAGTCAACAATATTGTGGATGAGAAGTCGAGTGTGAAGGTGTTGGCTTTAACCGGATCCGACTCGGATGTCTTGGATTACTGATATTAATTGAAACTTTATTATGTTAACAGTTATTATCAAAAATCGAAAGAGGGCAGTGTTGCTGAACTTACAAAATAAATACCATTATGCGGTGGCATTAATCCAACTAGTTCTAATTTAAAATTTTGTTGAGTGTTGATTCCAACGCAGCCTCTCAAATCTGAGACTTTAACAGGTTCGACTAAAATCTTTAATATAATTATCACTATGCAAATGAGCCTAACGAAGCCAGATTTGAAATAAATACTAGATAACGGTATGTTAAAGGACCTTGAAACCTAGAATATTATAAAAAATGTCGGACATGAAATAAATATTAGATAAAGGTATGTTAACGGAAATTGAAACCTAGACTATTATGAAAAAAAATAAAAAAAAATCATGGAATTTAAATATACTATTACTAAAAAAAAAACGAGGCAGAGCTACTAAAAAATAATAAGATATAATAAAAAATGCATGTTATATAAAGAAAATCATAAATTCAATGTCAAAACAGCAAATAAAACTAAAAATGTTTTAAATATTTTGTATATCTTTGAATGGAAAGTTTTTTTTTACTATTGTATTGGTGGAAATTGGTTGGTGTAAATAAAGAATTTTTGTTTATTCAGATAAAAATCACAACTAAGCCCAATTTCATTTGATTTTTCCCTTTTAAATATTACAAAAGAAATAAGTAACTTCATTGAATTTTTTTTCTTTATCTGTAAGCGTTTGTATTTTATTTCGGTGATTTTTCTTCTTTGATTTTTATTCCTACCATTTGCTGTACAACTATTTAATAATTTTATTTAGATAAGCACATCAAACAAACACACTTCCCACCCCTGGTATTCACAACGAATTTTATGTGAATATGTGTTCCCACATTTCTTCGGTGTCTTCTTTGTGTTTTTCGCTTATTAAGCAAAAACTTCTTCGGTATTTGTCTGTTCAACTCAACTCAATCACATTCTAATAACTAATAAAGTAAAATAAAAATTTAAAAAAAGGAAAACTTACAACTTAGATTTGCTATGTACGTTACATGCGTGCGTTACATAGAGAGGAATAACGCGACTACATTCAACTCCACAAATTATGGAGTTACCCCCAAGTCACTACCAGCAACTAACCACTACTCTATTCGCATATACAAAATGTTGCAGTCAGTTTGTTACATGCCATATAAATATGTATGTACTCATATGGTTTTACAGAAATTTTACGCCTGAACCATTTGAGTTCGTTCGCATCAATTGGAAGAGACAATAAGCCGCTGTTATGCCTAAGCCGACACCTCCGCCGATCGCACATTTTCGAAGACCAGCTGTTTGTGTATAAAAAAAAAATACAATTACTTAGAATTTAAATAATATAAGTTTAAATTTAATTCCCTACCTGTGGATTTATATAACAGACCCGTGGCTGTGCCAGCAATAAGCGTATTAATGTCATCGTCTTCACCACGTACATTTTGCAGCAGTACACCAAAAGCTGAATACATAACGGCAAGTGTGCCCAGCGTATTTGCAGTGCCAGAACCTTGTTTCATAATATGATTCAGCAGTCTAAAAAATAAATAATTATTATTACGTATACTTTAATCAAATTTTAGTTATTTCAGCCACCATATGGCACTTACTGTGTTCGTCTGAGTTTGCCCGTTTGTTTTAGCGCAGATGTTGTTTGTAGACCGTTATAAAATCCAGCTAAACCACCAATCCCCGCTCCAACCATTACTGAACTACCAATTTGTGAGAATGCCAATTCGAAACGTCCACGTTGTTTATTCGCTCCCTCCGGAAAAATAAATTCTGGCTGTGCTTGTTGCAAGTAGCGCGGGTCATAATTCAAATAAGGAGAAATTGGTGTAGCGAATGTGCTGGTTGCGGACGACAAGCCACTTGATCGGTTTGGTCGTGTTGTATCATCTGATTTTTAATAGTAATAAAAAAAATTATAAATTTTACGATATTATCTATAAATTGCACTATAATACAATTACACACTAGTCACGGCAATTGCGTAATGCACACCCTGTATGCCGTGTCTAGAATATTCATGCATTGCAGCCTCTTACCTGATGATGACGACCCCAGCGATAGCGGTTGACTTAAGTATTCTTCACTCATTGTCCTTGTTACGCCAAGTATTTATTAAAACTTTAATTTTCTGTAAGAATTTTGCCAATATTTCTAGTCAGTTTTTAGTTGTAGAATTTTTCTTCGTATCTTTCCAACCGGACTGAGGTTTGACAGCTGTGACAACCAAATGTCATGCACATGTGCGCAAAACTTAACGAAAAACCAATCAGGCAAATTCACAAGAGGATGCTATTGTAAATTGTTGGGAATAGAAATTAAAAATACCAAGTACTTCCAATTTCTTTTATTTAATTGCTTTTATTATTACCTCAAAATATGTATAAATATATATATGTATATACAAAAAATATGGTACCAAAGTTTTTTATGACAAATTTCTTAAAGCAAAATCTGACAGCGAAAAATGTCACACAGAAATTCAACAATGACAGTTTATTCTAAACTGTTCTCGACAAACCAACCAATTCTTCCCATAATCAGTCAGTTGTTTTCTGATGTGTTGGTTGTTCTATTCATATTTGCTATTTGCTGATGAAATTCATTGCTATTAAATAGGAACTGCATTGTGTGTGATTTATAAAAGATTTTTGAGAAAACTACAAATTACATAAAGGAATTGCGAAAGTAACCGTGCGTGGCATAGTGGAGAAGCTGGGTTTTTCGGCGATGGCTTCAGCGGATGTAAATGTGAAATTGTCTCGTCTCTATCATTTGGCGCAGAAATTTAATAATTTCTATTTAACAGGTATGAAAGAAATAATTTTAAATGCAATAATAACTGAAACAAGTTTGTAAATGTTTAGAGTTAAAATAAGAGTATAGTTAAAAGTTCAACGACTACCTAACGTCAGCTACATACATATATATATAAGCATATCCTTTCATCGATTTGTGTACACTTTTCTATAATGCGGTATGTGTGTGTATTTAGTTATTCTGACCAGAATGTCCTTCGGGTATGTATAGCATCACAAGAAAAGCATAGAAATGAACCGAAAATCTGTAAAGAATTAGGACAACATGAGATTCCAAGATTGATGATGTTGAAAAGAAATGATTTGAGTGAGATTTAGAATCTATAAAGTTACCTTGTCGATATCCTTTTTGTATGTAATTGAATGAAATACATATATACATATTTACATATCAAATCAGGGCAGCTTACATACATACCTACAAATGTATAAAGCGCTATATGCTTTCTAATGTTAATTTTGCCGGAAAAGGTTTTATTTGACACCAAGATATTGTTAAAAGCTATATACGTGTACATACCTATATTATTTCAATAATTAGCTTTGCTTATAAGTAAAGAAATTTATATACATATTTTATATAATAATTTGTATATGTCTTAAGCCATTGGGTGTGGTCGCTAAACGCAGCCACATATGTACATTAGTTGTATTTATTTAGGATAATATTTTTTGTGTTTCCTAAAAAATCTTCAAGGAGCTAGGAACAGTGTTGCTAAAAACATAAACTTGTGTTTAAAATATAAAAAAGAGCTAAAGAGATAAAAAATTCTAATCAAATCGATGTAATCTAAACAGTAGAACAGAAGCTTTAGCATTTGATGGATGTAAAGACATATTATAGAATTTTTTATTTAATTGTTTATAATTTTTACGCTATTAATATTCTGAAATTCAAAATAAATACCGGATATTGATGTTTTTGAAAATCTATTTTACATTTTGCTAAGTTTCATTAAAATTCGATTTGGATATTTGTTTTAAAAAGATAACAAAACCAAATCAGTCACAGAAAATTGCTTAATTGCTGTTGCCCTATATAAATGTACATTTATTTGCTTACACATGTACATATAAAGTGCTCAAATGGTACGCGTGCCGTCTGTCCCGTTTCCACATTCAAACACTTGCTCATTCATTTAAATCATACAATTAATTTGTAATTGTACTACTGATAAGCGCCAATTTAGCGCGTAAGCATTTCGATTAGTATTATTATTTAGCATTTTTCATTCTTGTCACTCGGTATGATCAGTTCTTCCAATTTCAAATTGTGTGTAATACAAAATAAATTTCTTTGGTTTATAAAATTATTTGCTATACAAATGAGATAAATATGTATGTGGAAACAAATTGTCATACATAAAAATAGTAAAATTTAGCTTAAAGGCACAGCGATGCTTATAAAAATTATATTATTTTTTAAATATTTTTTCTCAAAGTGCATAATCTACTGAAATTAACAACAAAAACTATTATCTGTTTATAATTTTCCAATGAAACGTAATAAAAAAGCGTATTGCCCAACCTGAGAACCACTTAAGTAGAAGTAAAGTAGATACCATCATTTACACCTGTCGATCAGGTGCACAACTGGGCGCTGCTATCCACACCAAACTGATTGGTGAGTCATAATTTGCCATGAAGTCGGAGTGACATGTTTGTTGTAGCGAAACGTACATTAAAGTGCAAATATGCCGTACGCACATATGCATTTATCTTTTGTATGTACAGATGTGTATATGTATGTACATACTTTTAAACATTATCTCTAGCTGCCAAATAAAGTTTGTTATTATTTGACTTTGCCAACTTAATACTATACACACAGCAGAGATGCATACTTATAGGTATGTATGTATGTATATATATTCTCGCTATTTATTTAAATGTTAACACAATTACTCATTTTAAGTGCCAACAAGCAAGTCAAAAGGATACGTCAAGTTAGAGAAACTGCTTGAAGTAGGACATTTGCTATATGATGACCATGGTTAGCGCCATCGACAATTATAATTTTCTAAGTCACCTTGAATGAGTGTGACATTGTGCGGGCAAAATATGTGCATATTTATATGTGCGCTTACATACATACATACACATATTGCAGAAGTCCACGCGCCACATATAGACGGAACTGTGTATGTTTAACTATATGCATGTAGCTAGGTAGACACATACATATGTACATATTATACAGAAGCTCTTTTCTAGCGTTTGTGCCACATTTGTTTATATCAAGAGGTTCTTAATTGTGCGCACATAAATAATAATTATAGGCCTTTGTGATGAAGCGCGTCAAATGAACTTAATTAGTAAAAGAAAGCAATTTAATTATTATAAGAACTATCAAATTAAATTGTAATTATTATTCCGCTGAAAAAAAAAGATTCTTTGTGCACTTTTTTCAGCTAAATCAATTTTTTTCGCAATTCCCAGTTATAAATGAAATTTTATTAAAATCAAATTAAAATTTTTGTTTGAAATATGAAAAAGAGTTCTTGTAAAAACGCCACTGGCGCTATAAGAAATTGAATTGACAAATATATTATGCATAAAATAAAAGAAAAGAACGCAATTTTTAAAAAAATAAAACTTAAAAGAGTGATGAGGTACAACAATCGCGTCTTTTTGGCGCAGTGACGTTAGACAACGATAAAAAAGTGGCTATAAATCTTCCAAATGCATATTTACACTCTAAAAGCAAAGATAACCTCACTTTAGTCTAACATATTTATAAGATTTCCTATAAATTGCACATAAAAGTCCAATTATTCGACGAAATTATATTTTAATATCAAAAATCCACGACGATTATTGCATTATTTGCTGACATGCAAGTAGCTTAAAATACATAAATACATATGTCTACAGAAATAATTACACTAAAATCCGTTGATTAGCAGCTTTGCTGTGTGTTTATTTTATTTTTCTATATTTTTATCAGCACAAAATTGCGAAAACGTATTTTTTTCCTTTTTGTTTTGTTGCTTTTCATTGTTTATGTTCTTATATTTGCAGAGTGGCAATTTGCAAACAATTAAAATACTTTGATTCCTCTTTGGCTTTGCATTCTTATTGCCAAAAAAAAAAAAAAAAAATAGCAACAACAAACGACTTATCGCCGCAATAAATTTTTCGATTGGTTTTTGTTTTTGTTTAAAATAAAATAAAACTCCTTGGCTTTAAAATGCTTAGTTTTGACAAACAACAAAAAAGCGTATGTTTGTATGGTACACAATAATATAACAACATTACGATGCTAAATTTAAGGCGTATTCATGAAAATATATGTACATATGTATGTATGTATGTATTGAATTTGGTCATCTATAAACAATTTTGCAAACAACTCTTTACATATATTTGTGTAATTGTGCACCGTATGAGTACAATAATTACCAAAAAATTAATGAAAAAAATATATAAAATACCAAATAAAAAAGCCTTCTTTAATTTTAGTAACTTGTTTTCTTCATTAAAGCTTAATCTATCATTTGTTCCAAAAACCACACCAAATTTGATTTTTTGCTAAAATTAAAAATACATAATTTACATATATATTTAATTAATATATTTATTCTTTTATTTAATTTTATTTTTTTTTTCAGGTTTTCAAAAGGGAGACATACGTCCATTTCTAGTTGAAGGCGAACAAGTTGGTCTTGTCAAAGCCGATGTCATTAAGCAGCTACAACGTTATCCCGAAATATTCTGTATACGCGATTGTGAATTTACCAAACAGGTAAGTTGTTCTCCTATATGTTTGTTATATGGGTATGTACAGGAATTAAACTTCTTTATTTCTCATCCATTTCTCTAAACAGGGCATAGTTGAGCTAAATCCTGCATTCCGTGACTATGCTGAACGCACAAAGCAAGTCGATATAGTATTACGTGATTTACGTTCTAAGGGCATTTTTTCTGCACTCCAAGGTTGGCGTGATGAGGTAATCAACTGAGTTTTATATACATGTGCATATATCATTCACTTTTTGGTATTGCCATTTTCTAAAATATATTTTTCGTATATTTATAGTATTATGAGGTTAAATCGGAATATCGTAGTCTATTAAAAATGGATCGTTCGGCTACGCCATTATTTGGTGTACGTAAATATGGTGTAGATATTAATGGTTATGTACAACATCCAACGCAAGGTCTTTGTATTTGGCTACAACAACGTTCGAATACCAAAGAAACATGGCCCGGCAAATGGGATAATATGGTCGGTGGTGGCTTATCGGTGGGCTATGGTATTAAAGAGACTGCAGTTAAGGAGGCAGCCGAAGAGGCATCCATTCCAAGTGAACTTGTTAAAAATCTTGTTTCAGCCGGTTGTGTTTCATTCTTTTTCGAAAGTGATCAAGGTTTATTTCCAAATACGGAATATGTTTTCGATTTGGAACTACCATTGGATTTTGTGCCACAAAATGCCGATGGCGAAGTGCAAGCATTTGAGCTATTGCCGGCCAAAGAGTGTGTAGAACGTGTATTTACACCGGATTTTAAGACGACTAGCTGTCCGGTGGTTATTGATTTTCTAATTCGCCATGGCTACATTACGCCTGAGAATGGTGAGTGTACATATATTGAAGTCATGCAATTGATCATAAATAAACAGAAAACAAAGAAATATACAAAAAATAATATTAATAATAATACCTCGCACTGGCTTAAACGATTGTTAGCTTATTTTTAGATTGCATTAATGTCAGTAGACCGTGTAAATAAATATTTATAAATGATAATTGTTCTTTTTACTTTGTATTTATTTTTACAGAGTTTCATTTCACGCAAATCATTGAGCTATTACATGTGCCACTACAGTCGCTCTACACGTACAAGTCGCTATTGGAGCAGAAACAAAAACTTAAACAACAACAACAACAACAAAATCAGCCGCAACAGCAACAACAACAATCGCATAATGCCAATAATATAAAAACAATTGAGAATGGGCACAATAATAAGGAAGAAACATTAAAAAAATAAACAAATAAAAATAAAAAAAAATAAAAAATGTGCAAAATATGGTATGCAAAAAGAAGGTAAAACAAAAACAAACAAAACGAATTAAAAATTAAACAAAAAAATACACAAAAAAAATTTTTTTGGTAGTAAACGATTGAATAACAGACTGCGTAGTTTACATTTACGCTCGTAGATATTTACATACATACAAATAAAACGAATTAATGTATTTGCTGTTTATATACATACAAACGTATATGCATATATTTAAACAAAAAGAATGAAAAAATATATAGTTTAGAATATTTAACGCATTATGCGTATAGTTTACACATAGATACAAACATACATATGTATTTTGCTGCAAGTCCCGCATAAAGAATGCTATAAGCTTAGAAAATTATGATGGTTCTTCTATAAGTATGTATGTATAACGCTATCTATCCATCTTCGTACATAGCTACATATGTATGCCACCTAGGCTACTAATTTGTAATGACAATTGGTTTAATTATTGACTTAAAGTACATAATATCCTGCGTTAAATCCAATTACAAATTAAAAACTCAAAAAAAAAAAACGAAACGAAACCAACTCGTGTAACGAAAGAGACTCGTTTGTAACAAACGATAAAATGAAATGTGTTAAATAATTTTTCAACGAAATTATTTTTTTAATATTTTTTAATAACGAGCATAATTTTACTTAAGCGAAGTGTTAAATTAGATATGTCTCACATATTATAAATAGTGTAGAAATATGTTTATAAAGGCTATTGTGAAAATATTGAATTTCTTGCTAGTTGAAAAAAAAAAACAAAACAAAAATTATTGTACATGTTACTATTATTTCCTTTGTTTATACATATGTACTACTCTATAAATAAAAATATATGTACTCGTATGTATTATATTTACCTGTATATCTTATTTACTATTAAATATACTTTTATTTAGTTGAGATGGAACGCAATGTGAACTTAAAATTGTTTACTATTTCTATTTATTACAATATTATTATTCTTATGGCTTTATTTATACCATTTCCCAAAAAACTTATAAAAAAAGACATATGGAAAAACAACCTAAATTTGCATTCATGCACGCGTTATAATGTCGATATATAATGTAGTAATTGTAATTTATGTAAACGTTTTTTGAACATTTTATCACTGCGTAACAATATATATACATATATATAAATATACGAAAAATATAAATAAATAAAATGCACCACATTTTTTTAATGAAATAAAGATTATAAAGGCTTGACAATTTCAACATATGTTTTCGAATGATTTTTGAACGTTGCACATGCATATACACATACATACATACATACAGTCATAATTTGTAAAATAAAAAACAAAGAAACACAAAACAAAAAAAACATAAGTGTATATAAATTTAAATGTTCAGTATTTGACATATTTATTATGATATATTATTGATATATACTGTTGATATTATTACAGTTAATATGCGCGTGTGTAACAAATTATGAGCTACCATTTGTATGTATTTCCGATTCTACTCAATAAACAAAACAACGAATTTCTCACGAATTCGAAACAAGCTCGTTTTTTAGGCCAGCGAAACTTCATTACAACGTATTGTACATTTCGAAGTCGTAGGATTTTGGTGCTTCGGGAAATCGTTTTTTAAGCATATTTTAATATTTTAAATTATTGGAAAATCTAACATTTTTATTTTTCGAATCAAAAATTTATTGCTATCATCTTAAAAAATCATAAAAAGGTATACATAATTGTTTTTTTTTTCATAACAAAGAATATTTTCGTCTAAAATTATTATTAAATTTCTTTTGTTTAACCTTCTAGCGTTACGTTACGTTACGACGAGTTCACTTCAAGTTCTATGCGATCACCACCTAGTTTTTGTATTTACTGAGCGTTAAAAGAAATTTTTAAGCTTATTGAATTTGTTTTTAATTTATTTACTTAAAATTATTTTATTTTTTTCAAACCAATCTCTTTGGAAGTGGTGAAAGCAGTTTTTCTAAATTGTAAACGAATTTTAGTATTTTTTTTTTTAATTTTCTCACTTTAATATTTTATAAATTCTATTAAATTATTCCAACTCTGGCAACTTTGGCTCACAAAGTGTGCAAAATAAACTTTTTTCTGTTGAAATATTTTAAATAACATTTAACATTTTTTAGCATATATTTACGATTTACTAATATTATATAACAAATAATGAACTTGCATTTGTATTAAAAAATAAACAAACATATTAAACTTATATATTTTATAATTAATACAGTACGAGAGCTTTTAAAAAATCATGAAAAATCGTTATTTGCGTGTGTTGTGTCGTCCACCTCGACGAGAGAGAGGAGCGATGAGACCAAAGAACACTTTTACGATTAAAATTATGCTTAGGTGTGCAAGGAAGGCATATTTGGTCCTATAGTCGGTTAGCTCAACCTTCATGACAACACCTCCGACAAAACTGACAAAAACTGATCGACTTCAACGCGTCACGCAACATAGCACCAGTATAAAAACATTCACAAAACCACCTCGGTGTCTCTTATCAAAAGCACGATAGAGTCGCTTTGATCATACTTGATGTGTGCTCAATCCGTGGTGCCAACATCAATCAAGGATGCAGCTAAAGTGCAAACGTACCTCTGTGGAATCAAAAACGCGCGATAAGCAGCTCAGCAAAGGTTTGCCGTCGATAAGCTGTAATCACAACAGAAATTCGAAAGATTCCGTACCAAAATCTCCCTCCAGCTTCTGTTTCTCACTTCCTATGTACCGCTGCGGAAGAGATTAAGGACTGGATACGATCGCCCACGCAGAAACCACGGCTAACAGGTGTAAAGAGTGTACTAGAAGTTTGCAGGGTGTACTTATCAGCGCTATAAGCAGCAGCAGGGATGGCACATTTGAGAAGGAAGAACCGCAATCTATATATAAGGACAATGCCAACGCCCCTCCTTTAGACCAAGACGAGGTAAGAACAGCAATAAGCGGCTTAAAAACACAAAATCTCCTCGTATACCACCTGAGCTAGTACGCTACCGGCTCTTAAGTACAATTTTGTCTAATGAATATATGCCCGAAGATTTGAATCTAAGTAAGATCTGCTCAACCCACAAGAAAGGAGATCTTGCTATTTACGGGAGCTAAAATGGGCTTAATGTCACATATAAGATCCTATCAACAGTGCTGTGTGAAATGAATGATTCAAGTGATTTGGCCTTATTAGACCTGGCAAATCCAGATTTTTAATGCACGTCTACGTCTGGAAAATATCTGGGATGAGCAAATCGACACGCACAAGCCGCCTTGGAAAGCGCAAAAAAAAACATGGCTATTTTTGGTACGATGTCTAAATTTGGTATCCGCAAAACACAGATGTGTGTGTAGCCAAACATTTAGCTGAGTTCAAATTGGAAAGGACCTCTCGAGCCGTTCGCAACCAAATAAGGTTTAGACCTCCTTCGGTATCGTGCATCTTCAATTTGATGCTAGAGAGTGTAATAGCCAGGGTATCATACATATTAAAGATACAATGCTTTTGGCATACATAGATGATATTAATATCATTAATATTAGTGCGGCTTTCTGCAGAGCCCTCTGTCGATGAACTAAAACTATGAGTTATGAATCTCTCATCATGGTCGTCCTTTTGTAAGGAGAATGATCTAGAAGCATTCGAGACATCTATTCTACGCAAGATCTATAGACCTATGCGCCAGGAAAGGAAGGCGAAGAAGATGAAACCACGAACTGTATGAGCTCTGCAATGACATGAATATACCTAGTCAAGCGCATAAAAATATAAAGTCTGCTCTGTATCGTATCATTCGCATGGATGAAGATGCCCCAATAAAAAGATCATTTGACTCGACACCCAAAGGTGGAGATGGGGGTGGATGTCGAAAGCAAGGACACCCCCGAACAACATGGAAGAACCAAGTTTAGAAGGACGTGTCAGCTTTTGGTCTGAAAAACTGGCGAAAATTCGGTAAGGAGAGAAGAGATTGGATAAATTTTTGGTTCTCGGCTCAAACCATCAAACGGTTGTAGAGTCTAAGAATTAGAAGAAGAACGTTTATAAAAATCTGGTTGATATGACCCCGAGTGCTTCGAATGAGAGACCACTAAATGGGTCCTTTGCCCCCACTGCCGATGTAATTGCCAATTCTGTGCCCTTAAGTACGTTCTGGGTGCTCCCTTTCGCCGAGATGTGAGCGTTAATCTTAAGACTTCAGCTTTGATACGCCCAAAATGGTTAAATACTTATTTACACCGGGGTAAACAATAGTCTTTGGTTATAGGTATCTCACTTACCCCCAACCTTACAACCTCATGTGTTGGTTTATATGACTAATGTGTATGTATTGTATTGATAAGTAAAAAAGTCCACAGGCCCGAGCCAAAAGAGGCTTGCTCGATTGCGTTTCGGAAGTTTTGAAAGATGCATCTTCTGGTTCTCCGCACCGGAGTTGACCCAGATTTTATGCGGCCAAGGGCTATCATCCTTTCGTTGACCTAACCACGTTTAGCTCATTACCAGTACACTAACAACATCTTCAAGTAATGAGAAGAATAACTTATGTACATACAAATAAAGACGTCACAACAACCTAGACATTTAAGCTGTCATAAATTTCGCTAGAAATACAATAAAGTGAGCCTACAGCTGTTCAGTAGAAGACGCAATTGTAACCCCTACAAACACTGATCGAGCTCTTACTCAACTAAGGTTAACTAATAGTTGATCGCAAAGTGGTAGTCAAAGTCTGCTATGAACTTCCGCCATAAACCAAACAGCCTAAAAACAAATCCTCTGCTTACCGCTTTTAGTAAGCTCAGTACAGATCGTGAATGTTGATTAGAATGGACAAAGCAACGAAGAAAGTAATCATTTGCTGGGGACGCGCACGTGCATTGCAACTCAGCCATGACTACGACTGTCATTATGACCCTAGCGACTTCTGGTGTGAAGAAACAACTCAATGTGGTGCTGAATTCTACCTCGCCGCACACCGGTTGTAATTAAAGAAAAAGCGAGCCCAGCAATTTGAACAGCTGCCAAAATTATATGCTTCGCGGGCTATTACCTACCAAATGTTATTGTTTTTGTTTTCGTACACTCTCGAACGCCTTGTAGCTGTTGAGTTACTTTAGCCGCACAAAGACTTTGCTTTGACGAACGGAAGTGTGTCGCAATTTCTTGTCGTTACCTTTTAAAAAGAATATGGATCTCGACAGTGTGAAGGTGTGTGTGTGTGTGTAGAGTAGATTCTATGGATTTTGTTTATCCACCCCTTTGTGCTTCTTACAAAGGGTGTTAGTCAAGCGTGTAGCGAGCCGTAATTATTTATTGCGCAATTGTACGTTTACATAATGGAGATTTCTTCATAAGTATACATACGTATGTATGTATGGGCATACCTTTACACAATGGGATTTTGTCGTCCTTTCAACGGAGCCTTCAGCATGCCATAAATCTCAATAAACAACGTGGGAAAATAAATCAAAAATTTCCTTATATCAACCCTTACCTCCAGCACCAACAATAACTCAATTGAAAAACACTGTTATTTATAATAAATATATTTCATGTAATTATTTATTTAAATATAAATAAATCTTACAATTAATGTAGATTTCCAGTGTTCGTTCCCCCTCACCGAGCGCATTACATATTGCGCGCCTTCAGCACCTGCTTCTGCGGACTGCTTATGTTCTCTTTGCCGGGGAAGAGTACGGTCTTCTTGGGTGTGGTGCGCGGTGTGCGCGGCGTCTTTGGCGTACGTGGCGTACGTGGCGTACGCGGTGTGCCCGGTGCCGTCGATATAGTTATCGTTTTGTTGGGATTGGCGGGCGATGATGGTGTCATGCAGCTGCGATTCTTCTTCGTGCTGTTGGGCGTTGTTGGCTTCAGCAAATCGTTGATCTCGTTGGCACTCTCGGTGCGTACACATTTATCACTGGCGGAGGAGCTCAATAGCCAGGAGGCAATCTTATCGCACTCCGCGCGCAACTCGGTGTCAATGAGTAGATCTTCGATTTTCTCCAAATCTGTGCTATTCTCCTTCTTACTAATGCTCTCCTCAACTTTCGACTTGAGCGCTATATTCTCCAACTTCAGCTGTTCACATTCGTCGCGTACCTTGTGCAGTGTCTTCTCTTTGCTATCCAATTCTATTTGGGCAAATTGTAATACGGTTGCAAATTCGTCCAGCGCCTTCTTCATGTCCTGCATATATTGCTCGCGTGACTCGTCCTTGCGTCGCAGCTCATTGTACATCTCCAGGTAGTGTGCGACGTCAGTGGTATTTATGCGCTCCTGGAATGAGGTAGCAATTTTATTGAATTTTGCCAAAGTCTCCTCTTCCGAGGTGAGTATGTCATTGAATAGGTGCTCTTTAATAGATACCTCTTGTTGTAGTGTTTGCGACGATTGACAGAGTGTCTTCAGCGCCGTTTCTGCTTCAACGTGATTATTACGTAGCGCTTCCAATTCTGCTTGCAGCGACAGATAGCTCTGCTCTAAAGCGCCCTTAGCCAGCTGCACAGACTCGAGTTCAGCCTTGAATTGTTCTACATCGGCATCGGACTTCTTCAAACGCTCCATCAATATATTCACCGTGGAACGTGTATTGTTTAGGGTCAGCTGATAATTGTACTTTTCGGTTATGATTTTCGCTATATCCTGTTTTAAATCGACAATTTGTTTTTGTAATGTATCCGTCAGTTGTATGTAGTAATCGATGCCGTTACGCAGCTGCTCTTCATACTTCTGTATCTTTTCGTCGCGATCGCGCAACATGTCATTTGTGGTCTCCAGCAAAACCATCACGTCTTGCTTCTCCAGCTCCACCTTTATGATCTCGTTCTCAGCCAACTTCTGACGTTTGTCCAACTCAGCGCGCCAGTATGCCTTCTCACGCTCAAGCGCATTCTCCAAATCGGACTCGAGCTTCTGCACTTTTTGCTCTGCCTGCTCCTCAGCGCTGCGCACCTTTTCTTGAGCTGTCTCAATTAGGTGTTCCTTCTCCATCAACTTCGCCTTCTCGCGACACAACTGACGTATTGTGTCACAATGCGCATCAATCTCACAGTTCTTGTCGAGCAGCTCGTCCTGTAGGGATTTGATAAGCTCACATTTGCTTGCCAAGTCATGCTTCAATGTGCTGCGCTCCTTCTTCATACACTCCATCTCGTTTTGTGTGATCTTTGTCTCCTGCGCATAACAAAGCGCGTCATGTTCGATTTGCTTCTTCAGTTCGGCCAAATTCAGATTGAGCGATTCATTGGTGTTGCGCAAATTCTGGATGATTTCGGTATCTTTTTCGGCGCGCTCCTCACTTACTGCAAGTCTTTCGCGCGCCACACTAATCTCCTGCTGCAATGTATCCAACTTTTGCTGTTTTATACGCTCTTCAATGCATTGTTGTTGCAGCTGTTGCTCGAGCGTAGTTTTCTGTAGCTTCAACTCACCCATGCTCGTGTGCAATTCCTCTAACTCATGCGCATGACGCGCTATAAGCGAATTCATCTCCTCACCCATCTTGTTACAGTTTTCAGTTTGCGCCACGTTTTCGGCGCTCAGACGATCGTTCAGTTCTTTGTGCGCCGCATTCTCCGTCTGCAGTGCGTGTATTAGGTGCTCGGTTTTCTCGACGACACTAGCATTCTCCGCACGCAACTTCTGTTCGGTCTCCTTCAGCTGCTCCACATGACGCTTCAGCACATCTATCTGGCTCATATAGCTCTCGAGCAGCTCATTCTTTTTACGTATCTCCTGCTGCAGCGCCTCTTTGCCTTTAAGTCGACTACCGCCGGACTTCGACAACTCCTTAATTGGTGTTGTGGCAGCGGAGTGTAGTGGCGTTGAACTGGCTGTGCTGGCGCCGTTATTATTATTCGCTGTTTGCGCGGTATCTGTTGGATTATGTCGAAAGCGTAAGCGCTGCGGTAGTGAAGGGGTGCGGAAGAGACGCAAACCCTTCGACTTTTTATCTTCCTTCACAACACCATCCTTGGGTATAGCAAACTCCTTGGCGTCCTTCGAACTGGTGGCGAAACGTACGGCCTCTTTAAAGAATTTCTCGATTTGGTCTTTGCGTTCGGGGTGTCCGCTGCTTGTGCTGGCTGTGGCGTTGGTGGTTGTTGTAGCTGTTGTGACGGCGCTAATACATTTGCTGGGCGTGTTGACTGTGCATGCGTCGGTGGCCAAGCGCGCGGTGGCGGGTGAGTTGGCGCAATCGACATCGACATCGTTGAAACGTTTTAGTTTGGCTTTAGAAAAGGACATTTCGCGTTGTTTGTTGTGGCAGAGAGTAGTTGGTAAACGGTTGGAGTGGCAGTTGTTGTGTTAAAGATCGCTCGAGTGATAAGCGTTGAGGGTGCGTGTTAATTTAGTTTATTTATAGCTAGAGACGACCGTTATTTCAATTTTGTGGCGGTGTATTTCTTGTGCTCCTTTTCTGGAGGTTTGGACTAAATTTTGCTTAGAAACACATTTAGTTAAGTCCGTTTGGTTTTAGTATAATAAAATAATACTTTTTGCAGCAATAAAACAAACAAGCAACAATTGAAACAAAAACTTAAAAAACTTCATAAACAAGTCTGTAGAGATATAACAAAGATTCTTTTTTCTTTTAACTTTTGAATAAAAACACTTAAAACGCGGTTACTGTTCGTGGTATTCGCAGTAGGAAACCCTCTTCTTTGGCGTAGAAAAGTTCCTGCTCGTTCGGCGGTAAAATCCTGACTGATTCCACACTTTCAGCGATCGCAGCAAACACAGCTCCGAGCGCCGAGCGGCGAGCTGCTCGCCCAGTTCGTTATTTCAGTTAATGCTGGCGCTGGTGGTGGTTTTCCCTGCTTGAGCTGCAATGTGGTGGTTTTTAAACCTTGTAACGAGTAGTCGAAATATATACATACATATGCGGTTGTGCAACTGAAAGGTGCCGTTGCGGATGAGGGAGAAACCTTTGAAACGGAACAAAAACAAGAAAATTAGCCTTGCTTACAAGGCAATGGGTTCTGTTGTTATGTATTGAAAGTTACTTGCTTATTTTCTTATACAAATATACTTAAATATACTCGTATATATACACATATGTATGTATGTATTAATGTATGAATGATAAGGTAAATGCAATAGCAGTCTTATCCCCATACGCCTTGTGACTGTTTACAATGCTCGCAGTAACCGTTTCTTTGTCGTAAATTTTCGTTAAATAAAAATGCGGGCAACTCTTTGTTTGCGCTCCTGGGTGTTACCGGAAGGAAGCTTGGAGTAAGCAGTATAACTAAATGTCTCTCATCTTGCGTCTGCCATTAACATTTATTGCGTTTCGAGTCTGATGTAACAACCCATCATTCATTGAGCATAGAAAGCACTGCAATCCCAAGCATATCTGGTTGGTCTATCCCCTGTAAAAGTTGTATGCAAGCTTGTGAAAGATTGAAACTTTCCATTATACGTTTGTAGTGTGGCTTTAGATTAGGTCCACCACAACCAGTCCTGCGCGCGCACCGTCCTGGTAGCACTGGGTCTGTCCAAAGCCTTCACCACCGTCTACAATTGAAGATTCCTCATTACCGCTGAGGTTGGGGTTAAGCTACCTAAATGCTCGACTGTCAACGGTTAAACAAGTGACTCCGCACGGTAGTGCCTTCTTCCCGCGCTTCTGTTTAGCTTTTACATATCGAAACTCTTTTCTCCACCATTGGGCGTTTCATTGATATCATATGCTTGGTATTGTCGTCTAGCCAGGATATTATTAACTTATGTTCGAAAGTAAACTACTGTCTCACCGATCTTTCCCACTTCGAAATCCTCTGCTATTCTTTTCATCAGCGAAAGAGTACCGGCTTTAACTCGACATGAGCATCGATGGCGTAAAAATTCCGACAACAAATAAACCAAAGTTACTGTGAGTAACATTCGACAGCGCGCACCACTTCACTGCGTATACGACTACAATTGCCACAAAAGTAGAGAGCCGCCATAAAATCCTGAAAACGTTAACCGGTCGCAATTGGGAAAATGTTACTCGCAACATGCAAGGCAATTGGCCGGCCGATCGTAAATTACGCTGCTCCGATTTGTACCGAGACGCAGTTGAAGAAGCTACAAGTATGCCCTCAAGACCGTGACAGAAAACCTCCTGAAGTCACCGGAGCATAACTTGAACAGTGAAACGTCCATGTTACGTTTTAAGGTGCATAATCCTATGCTCCTGTCGAGAGTACCCCAACAGACATTTATTTGGAACTAAACCGCCCACCAAGCACATCAGGAAAGGAGTATTGGTTTACACAGACTTCATTCCGGACAATAGACAATATCCGGGGCTTTAAACGCGATTCATTGAGAGCCCATTAACATCTGCTTGAACTCTCTTCCAGTCTCAGCATCGCGGAATCCAAGCAGCACCTATTGCGTGCGAAGAGCTCGAGCTGCTTTCCGAGACGTGAGGAATACGGGCATAATTAAGATTTCGTTGTTGTTGTAGCGGCTATTAAACCCCACTCAGGAGCAGGCAAAATGATTTAATTAGTCATCGAAGTTATCTTACGGGAGCTCCAGGAAACGGAATGTTTCGACGTACTCAGTTCAGAAGGTGTGGGTTGGTTAGATGGATTTAGACTCATTACATGTATGGCATACGTAGGGTATATCGAGGTGTAGTCTGAATAAGTAGGAATTCAGTCTACTCAAATATCCAGTCCTTAACTCTGCCAGTATTCTGAGTACGCCATTCACGAGAACAGAGTTTATGAAGGTGTCGACAGACTCTCGGTATGGTGTCCTATCCAATAGCTGAGTTCTAAAGTGCTGAATGAAATCTTTCATGTCAAATACTCCTTTCCCGATGTGCCTAGGTGGTGGTACAGCTTTCAGTTTTGACAGCAGCATCTCAGCATAACATTATGCTCCCTTCCCTATTTTCACCAGGTGGTATTGTATCGAAAACTGTCAAAGCTGGAGTGTTTAAATCCAAACAGCCGCCATAATCCAGTCACAGTAGCCGCTGTCTCTGTAAATAGTAAAAGTGCCTTCATAGATAGTTCTTTGTATGCATATTCACTTGGTACCGAACGACTCGAAAATGTCCTTCTCAGCCCTAATGAAGCTTCTAGCAAAGTTCCACGTGCGTTTACGGAACCGTACATAGTCTTTATCTGAACAGTAATCATAAGTTTTCGTACATTTCCGCCGGTCTAGGGTTAAAATCGAAAATTAGATGATGCGTGGCGATGATGGTGGACGTTTGAGCGACGTCCAGACCTACACTTTACTTTAATCTTTTATACATTTCATTGAACTTATATTTCCTTCCAGGAGCTTAGTGCCACTGTCATCTTGTTTCAGATGTTGTCGAAATGTTTAGGGTCTTAATGCCTTTGGCCGCGTTTTTAGGAAAGCATCTTTTGCACAGAAATTCTAGTTGCCTGTGGGAAAAGCATGGGCTCAAGTTTCAGTCAGAAAATAAGTAGAAGTTTTTGAGATTTTTTTGAATGGCGCATTCTTTCAGATCACTGCCTTCCGCGGCACACAACTCGTAAAGTGATCAGACTATACGATGTTGAGCCATTGACCCAATATGTAAATTAATCATTTTCGGTCATACAATGAGATTTAAAAATTTACAATTACAATTGTACACGAAACGTCTTCCTCTTCGTCCAAAATATTTTTCAAAATCCTTACTTCTTTTTTATTCAATCGCCTATGCTGCTAGTAAGTTACAAAGACTTCAAGCCGCCAAATGAACTTTATGTTTTCTTTTCTTCGTACTTTTTTATGCTCTCAAAGAAAAAATTGTAACTGACAGCCGTATAGATATGCAAACAAGGCTCGTAGTTAAACTTTTGCGCAGTGGAATAAATGAAAATATCCTTACAGTAATCCTAGAACAACGTGCATGCGTACTGTGCTCGCTGTAGATAGGGGTAGCACACGTCCAGTAAGTGCGACTTATATGTAGACTGTACAGTGGGACAGGTTAGAGTGAAATCCTAAAAAATTATATTTGTATCCAACCCTTGCCGCAATCAGAAAAGTGCTATCATGATTTCAATTCTTACTTCCACAGGGAGCTGTAAGGATCCTTAAAACTCTACAAAAATAAAAATACTTTTCGGAGAGTACGCTGCACTCGACTTTTTTGCGTCTTATCTCGGCTATGTTAACCGAGCTCGGCTAATGGTCAGCCTTACAATTCTCCCGAAGACATTTTTACCAGAAACCAAAATGATAAACAGTTTTCCTATATCTAGGGATCCGCTGAGGCGTTCGACAACAGCGTAGCATAATTTTTACAGTCACAAAATGAGAAGTAATTGGGAAGCCCAAAGAAAACTTTTATGATTGGTTCCCAAAAAAAAAACTATATTCTTCTTCGAGTCATTCATATAAAAACTATGGATAGAAAGTTACCGACATATTCTTTCTTTTTAGAGTGTTAGATCCTAAAGTCAATGCTGGTAAAGGATCTAGAAGAACAACGTTTTATGCGGGTCTGAAGGACGGTGTATAACAGTGCGTGCTAGAAACACTTGCAGACTCCTTTCATTTTTATACGGATGGGTCATGGCGGTCACGCGGGAAGCTGACAATTATCTAGATTTAGGCGCTTTCAAAAAATTGTATCAATTTCTTTTCAGATAGCCAGACAGCATTAAGACTCGAGGAATCTGTAACCTAAAAATCGGAAACAGTAGAGATTAGGCGCAGATCACTCACCGTGATGGCTAAGCAGTTATCTCCAAACCTTTTATGTGTGTCAGAGCACAATAACATGAGATGGCGCGCCAGAAAAGGCACTTCTTTTTGGCTTTTGCCATCATGGGAGAGTTTGGGCATGCTGCTCTGTACTTGGAAGCTTACTTCAGAAGAATTATTCATCACAGATACACATCTAAAAAGGAAAAATCTCAACAACGACAAAATGACCAGATCAAAGGTGAAAGAATGTCACGCTTACGCAATTACAGCCGAGGTAACAGCAGTGCTTCATTTCTTCTCTTCTTTTCGCTGCTTGGCTTGCCTCCTTTCCAACGGAGTGGGATTCTTCTTTTTTCTCTGCTTCCACAGTCGGGTGCTGCATCGGAAACTTTCAAAACTGGAGTATTCGTATACATCCGGACAACATGGCCTAGCCAGCCAGCGTAGTACTGTCTCTTAATTCGCTGTATTATATAAATATCTCGTACAACTCATCGTTCCATCGACTGCGTTTGCAGTGGTCTCAACGAAGACATGCTATCTTTTCCATTGGAGCTAGTTTCTACGTGCTCTCGTTTACAAGCTGTGCGACGTGGACGCAAGAGTAGGAATTGAGTACGGCCCTACGACTGTAACTGCTGGACTACAACCCATGAAACCTTATCTCGCTAAAAAGAAAGAAATTATCTAGAATTATGAGTCTTCTTATGGGACATCTTCTACTGCTAACGCTACGCATTAGTTTGACTAGCGGCCGGGGGGTTTAAAGGCTCCACAGTAGAGCTGATGCCCAATTAACACTTTAACCGAACCTAACCTAACCTGGTTCAAGCATCGTAAGCAATATGGGAGTGCAGTTTTTAACTACTAAACCTCCACTCTCGTCACACAGTGCTCATCAGCTGCGTGTGTCCTAACAGCAAGACAGAAGTCGAAACAATTGAATTTGAATTATTATTTACACTAAGAATGCACACATACATATGTATGTACCAACTTCGGTGCCAACTTATTTATTTATGTACTCGTATGTATGTATGAATACACTTTGTACTCGTATACAATGTCCTTTCTGGCATATCCATTGTCGTAGGTATTTCTTCGTTGAGTACATTGGCCGCAGAAAAGGTAAAATGCCATTGCATTGCCAGCGGGGTGATTGAATCATTTTCGCGCGCATTCGCCCAGGCCAGCTGGGAGAATACATACACATTCACACACATCCATACATCCATATGGTACATACATATAAGCGTGTGTGCAAATATGCAGTCTTCAAGATAAGGAGTTTGTTTGAAGGAATATGGAATTTTCATTGCTTTGAAAAAAAGATCGTCACGAAAGTATGTATGTGCGTATGTGCGTATGTATGTAAGTGATTTTTGGTGTTTATGAGTTTGTTATTGTACAGTCTATATGTGACATGCGCACCTTGACATAAATCTTGAAAGACCAGTAAATGAGTCCCTTGTAACGGTCTCTTTTTAATAATGCAAGTAAATGAAACGTAGATTAGTAAAAATCCGTAACAGACCGAGCAGCTGAACGCTACTGATTTCATACATAAATACGTAAACAGTATGTGCATAAGTATGTACGTATGAACATACATACATATATTGTACCTATATATATAAATGATCGACTTCTTTGTGAAATACCTACATATGTACATATATCTAAAAAAAAGTACTGCGTCTGTTGACACGAGCTTTTTGCATGACCACCACGAAAAAGCCCTTAATAATAGACGACTACTTTTTAAATATTAAATTCTTAATGTGACCGGTTACTAATGGGAACCTCTTGGCCGGTACAACTCATCTCTTCCCTTGGCTTCTTAAAGACACTGAATATTTGTTCCTAAAAATGGTCGGCAGGTTCATTCAAATCAAACCATTTATTGTTATCAGACAACCAGAGTGACCGAGTCGGTATCTCTGAGTTTAACAGACCGTAGTTGAATAGATCGAGCAGTTGTTGTTGTTGTAACCGCAAAAATATTCCTCAAAGTAATTTTTGGGGAATGTTGCGGGAGTGACAGTCCTTTTCCGGATAAAAAATCCGGGTCGTTCCGGTATAAAGACCCGACTGTCGCAGGAACTATTGGATTTTAGTCGCCTCTTACGACAGACATGCCTTACCGCGGATAAATTTTTGAACCCATAACCCGCAGGGAGAGGCTGTTGTGTCGCGTGGTATTGACACAAACTACCTATATGGACTCGATTCAACTGAAACTATACACCACTCTACATTAACCATCTCTTATTACCCCTTTAAAGGAAATCACTTAATATCCCCTCCCTTTGATGATGAACCTGCTGGAGTTTATATATTAATTAGTTTTACTTGTCTTTAAACCGGGTCTAGACATAGGGTATGGGATCGAGACGTGCTTTTATAAGATTTATATGTACACTAAATTATATCAAGATACTTTTCTCTCAAACATTCATTTCATCATTACTGAGGTCTCTCATCCGGCGTCTATTTTTCGTTATATCAGCTTTTTACCGAGCGGGTCTCAAGCCCACTGATTAGGTAGGAAACGTAAAACTCATTCATCTATATAAAAAGCCGATAGCCTCAAGCCTCTTAAACCGAATATGTTGGAGTGACTCCACTAAGCTTTCTCACGGGTTTATTACCACATCTCATATAAGATTACTCACGTTTCCAGGGTGTGCAACGAGGACGCACAAGTAGAAACTGGAATTAGTCTTGCAAAAGTAACGGCACACTCAGTATCAATACATCCTGAAAAGCAATTACTTGTACGAAGAACAATTACGCGGCGAGAACTGATGGCTAAACTATTTAAATATAGCGGCAAAGTATTGACAAGGTGCAAGGTGCATTTGCTGAATATGGTCGGACGAAAGTTGAACGAAGATTCTAACATAAAAAGGGGTTGCTCTATCGAGCGAATTGTGTGAAAAACTAAAGCCTACCACCAACGAACTGTTTGGATCTTAAAGATGCAGTTTCAGGCTTAGCAAATCTCCAAATCTTGGAAACAACTTTTGATCACCTCGATCGTCGTTTCTTAAACTACCTTCGAAAAGGGGGCTGCCTTTACGCCGCTATATTTTAATTTGGTGTCCCTGCAAAACATACGGCTGTTTAAACTGACACAAAGCAGCACCAAAAGCTCCGTCAAGATCGGGAAACCGCTCTCCGAAATGTTTCCGCCTTTTTCATCATGATGCAAGAGAAAATAATAGAAGCTTCAGAGCTAAGCAGAGAAGCCAATAAAAACATCAAGAAAAAGACGTTTAACCTTAGCAAAATTAAAAAGGATTGTAATTAGTTATTGTTTAGAATTGTATTCATTACAAATGTAGAATATAACAGATTTACTAAGCACAAACTCACGCTATAATTCACATTAATGGATTTTAAAAATAATATGAATTCAATTATTAAGGGTTAACAAAATCAATTGCCGTGTAAGTAAATTTATCGTGCTATCGATTACAACGATTTTTCACGTCAAATCATCAAACATAATTTCCACAGTCTGGCATCTTAATATACATCGATTGTTCTGCATTGGTGTATTTTTACCATTACCACCTCCTCTGGAGAAATATAAACAATGAAGAGTTTCCAATTCGGTTTCCTTCCTTCGTTTTGCGCGAATTCCAATCTTAAAAAAGTCTAGTGATTGCCAATAAAAGTGTAGAATAAACACTATTTTAAGGTAATGAATTACTTGTGAAAAGTGCGGTAGAAAGTGGCCTAAAAAAAAGTGATGGGTAAAGAAGTGTCTGCTGCCATAAAGCACGGTAAGTGGGATTTAATGGCCATAGCCACGTTACACTGCTTGATAGATAACGAAATGACAGATTAAACAAATAAATCAAATTATAAATCTTTAATTAACTTCATTATAAGCTCAATATGTGTGTAGATAGATGAGAAAATAAACCATACCAAACAGCAGTGCTGGATGACTATTTACCTTTATCGATTGAATATTTGTCTTATACAAATTAACACACAAAAACATATGCAACCATTAAAATGAATGCAAAAGTTGGTTTGGCAAACGCGGAAAACAAGACTAACCAGTAAACTCGATGGATATTTGATTAGGTACAGAGATGTGGAACAGCCGGTTGACACTGTTTCTGATTGGCTGTCTATCACACAACGCTATTCTCTAATAGCACTGTATATAATATTACCAATAAATTGTTGATTAATAACAAGACCATTGCTATTTTTTATTTTTTTTTTACATCATCAAAGCTATCTTGTGCCTACAAAAGCTTTGCCAACACACTACGCTTTTGCCATTTGCCCGTACAAACATAGCTACTTATGTATAATTGTATTACGTGTATATTATCAGATGCTGAGAAAAATCGTTATTTGTCTTGCTGATAAATGGTTTTAAGCATCTCAGATATCATGAAACCTTTTTTGGGTGTATGAGTTCTCTCTAACGTTATAAGATTGTCCTGAGACTATGCAGTAAAAATACTGCACCTCTTCATTGATTGACAACCAGAGGGATTCAAAAGTGTTTTTAGGTTTGTTTTTCGAAATTTTTTGCAGCTAATTAAGATGTTAACCCTGTGGATTAGTTATTTAAAAACTCAGAAATTGCTCGGAGCAGGACTAAGCCTGCCGTAAAGAGCGAACGCTGGCACTGCATATCAAATTTCAATGACATTTTTCTGCCCACTTAGCAGTTTCCTTTTGTAATATAACTATGTAGGCGTTAAAGTTCGAGGACGAGCAGATTAATCATGCAGTATAGTCGTCAAAATTACTACAAATTTATGTAATATATACGGACATTAAGTCCGTATTCATTGAGTCAGCCTACTTGCTCTACACAGATGCACTATGTATGTATGTACAGACAAAAATATTTACTTATATAAACTTACTATAGTACTCGTATCACTTTATATCTGAATAGGTGCTTTAAATAAATACAAACGGAAGTATTTTTTTCTTATCAACTCTCTAAAGAGTTTCTTATCAGTAAGTATGTATGTATGTCCCCCTAAAATGTACTGCCCTTTCCCAGCACAGCCAAACTACATTCACTTTTTTACTTTGCATACATACAATTATACATATGTATGTACATACCTTTACAATTGCTAATTATAAAAAAAAAACTATTTCTTGTGTTATATAATAGCTGAGTAAAAGGGCATGCCACGTATCTTAACATATGCACAAAGCAATACTTGGCGCTTAATAATAGGCTTGGCGCAATAAGAATCGGAAACACAATTCACTTTCGCTGTTACTTGTTGCTGAGAAGAGTGCCTTCGGGCTGTTGCTCAGGGACACCCGGATTGTCTGCGCAGGTTTAACCAGTTCGGTAACGACTTGAGCATTCTATAAACCATTAAGCGCTAAGCTCTGCAAGCTCAACTAGAATCAAGTATGCGAGCGCAAAGGCGCTGCCCTCACTTAATGTCTTCAATTTGTTTATAAAGACAAAAGACCTAACTCGGTATCAGCTATCATTAATCAAGCAGAAAAATTATGGAGTGGGGTAACAGTGGCTTAATCTATGTGGTTGGTAAAAAAAAAATAACAGAAAAACAAAACCAAAAGCAAAACCCCGAGCGCCAAAGTAAGCAATTGGCGAGTTGGTGCAGATATCGCACCTACAAGTGCTCGCTTGGTTCAGTAGCGGTCGGCCAACGTTGGTGTGCAGTTGCGTTGAGTTAACGATCGAGTAGCTTTGTATTAAAAAAAAAATTTCCTTTTCATTTTATTCAAATTACGGTTTGTTTTTTCTGTTTTTGTTAATTTTGTTTTCAACGTTAGTGTTTATTTTATCTGGTGTATTATTATATTATTTGCTAAATTGTCGTAAAACATTATTAAACATATTTACATATATACGTAAATACAAATTGACAAACAAAACAAAAGAAATAAAAACAATTATTTTTAAACGCTAACAACATCTTTACAAACAGCAACTATGCCTGTCTACGATGTACTATATGAGCGCCTCTCCAAGGTGGGCCAGGAGCATTTGCTCAAGTTCTGGGACGAGTTAACGCTCGAACAGCAGGAGATTTTGGTGCGTGATATTGAGGAACTGAATCTTAATGAGCTGAAATTGTATTTTGATCGTGCCACGGCTTCATTGCAAGAGAATGGCATTAAGCTGGACGATCGCATGCAACCAGTGCCCGAGGAAAAGTTGGTTAGCATTGAGCGTACAGCGGAAGAGCGACTCAAGACTTACGAAGAGGAGGGTTTGCAACAGATTAGTACTGGGCATGTCGCTGTCTTGCTGATGGCTGGCGGGCAAGGTAAGTCACATACGAGTACTGTGTATATTTATATAAAAGAAATGTTTTTAAAGCATTTTTAATAACACTCTATATGCGGTTAATCAATTTTTATACATGTATGCTGTAAGCATTTACAAATGTACATATGCCATTGTATACATGTATTATGTGTTGTAAAATTAGCTGTGCGTGCGTTTGCGCTGTTACATATTTGCGAAAATTTAAATTAAAGCAATTTCCCGGCACAAAAAAAAGCGTTTTTATTCTCTGAATAATCAATGTTGTGCATATACATACATATATACACACATACATATGTACATTTGATATGCCAACGTTTCTGCGCACCTCTGCATTCGTGGCAGCTTTATTCATATAAATACGTACATACATATGTACACATTACACCGTTAGCGCCTCTTTTTTTCTGTTGTTACTCAAAAAGTTTATATGTTTGTATGTATGCATGTGTGCAGGCACTTAAAAATATTAAATAAAAATAATAATTAACTTGCTTGTCACGTAACCACACACAAAAGCGCAAAGCGAGTAGCGAAAGAATGCGCGCTCAGGAGTTACCGTAATAAACAAATCGGTAAAGACTTTGAATCTCAGTTTTTTTGTAAAGCCAAACAATTGTTTCTTTTTTTTTTTAATAATGCACACACCTACATGCATAAATAAGTATATTTTTTCTCAAATTTAGTATTTTTTTTTTATTGTAAACCAGTTTGCCTGTTAGCGAGTTTTTGTCTTCGAATTGAAGTTTTCTGCCAGCGCAGAATTATATGTACATACATATATGTATGTATTTTTGTGCATAGCTCTGTTTGCATTGCTGCATTGAGTCACACAGCCGTTTTTTTTTTAATTTTTTTGTTTTTGAAATATATCTGCATTGTATATTGCACAATATCTCTTTAAAGCACATTTGTATGCTTGGAAGACGCAAAACCACAAATTAGAGGAGAAGCTTGACCGAAAATCGCTTCAGCGGTAATAAAGCGCCAATTATAAATATATCTATCTTCTATTCTTTGCCCGCAGCAATTCTATTGCTTATACACACATACATATATCTAATATATACATATGTATGCATTTTATCTCCTCGCTGGCGTTACATTTCCTCTTGCCCGCTTTATCCAACATCTCAATTGCCATGGAAAAACCTTCAATCCAATCATTCATGCACTAACGACTACATATGTACATACATACATATATATATTTAGAGTCCTTTATGCTGAAAATACTTTTCAATCAATGCATCTATAAATGCGCTGCTTGTTGTCCTTGCAGCCCACGCAGCATCTCTTTATAACAAGTATATTGCTGTTGCATCAACCATAACAATTAATCGACGTACATATGTACATATATATAATAAAGCATTTATGTATCATACATATGTAAACAACACTCAAACAAAAATTTTTGCTGACTAAAATATTGTTGCTGATTTTTAGAGAATTTTTGGTGTAGAATTTTAATGTAACCTTAAATATACTTCATTTTTGTTGTTATTGTTGTGTAGTAGTAGTTTTGAAAAGAATTGACTTGAAATGCGTTTTTTTTTTTGTATATTTTCAAAATCTATAAAACCTAAAGCTTCCTGCCAATTGAAGAGTCCGCACTAAGTTTACCGATTTATGTTCGATATAACCAGATTAAAGTAAAAATATCGATTTTTAACACCAATAAGCCGCTTTCAAAAAATTGTATAACATTCCATTAATTTTTATGGAATAAGTTTTTAGTACGCATAAATTTGCGGAAATTTTGTTAAGCAGTGTAATTTTTCTTGTATCCAATTAACTTCCCCATACGGCACAGCAATAAAAGTTAACAAATTATACATTGTTTGTTATCAAAGCATCTTGTTGCTTATGCTATAGAGATATTGAGTTGCTAGCGTAAAGATAGTGGTGCAATATACACGTAATTTCATTATTTTCCTTTTTTCGCGGAACTAACAAAATTTACTGATAAAAAGGAAGAACATCATTTTTTGCTAATTTTCCATCGAAAGTTCAAGTTTGCATTAAAACGCGCCTGGTAACTGCTGCGCAGAATGCAACAATTAATATAAGTTTCAAAATTTTGTATATATTTTTTAGAAAATTAAACAAAATCTACTTCAGTTTGGCAAATTATCAATGTGAATTACATGTTTGAGTTATTACAATGCAGCAGTGCGTATAAGTAACCTAACTTTAATCGCACAATTTTCGATTAATCGATTTCAGCCAGTCATACTCCTTTCTAAATTAAAAAATGTTGAAAAACAAATAATTGCAATAATTTGAAAATTAAACACAAAAGCGCAATAATTAGAGTTTAATTTAAAATCGAACGTGGAAAATAAATAATGGACGCAGTTGGTTGTGCTTACATACACGAATGTATATGTTTGTACATATGTATGAATGTATGCGTATCGGTTAAAAGAAACTGTGAGACCTTGGCTTATTATTTATGTTTAAAAGGGTTATTAACTGCATTTGTTACCCACAGGCACGACGCATACACGACGCATCTTCACATTGCTTAGTTGGTGTTTAACGTCACACTAATAAATATTTACATAGAGAAATTATTTCTTTTTTTTTTGTGACGGATTTTTTTTAATCTAAAAACGTTTTATCTAATGACTCAAACAGCCACTTCAACTTTTAAGATAAAGGCATACATGTCACATACATAAGACAAATATATGTATATGTATATATGTAGCTATGAATGTGAACATCTTTTGACACAAATTGTCATCAAAAATGTACGTCAAAGCAAGTCTTAAGCGAATTTGAAAAAGAAAAACGCGTTTTAGAGGTCTCCCAGCAACAATTAAGCCTAAGCTAAATAAAATGTAAATTAAAAACAATATTAATTTATGCTCATAAACTTTGTAAGAATATCAAATAATCAGATAACAAATTCTTAAGTTCTGCTCAAAAGAATAAACTGATATTTGCATATTTAAATTTTATATTTGATTATTTATGTATGCAATGACGTTCAAAACTTTCAGTTGGCAGTTGAAAAAACGTATAGTTAGCAAATAAAATTTGGTTATTTTTTTAATGTATTCAAAGACTTTCTTACTGGCGTCTCTAATGATAATGTTACGGCATCAGTACTGAAAATTTAGTATGTTCGAGCTGCTGGGCAATAACAATTGTTACTGAATTTCTGAAGATAATTTCAATGTATGTTTCTTTTTTGGAAATTTTATTTCACAAGAATTAAAAAAAAAATACTTTAATAATACCCAAATCCCTTAAGAGCATTTTAAAGTAAAGGAAAAATTGTTAAAAATGAAATTTAAGAATGTAATTTGCATATAATTGACACAACACATTACAATTCTTTCTGCCGAAAAAATACAGAAATTAATTTCGGAGTGGTCGCATGGCTTTGTACAAAATAAAAATTGTTGTGTCTGAGAGCACCCTAATGATTAAATTGGAAGATATTTAGTGTGATCGATTTTCAAACCAAGCTACTAAAATGAGTTGTGGCGTAAAAATTAATTTATTCTCAGTATTAAATCATTTATACTAAAAGAAAACAGAGAACCTCTGCGGGTTAGATGTTCAAAAATTTATCCGTGGTCGGTAAAGTACTTCTGCCGTAAGGAGAAACATTGGTTCTTGTTTGCCTACACCTGAAATGCAGTAAATCAATAATCAGCTGTTCATGGCTGCGGCGTTAATAGCTATGAACAATAGTTATGGTTATGGCACCTCTAATGTGACCTTAAAAAATAAATAGGTGTGTTCGCCCCGCGACGATTTTATGCAAGACCTACAGTTTATTCTATGCTGATGGATTTTTATGAGGGACGCCCGCAGTTAGAAAACTAAACCGAATTTTCCACGAGCTTTCATTTGATATTACGCACTGTAAATCATATAAAAAATATATAAAAATTCATCAATTGAGAACAGCTGAATCGAATTGACTCAAATTTTTTGGAGAATTTTTTTTTAAATGAAATTTTGAATTAATTTTTTGATTTACGTATATGTACATACATACATACTTATATATATCAGTGTTAATTGGCTTACTAAATTCATATATACTCAACTCTTACACTTCTCCTTTCCCCTCTCTACAGGCACCCGGTTGGGCTTTCCTCATCCCAAGGGCATGTACGACGTGGGTTTACCATCAAATAAGTCACTCTTTCGCCTACAAGCTGAACGCATACAAAAACTTGAGGAATTAGCTTATGCCACTACTGGACGACGTGGTGTTATCACATGGTACATCATGACCTCGGAGCACACAATACAACCAACAAATGAATACTTCATGGCCAACAACTACTTTGGCTTGAAAAAAGAAAATATCATACTCTTCGAACAGGGTTCATTGCCATGTTTCGATTATGATGGACGTATTATATTGGATGAAAAATATCGTGTTGCACGCGCACCCGATGGCAATGGTGGACTGTATCGGGCGTTGAAACAGCAAGGCATTTTGGATGATATGAATAAACGTGGCATTCTATATTTACACGCACACAGTGTGGATAACATATTGACTAAGGTGGCCGATCCAGTTTTCATCGGTTATTGTGTGCAGGAGCATGCCGATTGTGCTGCCAAGGTGGTGGAGAAGTCACATCCAAATGAGGCGATCGGCGTGGTGGCCATAGTGGATGGTAAAAATCAAGTGGTTGAGTATAGTGAAATTTCAGCAAAAACCGCCGAAATGCGTAATGCCGATGGACGTTTAACCTTCAGCGCTGGTAATATTTGCAATCACTTCTTCACTGCCGCCTTTTTGATGAAAATCGGTGAAACCTTCGAAAAGGAATTGAAATTACATGTTGCCAAAAAGAAGATACCGTTTGTTGACAATTCCGGCAAACGTATTACGCCTGAAAAGCCGAATGGCATTAAAATTGAAAAGTTTGTGTTTGATGTGTTTGAATTCGCACAGAAATTTGTTGCTATGGAAGTACCGCGGCACATCGAGTTTAGCGCGTTAAAGAATGCTGATAGCGCGGGCAAAGACTGTCCATCGACGGCGCGTGCCGATTTATACCGCCTCCACAAACGGTACATTGAGGCAGCTGGTGGCATTGTGCACGGCGAAGAATGCGAGATCTCGCCATTTATCAGTTATGCTGGCGAAAACTTGAAACCACTGGTGGCTGGCAAATCGTTCACAAGTCCCGTTTACTTGCGCAGCAACCGCGATCCCTACCACGGACACTTGTAACCTGTTTTGTAATGGCAAAGCCAATAATGATGAAAAATGCAATAAATTTTCGACTGATGAGCACTGCGTGCGGTTTTTAATGCAGTAACTATTAGTTATGTTTAGTTTTGTTATGCTTTCGGATTGTAAGAAAAAGAGTTAGTTGTAATAATTGTAAAGAAGAATATTTTATTTTTAATAATTATTGTAATGTAGAGCAAAATTAACTGTTTTTGCATACAAATGTGCACCCTTTTTGAGTGAATATTTTCAAATCAAATTAGAAAAATATATTATTTTGAAAGGCAAGACTAAAACAAAGAGATATTTAATACTACTTGTTTTCAATCTGTTAAGGCACTTGAATTATCCTTTTGATTGTCTACTTATAATAAACATTTCCTTAATATTTTAAATATTAGATGAATTGTATGTATGTATATATTTTAGCAATTTTATTGCACTCATTAAACTTATGTATGCTTGTACATGTACATATGTATGTACGAAAAAATAAATATATTTTGTATGCTATACGATCCTACATTTTGGTTTTATTTGATATGATTTTTGAAATTATTGTATATGAAAAATGTATTAAGTTTAAAAAAATTAAGTGCAATGTATAATAAAATTCATGTACATACACATATTATATATACAACAATATTATGCTAATAAAATATATATATCAGTATATCTTGTTCAAAAAGTTTGAATTTGCCGGAAAAAGCTTTAAGATTCAGGCCACAAAAGACAGAAGTTATGCTGGGAATCACTTAAGCAGATGGCAGCGTGATTATTCTGGTTCTAGTTCTATGTAAGTGAAGAGCGTAGGTGATTAAAAAAATTAAATTACATTTCACTTAAATGAAACTGGTGAATGCTGTCTTTAATTTGTACAATTACTTTATGCAGTTTCGATCATTTTTGAATTCATGCAGTGGCATATTCGACTTTTATCGATAACTAAATTTATTCAACCGATAACTAAAAATATAACCTATTGATCTGGTAACCCTCTGCTACGAATGTTAAATTAAAACATAAAACCGAAAAATTAGAAAGACGTGCATATTTTTAGCGGCCACAGAAAATTAATTTAATTTATTTTAAAAGCCAATTCTTTACATTAAATGGGTGGTGCGCGAGCTCGTGGACGCGGTCGTGGCCGTGGACGTGGTAGAGGAAAGAAAAAAGAGGTTTATATAATTTATTTAATTTTTGATTGTATCATTTGCAATGCTCGCTGCAATTTTTCAGACACTTGACGGCGCAGGAACTGCTGTAGCTGCCAACAGTGCACAAGAAGATACGGAAAGTTCAAATCAGCTACCCGATGCTGCTGAAGACGTGACAACACAAGAAGCTGGTAAAGAAATTGAAATCGACTCATCAACGCAACCAGCACAAGTGGATGTTGATGATGTGACGTCTACGGCACCAACGCCACTTGCAGCAATAACACCAAGTAGTCAAACCGCCGCTGTTGAAGAGCCTATACAGCAAGCAAGTGTATTGCCACAAACAAGTGAGTGTACAAAACCTATTAAATGTGCTTACTCTGTTTATTATTCTAATTAATCTTATAAATCTATATTATTGTTTCCTACTCTTTCCAGTCGATATGGAAGCAGATATATCACAACTGGAAGCGCCAACATTTACTACAATCTCCCGCGGACCACCTGAGCCTATGTTGCGCCTCAAGTGGGATCATAAAGTTAATTTGATTGGTGAAAAAGTTTTAAATCCGATGATACATTGTTGTGATCAATGTGACAAACCGATTTTACTCTACGGACGTATGATACCATGTAAACATGTATTTTGTTTAAAATGTGCGCGTTCGGAGCCAATTAAAATTTGTCCACGTTGTAATGATAAGGTTTTGCGCGTGGAACAATCTGGTTTGGGTACAGTATTTATGTGTACCCACGGTGGTAGCCGTTATGGCAATACCGGTTGTAGGCGTACATATTTGTCACAGCGTGATTTACAAGCGCACATCAATCATAGACATATTACGCAGCCAACGGTGCTGTCACAACAACAACCATCAATATCAGCCAATACCTTAAGTAGCGGCGGTAGTAGTGAACTGAAGTCGACATCTTCGTCGTCCGCTGATGTCAATATGGAGACTGTTTTTAAGAGTGTGAGCGGCAATGTACAACGAAAAGTGAGCGCACTAACTTTTCAGTATTAAAATAATTCAAATCTTTATAATACATTTTTTATACGTAAGCTCTCGGAATCATCTACCAGCACAACCACTATACAAGCGCCATCTGCTCTACTAACGCAACGACGCGCCACTACCATTGGCAATATACCGCCACCAGGGTCGGTTAGCTCAACATCTACACAAAGCTCAACGCATTCTCATTCCTCATTAACACAAGCCAATATCGCACGCATTAATACCGCAAATGAACAAAATTGCCATCAAGGTAAAGTGGCACTCCATCAAACACTAAAGAAGACACCTATAACACAATCCCATCACCAACCACCGGAAAGCGTGGCCGATGCGTCATATTATAGCAGTGTACTTAATTCCTTTGGCAGCAATGAAGTTGTGGAACAAAGTGCCAGCGGTGGTGGGAATATACAGCCATCAACACAACCAGGTGGCGCAGGTACACAGAATGCATGGCAATCGAATCAATACTACAGATGAATGAGAAATTCGTAAGGTTTGCAGTGGTAATGTAGCGTTTTGTAGCTGCAGTATTTGGCAGTAATGGAAATTGTAATTTTCGCAAACAACATACGTGGTGGTACATGGTTTTAGTTATAAGCTCTATAATATATATAGTTAATTATGCCAGATTTATGTAGAAATGTTATTTTGTAATTTTATAAATAATATCTGCAAAGTGGCTAAGATCATCATCTTCCCTTTTCTTTTTGGTCCTCTTAATCTATACAACTTAAGCATATGTAACCATTTGAAAAGTTGTTATAAAGACTCAATAAATTCAACAGTGACTTTTTAAGTGCTCGTTAATCGAACTTTTAATTTAAATATTTCTTTTTCAATGCACCGATCCACTTTTTCAAATATACATACATATATTACAATTTAGATTGGTATACTTGTTTAAGTGTGGGTTTAAATGTGGAGTTATGGTTTTTCGAAATGCTTTTTATGGAAGTAACTGTGCGATATTCATATGTATGTATGATTTTGTATCCTATAAAATAGTTTTGCCAATCTATTACACTTGTTGTAACCATGTTTGAAATATGTTAATAATATTTAAAACAAATAGCAAAATTACTCACATTTACTTGTTAATTTACTAAAACAAAAACTATATTTTTTCTAATTTATAATCTGATCATTTAAAAGGAACTTCAGCCTTTTACGGTATTTTTTGATAATGCTGCATACTCGTGCATTTGCTTTTGCAAGAGCATAAATAACGATGAATTCGCAAAAGAAGTTAAGGGCAATTTTTATTCTATAACAAGATTTGGTAGCTGAATGCACTTTAAAGTAGAAAATATACATATCGCGAGTGTATGCTATTCTTACTCTTCTTATTTTAAGTAAATTGAAAAGACAATCTACATACATACATACATAGCAAGTGTTTAATGTTTGTTGAAAAGTCCATTAAATTAGATCACTTTCGAAGAATTTCTTGTAAATACATACAACTGATTGAATTTTTTCTTACTACCACAAGATATTGAATCATTTCATTTTTTTACAATGTGAAACTCTTCTTCATTTATTCACATACATACACCATCCCATTAAGAATTTACCATCGCTCTTCAGTGCGAATTCAGTTTTATGGTGCGTCTTATTCATGTGTATACATATATGTACATACAACATATATAAATATATATAATTATCCGCGTAAATGAAAATACCAAACTACGTTATAACGTCTATTCAGTTACTACAACTACTGCTCAGTCGCAGCACTCAGATCAATTAAAGCATCACTAATTGCTGTCGACGACGCACCTGTACTCGTATCCAAATCACTCCTTCCCGACGATGCGGGTGGTGGTGGTGCTGGCATTGGTATCGCTATCGTACTCATTGTACTTATCATGCGTGGTTCTGCACGCGCCGTCGTTATTGGTGCATTCATATTGTTAATATTGTGGTGTGATTTCCCCATAAAAGATGGATTCATTAATGCTTCTGGGCTGACATGTTCGGCTGCATGTCCTTGTGCATGTGTGTGACTGTGGTGACCATGACCATGACTGTGTCCATGTCCATGATGATGACCGTGATGTTGGTGCTTATGATGATGGCCCGACATTGGCGCAACACCGCTGCTAACTTTTGGGAAAGATTTGGGCAATTGACTGTTTCGCGCTGCATCTGTAAATTTTAAGCGATCGCTCAAGGCTTTCAATGCAATTTGTCTGAAAGAACAACATATATGTATGATAAAATAAATATAATTGATTAAAATTACATTCAATATGTCATACCTTCTTCGCTCTACATCATGCGCATCTGCGCCGGGCATTTGTATAGAGACCGACGACAAGCTAGCGCTAAGTGAAGATGAGCGTGGCGGTGCTGGCGTTTTTACGACACCCAATTTCAAACAGCATATATAAATTGGATTTACCAAAATGCCAATAACTGGTTGCATCACATTGGGAAAGAAACTGGCAAATGTAAAACTTTCTGAACTGTCGCCACGTCCATTTGGATGCCATTGATAAAAACGCAAGTAGATCCATGCCACGATAAGACCCGAGCCAAACATTGTTGGATAAGTGCCATCGAGTAAGTTAACAGCCCACGTAATAATGGAAGCTACTAAAACACTCAAGGGTACGTTTCTAAAAGCGAAGTATACATTTCATAAAGTGCTTATATGTACATATATATTTCAAAGCAAATAGTTACCTATTTGTTAATTTACCCCAACGAGTTTTAAAAATTAAATGATCGGGCATTATCTGTCTAACCGCAACACATATTCCGGCGACATAGCCAGCTAAGCCATGAATGTGTACGTCGAAGAGAATACTCTCATTATCAGTTACCACAAAGTATAACAGATAATATATGGTTGTAAGTATAGATACACCAAAGTTGGTAAGTGCAAAAAACTTGAACATTTCTAATTGTCCCCATAATGGTTCCAACATTTTGCCACATAGTCCCACAGTAATAACATCAACAAGCACTTCCCACCAATGTAATTCAATGAAGCAAAAGGTGAAAGCCGTCCATATCCAGAACTCGGCATTTGGTAGAATTTTACCAGGTGTCACGCTCAACACCCGCACAGCGGTTTCAGAGAACGAAAGCAGGTAGCCAAATCCAGTGACCACACAGATAAGTGTAATGACAGGCGAAGTATTGTGTAGCAAAGCTGAAAACTGTTGTTGCAGATATTGTAAATTGCGATGGTACGCCGACATTGTTATTCACGGTAATTAGTACCACTTTTATAAGCCAAATACACAATTTTTCAAAACATTGAAACCAGAAATACAATAAAATTGTTGCTTCCTAAATTAAATTCGTATGTGATTCCTCAACAAAAGCAAAAGTTTTAACGGGATGCCAGGTGAATATTTGTCAACGCATACAATTTTGTTGGTATTCGGTTTTGTCAAAATTTGCATTGATTGGCAATTTACAAAAAAAAAATCATAAAAACTACTAAAAAAATAAGTTTGTTAATTTATTCAACGAAGAATACTTCATCAATCATTTGTCAAATAAATCGAATTTGTTATTAATGTTCATAAAAAATAAAATTGAATGTTTGAAATGTTAAAATTAAGAAACTTGGCAACAATGCCGATGTGTCAAAAATAAAGTCACGCATAAATTGCAATGGGCGTTTAACAGTGAATAACAAAAATATTTTCGAGTTTCTTTACATATATTTGAAAACAAACTTTTTTCCAATAAAAGTTATCGAAAAGCAGTAATGTAAGTTAAAGATCAAATTAAACTTTGCCGTCATTGTGTTAAACAAGAAGGGGCCCTGATGATTTGATTTCCTTTAACACTGATGGAATTTCTCTACGCAATATAATCGGTGTTTCGCCATGTACATACATGGATATGTGTATTACCAACCACCCACCACCCAATACCAATAATTGTTTTTTTTTTTACACTGCCTGCGAACGATCGTTCCTAAATTGTAATAACATCAAAAACTGTGACTACTGCCAGCTCTAGCAGGCAACAGCGTCAATTAAACTTAATTAAGTTTAATTACAATGTTGTTTAAGATTAGGCAAAGGGAGTGAAGAATCGCTTCAGAGATACTATACAATGAAGTTAAAGCGATGCACTTTGTATATGTACATAGTTCATATGTATCAATTCTCTTTGTACACATTCATATATTTTATTAGTAGCAATGAAAGTTGAAGAACGCGAGTCAACTTCTCGGTTTACACTCAACGCATAAAATGCATAAGTAAAAATTAATATATTAAAAAGCATTAAATATATTATTCTTTTAATAATAAATACTTGTATTCTTTATATTAGATTGAAACGCATAATCGCATCAAATCAACGGTGCCAATCCACGAATCGCATTACAATGCCACCATTGAAGACCTATTCACCGCACAACGAATTCAATGCGAATTGTCACAATGGTAACAGCACCGCTGCCGACGGCGAGAGTAACACATCAGCCGCTGGTACTTCAAACCTAAGTGACATTTGTGGCGCTGTTAGTAATGCAGGTGCACAACAGCGTGCTACCTTGCCCTCTTACAGTAATGCACAATTTCCATTCAAAGTGTTAGCCAATTTAAATCAGTTACGTACAGAATCGCGTTTTTGTGATGTGGAAATTGTTGCTGGAGGCATAACATTCAATGCACATCGTGCAGTATTAAGCGCAGGCAGCGCCTACTTCGAAGCAATGTTTCGGCCAGAGCTCGGTTTGAATGAAGTTAACCAAAAATCGGTTGTATTACATACCATTGATGGTGAGATATTAAGTATTCTTCTGGATTTTATCTACACTGGCCGTTGTGAAATAACGCAGGTAAGATGTGAAGTTTTTTTCGATTAAAGTATTTAATTACCTGCCTTCTTGCGTTCTTGCAGTGTAACGTCCAGGAGCTACTTGCTGCCGCTGATATGCTTCAATTGCCGGAAGTTGTGGATGGTTGTTGTGATTTTCTCTGCCGGGAATTGCATGCTACTAATGCATTGGGCATTTTACGCTTTGCAGAAGCTCACAATTGTGAGACATTGAAGAAGAGTGCTTTGAACTTTGTGCACTCCAACTTTCCAGCGGTGAGTTCAACATGTATTTTCATATAAAAATAACAATAAAACTGCATACATATACTCTTTAAGCAAAATAAAAAAAAATATATTCGACATAAAGAATGTTTATTTTCGATCAAACTTAACGGAATCGAAAAATTTTGATAATATGCATAAAAGAATTCAAGTAAGTTTAATGTTTACAAAAACCAAGAGCAGATCCAAATTAAAAATAAATTACTTTTGTCAAGTTTTATCGAAAGATACGCGGTTATGCCATAATTTAAACTCTAAACATCTGAAGGAAATAAAAACAATTGTTTTCTTCGATGAACTTAACACATATACACATCTATATGTTTATACTTTAAACTAATAATAAGACTTAAAATTAAATATATTTTAAATTGATAAAAAAAAAATTGTTTATTAAAAAATTAAATTAAAAAAAAAATTTAGATTTCATATCCCGATTTGTTTCCGGCCGGGTTCGAACCGGCGACCTTGTGCGTGTGAAGCACACGTGATAACCACTACACTACGGAAACCGTTATCATTCTGCTGAAATTTTACACATATCAATAATTGGTGTTAAAGGAACAAAATAATTCGATTTGTTTAAATAATTTTGTTAAAATTTTAAAAAGTAAAGATTGATTTTGGAAAAATTAAAATTTATATATAAAAAATTTTGGCAAATAATATTTTTTAATTATTGTAAAATGTAAATAAACGTTTATAATAAGAGTATTTGTGATCTCTGCTTCATACCTGCTTACTCTCTCTCTTGTAGATTACACTGGAGGACGAGTTCTTAGACACACCCCAGACCCTACTCGCTCAGCTACTCACTTCCGAGCAGTTGCGTGTCGATTCAGAATCTCAAGTTTTTCAAGCAGCACTACGTTGGATCAAACATGATGTTACCCAACGTCGTTGCTATGTATTCGACACCCTATCGCATGTGCGTTTAGCACTAGTGCCGGTGAAAGTAATCGATCAGGCACTGAAAGATTGTCGTGACATGTCAGTTAAAATCGCCTTACGTTCCATTTGCCGCGATATAGCCTCGAAACGTGGCCAATTGGTGCCACTACGCGTCTGTCCACGTCAACAAGCTAAAAAGAACATCTATATAATCGGTGGCTCACGTCGTGAATCCCAACGTGATTGGACACCATCCGATTGCATTTTCGAAACTGTTGCCAAATTCGACATCTTTCGACGTGAGTGGTCCGAAACAGCACCGATGGAAATCGGTCGTATACTACCTGGCGTGGCAGCTTTGAATGGCAAAATTTATGTAATCGGTGGTGAGCGTGGTTCTCAAATTTTAGCCAATGGCGAAGTTTACGATCCACAAACCGATATCTGGACACCCATAGCACCAATGATTGTGCCTCGTTGTGAATTTGGTCTGTGCACTTTTGGCGGTACACTACTGGCGGTTGGCGGTTGGTTGGGTGACGATATAGGTGGCTCAATTGAGTGCTATGATCCGGAGAAAAATTCATGGAGCAAGCTGGGCGATTTGCCGGAACCACGTTTCAGTATGGGTGTGGTCAGTTTTGAAGGACTCATTTATATTGTCGGCGGTTGTACTACTTCAAGTCGTCATTTGCCCGACTTGATCAGGTGAGCGCAGGAAAAAATGTTATTACTATAAAAATACAATAAAACATTAATATTTTTCCTCTAACAGTTTTAATCCAATAACTCTGGATTGGCAACCGATGGCGCGCATGCGCACAGCTCGCTGCCAAATGGGTGTGGCTATTCTAAATCGTTATCTCTACGTTGTGGGCGGCAATAGTAGCTCACAAGATGTGCTGAGCACAGTTGAACGTTACAGTTTTGATGAAAACAAATGGGAGAGTGTCTGTTCGATGTCAGTGCCACGCGCTATACCTGCTGTGGCGGCTGCTGATGGGCTGCTCTATGTTGCTGGTGGTGATCAGGTAAGTGGATATGCTTTAAAAATAGTTGTATGGTAAAGTATATTTCTATTATATGTGTTAACAGCCCTGTGAAGATAATTTCTATCGCGCTCATATCACCATCAACGCCGTGGAGGCATACGATCCGCTCACAGATACTTGGAAGAATTGTCCAGATTTGCCTGTTGGTCGCTCGGAGGCTGGTGCCGTCGTTGTTTAACGCCAATTTAATCATATAACCGTGACACTATTGGGCAATAACAACAGCTGCGTTTGTATTGTTGTGCATTAAAAAGAAAAATTTAAGAAGCATATTTAAGAAATCTAATATGTGCACTATAGATAGGCTTACTTATGTATGTATGTATGTATATGTACTATATCTATTTCCTGTTAATATTATATATTGTTATTATTTTTCTACAACATTAATTTTTTCGTATACATACATATCTACTTATAAATTAAAATTAACAAATTGCATTATACGAGCAAACTCATTCCTGCCCTTTTTATTTTTAAACGAATATTTTTTATATAAACTTGCTGAAAATTACAAAAAAGTATTGAATACGACATGAACTGCTCTGACTAAATTTAACGTTTTGAATACGAAAAAAAAACTATCTTACTATAATTTTAAATTTATACTATAACAACTAAATAACACCAAAGCACATATTTTTATTCAGTCATATTTTATATTTATTTAAAATTATACTAGAAGTATTAAATACCCCTAAGCCTTATAACAAAATGTTATTTTACTTTTAATTTACAAAAATTAAGTCACACCAAAGCACTGTACTCTATGCAGGCAAATATTTTTGTTGAAAATTAAAATGAAATTATTTAAAAATAGTACTAAATCTTAAAAATGACACTGACTATGTACTGTTAACTTGCATTAAGCAGTCAGATAATAAAACTTATATTTTATAATTTTTAAACAATTTTTTTTTTTAATTCTGTGTGTATATTCGAATAAAACTTGAAAACGTGGATTCAAATAGGCTTCCAAAAATAATTATTAATATGTATTTATTTTGGAAATATTAATAAATATGACATGCATTGTAAAATTGTTATTCGAGGTATCAATCAAATTAAAAACTTTAAAAGTTCTCTAACCGCTATAAAGTTAAATATAAAATATATAGAAATATATGTAGATGTCCGTATCTTTCGCATAACCTTACGCAACCAAAAAAATCTAGCAAAAATTAAATATCATGTAGAAACTGTTTGTGGTTAACGATAAATCAAAATTAACTGTGAATATCTTGCGACACTCGATTGTATTAAAAAAAATAAAGAATACTAATAATATTGTAACATGTTTAAGTTATACTTAAGATATTTTATTTTATTTTTTTGTAAAAAAAAACTAATTTTACGCATAAATTTAAAAGCTTTCTTAAATATGACTTTTACTTCACCCAAGCATTCGATTCATCTATCATTACATTTCAAGCCAATTTATCTATGCATTTTTATTACGTTTATAATAATATTATAAATAAATATAAAAAATTTGTTATTTTTTCTATACTAAAAGCGGAAATAATTTTATTTTATATTGATTTGTATAATTTAATTTTTCTCTTAAGCACTACTCGTATTATATAGATGTTGACTAGCATGAGCGCTATAAAAGTATCTTTCTGCATAAATTTTTTCTGTTTTTTAGTTAAACTCAAATATATATAATTCTTGTGTTTTTCGATAGATGATCAAATCAAAAAAAAAAAAATTATAAAAAAATAAAAATAAAATTGCGAATAAATATTGCCACATATGTATGTAAAATATTGTATTAAATATCTAAATAAAGTATACAGACATAATTATTAATATTATCACTAGTTCTAAGCTAAAGATCAAAGAAATACGATAATAAAAATGTGTAAAAAATGTTGAAATTTGTTGTTTTGCTCTGTTTCATACATTTGTCAGACGGAAATTACTCATTCCACTTACCCAGAAAATAAATATATCAACTAGACAGCTTCAAAAAAAAAAAATTAAATAATATAACGACCTGAAAAAGCATTTAAGAAATTAGTTTATTCAGTAAAAATAAATTAAATGTTAGTAAAATTCGTAAAATTGCACATTACAATTAAAAAAAAATTATGGTTAAAACTCCTCTATGTTTCCGGCCGGGTTCGAACCGGCGACCTTGTGCGTGTGAAGCACACGTGATAACCACTACACTACGGAAACCGTTGCCAATTTGTCGACAAAGTGCGCATAAGTATACATCAATGCTTGTAACATTTCACTGTGTGTACTTAAACAAAAAAAAAAAAAACAAAAACATTATATTGTGGTATTCACAATAAAGAGAGCGATAGCCAATTTAAGCACTATTTCAATACAACCGTGTGTATCGATATATTGTTAATTATGTATAGAAAAAAGTCGTGGTTGAAAAGTTTGAAATTTAAATGAAGCAAGCAACGTTATATGTATTTTAAATGAATACAAATTGTATTAATTAAATATTTTAGTTACTAATTAAAAATACTGAAGGTGAAAACATCTTCATCTAATATCCTTCACTCTATACATTCAAAAAAGTTTTTATACAATATAAAAATTTGAGCTTATTTCACACCTTATAATAAATTTATTAATAAATAATGTTGTTGTTGCTTTAATTTCCACCCATAACAAAACAAAATAAAACTCTTTAACATATTTTTTTTAAATCACTTTTATATATCTTTTTTTATTGGCCACATTGTGTTTGAACAAATAACTTACTCCGCATTACATTAAAGCTGAAGTAACAACTATAAGTTTTTTGAAAGAAAAAATAAGTCGCAATAAAAATTTTAAGTATACATTAAATCAACCATCGAAATGTTGTAGAAAAACATTAAATGCATTTCGCATGTGCTCGCTGCTAAGTTGAGGATTAGTCTTTAGGGTTTCACGCAACGCATAACGACAGCTCTTCAAATCATATGGGCTTTTGAATTTTTCTTCGCTTCGCAACAAACCCAATTGCATGAGTATATAGTTTAGCACGCGACGTTCCTGTTTCGTCTGCACGGCGTAATCCACAGTCTCCTTGTAAAGTGCTTTAGCTAATTCTAGTGCAGCTGGTGATGACTCTGAGAGATGTGCACATTTTAATGTGGTAAAAATTAGTAACAGCAAGCGGTTGTCACCCGTGAATTGCTATTAAGATAATTGATACTTGTTTTTAAATGAGATTTTCAAAATATGTTTGCTTTCTTTATTTTACCTCAAAAATACTTTTAAAAGCGGCTAATTTATCCTCTTCCTGCAAAGATTCGAATGCTTCTATAGTACATGGCTTTTGACTAAGACAAAATGTTTCGATAGTTGTATTTGTTGTAATTGGCTTTTCTGTTGATGTGGTGTTGCCGAAGAGCGGATTTTTATCCTCATTAAAAGACTCATTGGGGTTGAACAACTAAATGATTACAAAAGAAATTTAGTACAACAAATTGTACGCACACATGTATGAAAACTAAATCTTACATTTGTTGTAAAGGCCTGAGATGTTACATATGCTTCATCAGCCTCTTCATCAGCATCTTCATCCTGATAATCATCATCTTCATCAACATCTTCAGTAGTTTCCTATAATTACCGAGTTACAAATTAATATTACGTGCAAATTATTACTTATCATGCGCTTACATCATCGTCATCCTCATCATCTTCATCGTCATCGTCATCTTCATCACCATCCTCACACTCTGATTGATCCTCTTCTAAACTCTCTAAAGCATTTGGATTTGCTGAGGCCTCCATAGTCTCTTTAATTCGCTCGCGTCCCTCATAGCCAAACTTTAATTTGAATTTAGTATATAAATTTTATGGGAAATAAATTAAAATTTACCTGATTGCCATCCAAGTTAAGACTCTTTAGATTTGGCTTATTTTGTAAAGCCTCCGCAAGTACAACACCGCCGTCCGCGCTGATTTCGTTAAAGCCCAAGTCAACAACTTCTAATTGGAGATGATTTTCACTTAAAGCCTCAGCAAAGTGATATGCACCATGTGTCTTTAAGAGACAATCGCCAAAGTTGATGTCCTGCAACCTGAATTTTACAAAATCAAAATCCAATTTTTTTAACACTTGTTTTTTTTTTGCGCATTTTTTGCACTTACCTAGGCGTATAAGCGAATGCCTCAGCCAGAGAAGCAGCACCTTTTTCTGTTACGGTGTTATCATTTAAATTTAAGACACGTAAATTGGGATTCTCTTTGAAACCGGCTGCCAATGCAGCAATGCCTGGATGATATATGGAATTTTGTGGCATTGCTATTTCTTCCAACGTCTTAAGTGTAGAGAATATTTTTGCTATAGCTTTGGCACCATCGTTCTCCAAACGATTACGGCCAGCAATGAAAACTTTCAATTGCAATGGTGTGCCATCAGACACACTGCTTTTATGACAATCTAATATTGCTTTCGAAAGCATCTGACCACCTCCAATACCCAAACCACAATTGTTTAAGCGCAACTCTTGCAAAGAGTATACAACAGGCGAGCGTAACAACTCTTCAAGGCCAACCATGCCATTTGGACCGAGCGCATTATCACTTAAATCCAATACTGTAAGTTTCGCACCAGCTATCATTAAACCCTTTCCCAAGTGTTTCAATGACAATGGCGTTTCTGTTTTCAATCGTCGCGAGAACATATTATACCAAAGCGCTTTACGAAATTCTGGATGCTTCTCCAGCCCCTTCGCTATTGCGGCAGCTGCATCAATGCCCAGTGTATTGCCACCCAATTTAAGATAATGGACGACCTTTGTTGTTTCCAAAGCCTGCACAATATCAGCGACTGTGAAAATTTATAAAAAAAAAAAACAAAAAAAAAATTTGTTTTTGTATTATAATATACAAGTATATTACAAAAAAGTAAATTCCTAATAAATTCATGCTAAAAAACATACCATCATCGGCGTTATCCCATGTCAATTGTTTATCTTCAAATGATAAGCCCTCCTCCTGCACATCATCCAACTCCTGTGCGATTGTTCCGAAATTGAAATTCGTCATTATTTAATTATATTTTTCTTTTTCTCTGCAAACCTACTAATAACATTAAACAAAAAGCTGCGAATCTGTACAATGTTCGCGAATTTCAAATAATTTTGCTGCTTCGCTTCCGAATAACCTACAAAACAAGCCGCTATTTCGCCGCCTTGCAGCTGTCAAAACACCGGGTGGCACTGGGTGACACATTGTAGTTTGAAATTTTATTTTTTTTAATTCATTACGGTGACCAGAAGCGAAGAATATTAAAAAAAAAAAACTCATGGAAAATTATTTTTTTATAAGTAATATATTCTACCGATGTTACTTCAATATTATCCGATATTATTTTAGTATGGTTATTGTCACACATCGACTAGTGGTCAAAGGACAAAGTAAAATGTCAAATCAGAAGTTGTTGCAAGCAAAGCATCTAACCTGTCTAAGTCTGTTTACCCCTTCGTAACCTCTCTTTCCGTGAATCAAATCACCACTCGAACAATACTCGCACAGTTTAGATCTGAATATTGAAATTCACTGAACTCCTACCTATCAAGTCTTTACCCCGACACACCCAACCTATGTCCTGCATGCAGTAAGTCCCCGCCTCTTTGGAGATCTTCAGACAAAGTTTCTACGTTACTACGTACGTTCTTACGTTTCTACGAAGTGGTTTGCTCTTAAGCAAATGTAGTCCCTAAGAGGGCTACCTGTTGTTGTGTAGTAGCGGTTATGTTAACCCCGCTTAAGGACAGGTTTAAAATCAATATAAGGCGCCGAATTCGTCTAACGGGAGGTCCAGGAAACATGCCATTTTTAAGGGATCGGAACAGAGGGAGAGAGGAGTTAGATGTGTAGGCTTAAGTGGGGATGTGGTGGTTATTGTCGTACGGAGACTCTTCACATGCTGGGCATACGTTGGGTATGTTGGGGTCGAGTCAGCATAAGTAGGAGTTTAACCTGCTACAGTATCCTGTGCCAGAAGAGGACTACCTAGCAGATACTGCTTGCCGAGTTCTTTAACCGGAACCAGATACCAGTTAGATTCCGAAGACACCATAGCCCAACAAATTGAGAGCAAGTCAAATCATAATAAACCACAGGCGCTTTTCTTTTTTATTTTATTTATTAAAATGTATTATATTTATAGTATAGAGAATGATATTTAAGTATAACCTTACTTGGTACATACTTATGTTTAACGTTCAATCATAAAATCCGTCTTTGCGTTCGTACATTTATTTTTGTTGAATATCGGAATACTTTTGCGAAATATTTATGTATGATTTTTTTTTTTCAACAAAATATATCATATTTTTGAAATCTTACACAAAGCTTTTGTGAGTTACAAATACGTAATTATTTAATTATACAATTAGCAAAAGATAACGCAAAGACAGGGATTTATATAAAATTCAACTTATACATACTTGCTTCCTTCCTCTCTAATGTTACTTTTTAATCCAATCGTTCCCATATTTTCAATAAAAAAAAAAATAGTACTTAAGTAATATTTTAAATGTGCCTGCTACTTGTATGTCGACGCAAAACATTCACGCGAACGTGGAAAGGATTCAAAAGTTGAATCATTTATATTTACATTTTTAAACAACGTTTAAAGAAACTTAGAACATAAACAAAGGATTCAGACGTCAAGACGTATAAAGTAAAATTCCAACCGTTTTTATGCCTTCGCACTACATACAAATGAACAAAAACTGATAATTTGCAAAATAGCCATTGAATGCAATTATTATTGAAATGAAGAATTCAAATATTGACATTTAAATACGAACAGTTGATGGTAACCAATATTTATATATAAAGTAAAATTGTTAAATCAAAAACCGACATTTGTACGTACATATGTACTATGCTGGCCAGCTCCAAGACAAGTGTGTGACGCAATATGAAATAATGTTTTATGTTCAAAAATAAAATACTTCATATCGTGTATACAAAGTCGAAATCAACAATGAATGAAATTGTGACGTTAGAATAATATAACCAACAAATACATTGCAAATAGTTAGGTAATTTAGATAAATATGTGTTGCAATGTTCATTGCTTCATCTAATCATATATATGTATGTATATGTATGCAAAGATGGAATGAATGTGCTCTTGCGGGTATACGGTGGGAATGGAAATATGAATAAAGACGTTTGATTCAACATGAACCCATACATATGATACGAATTAGAATTATAAGTTGGCTATTGATAATAATTCTTCCCCTGTATTTTCTTAGTTCTAACTCTCTTTTGGTCTCGATATATGTATGTATATTGAGGCAGGCTTTTCTTGCACACCAAGTCAAATTCTGGCTTTTTTCTTTCAATTTTGATTGGAAATGCTTAACATTCAAAATCTGAATCGTCATCTTCGCTGTCTGAAACATTCCTCTTCTTCTTCTTCTTCTGCAAATAATGTAAGAAAATTAAATATTAGAGAGGTTCGTAATTCAATATAATAAAATATATTACGTTTGCACAATGAGCAATAAATATAAAATAAATATAATAGTATGTATGTGTTCTCACCTTTTTGTCACTATCGCTATCACTAGTCATTGCCTTTTTGCGCGGACGTTTCGATGTTGGCTTTTTCTTAATTGGTGTGGGTGGCTCAGAGTCGCTGACTATAAAGGCATTACTACCGTTAGCTTCCTCAGCATCACTGCCATTTTCGGCATCGGACATATGTGCCACGTGATGGGAATCTTCTTTAACGCCTTCATTATCTCTGAACTCGAGTTCACCATCACTACTCTTCTCCTCTTCGCTGTCGAGCAAGCCAGAGTAGTTGATTTTCTTGGCGGTTGCTCTTCGGCCAGGTCGATCGGCACGTGGTGCAACCTCGACATGCATCTCAATATCACTGCCAGATGCCAAATCATCGTCTTCATCCGATGTATTGGCTTTCTTCTTACGCTATTTGGGGAATCGGGGGAAAAATAAAATAAACAATTATTTTTACATTTCAAATATAAAAAGTAAATAAACGTACGCCTTTGCCAAAGTTTAACTTGCTTTGCTTCAGACCGTCATCCTTGGGTTTGCGTCCTCTCGGTTTCTTTTCTCCATCCCCACCAGCGCCCGCCGCTTTAGCTTTTGTCTTTTTCAAAGCCTCCGGTGATCCTTTCGGGCCTTTAGCGCCACTTTCGATCAATGCATCAAATTCATCACCCTCTTCAGTCTTTATGCCCTTTGCAGCCTTTTCGGCCTTTTCTTTCTTAATTTTTGGCCTGGCAGCTAATGCTACTGCAGTTGATATTTTCTTCATTATCTCCTCGGTAACCTAAAAGTTTAATTACGGAAAAGTTTATAAATATATACATACATATGTGTGTAAATAAATGTACGTTCGTGCATACCTTGAATTCAACTTTAACACCATTTGGATCGGGGAAAATGTTCTCGTTGCCACCCTTAGCAGCACGTTTCTTCAAAGTACCAGTTAGAGCCTTTGCCTTGGCGGTTAATGCCTTTGCTTGTTTCTTATTGATGCCCATCTCTTCGAGCCGTTCGCGCTCTTCAATTTCATTGAGTTTCTTCTCGAAATCATCTAAATCGTCCAACCACAAAGTTTCAATGGTCTTAGCTTTAAGCGCAGCAAGCTCAGCTAACTTTGTATCGCGTTGTTTCAACAATTCATTCTTCTTTTCCTCAGTAAGCATCCACATGGACATACCAAGCAGATAATCGAATTTTTTAACATCTGTCAACTTTTTGAATGCCTTCTCCGGATCAACTGGCTTCTTCTCCTTCTTCACTGTCGAACTGGTTGCAGCTTCTTCTGCTTCCTCCTCCTCCTCCTCATCAGCTTCTTCTTCATCCTCTACTTGTATGCGACGCTGCCATTCCTTTACTGGATCGGGCCTATAACCACGCTTGATGAGCTCATCAATCATGGTCTTGCGTTTCTTATTCTCAACAACAATAGTACGATCACACTTTTCCATAATAAACCGTGCCTGATCGGTCAAGCGATCAGCTTGAGCTGTTAGTTGTCCCATCATGTAGTCCTTACGTTTGACATAGAATTCAAGACGCACTGGGAAGTATTCTTTCATAATATCTATTGATGTGGGGAAACGACGTAAACAGTTGTTTTGATCGAAGCAATGCATTTGATTTGTCGACATTGAAGAGGTTAGTTTGAATACACGATGGAAACCACCGTCCTCAGCTTGTAAGCGTTCAAATTCACCAGGTGCAAATGAAACGACGAAACGTACTGTGGTGTCAGTATGGTATTCGCGATAGTCAGAAATGATCGCCTTGACCTTATCACCATTTGAAAGTGCATCGAGTACACTTTCTTTATATGCCTGTGTCCATGTGCTGACTGGTAGTTCAGATATTTCGATTTTATTATTTTGCACAATTTGTATGTTGCCGGAAGATATATAACGACCATCAGAAACATAGTCAATGGTGCCTCTGAAGTTTTTATACCTACATAATTATAATGAATCGAAATAAGTAATGGAAAAAAGATATAAAAAAATATATATAGCTATCAAACTACTACTCACCATGGATGCATAGGTATTGGCTCCTCTTTGGCCAACATTCTTCTTATATTCTGTATAATATCGCGTGGGTTGTGATTGTAGATCTTTGTGGACCAACCGGTGCCAATGCCATCAGCGCCGTTCACTAAAACCATCGGTATAATTGGAATATACCATTGCGGTTCTATCTTCTGGCCATCATCGACTTCGTATGTTAATAGCGGATCATCGGCTGGATGGAATATGAGTCTCGTTAACGGTGACATTAATGTGAAAATATAACGAGCGCTCGCACAATCCTTTCCACCCTGTAGACGAGTACCGAATTGACCGCGAGGCTCCAATAAATTAATATTATTTGAACCGACATAATTTTGTGCCAAATTAACAATTGTAGCTTGTAGCGACATTTCGCCGTGATGATAAGCAGACATTTCCGCAACAGAACCAGACAACTGTGCGACTTTCACCTCACGCTTGTCGTTACGTTTGAAACAGGTGAACATAACTTTACGCTGACCGGGCTTAAAACCATCTACCAAACACGGTATGGAACGTACATTGTCAGCATTGGAGAAAAGTACCAATTCCAGATTAACAAAATCAGAGTATGTAATATGTTTGGTGCCTTTGGTGTACAAATAGCGTTCGGGTAGACCAAGTACTTTTCTGCGTTTCACCTCGTCCATATGTGATGTTAACCATTCTTTACGTGCATCGACATGCTTTTTAGAGAAAGCCATAACGATGGCATCATCATCCACACTGCCATCGTACTTGAATACAATACGATGACGTTCCATGTCTTGGAAGTATTCTTTAGCCTCCTTTGAAGTGGAGGTACCCAAACCTGAGAAACAGATATTATATGAAATTATTGCGCTGACTTAAATTTATTCGAGGAATTTATATACAAATATATTCTTAGTCCTCCTACTTCGAAAAATTATGTATTTGTTAAAAAGAAATTACCTTTGTAGTATTTGATGTTGAATGTATTATTGTTTGGCGTATCGTTCTTCCACTCTTCGAATTCGGGCAATGAGTAAAACGAGAGTACTTGATCTTTCTTTGTTGCCTTTACAATTGGTGTTATGAATTCCTCGAGGAAAGGCAAACGTAAAAGTTCTGGCCAGTTTGTGTGTATAAAGTTAATAAGCAGTCCCTTAATATGCGAACCATCCTGATCCTGATCTGTCATAATCATTACTTTGCCATAACGTAAAGTTTTCAAATCTTCCATAGTCGTGTATTTCTTTTTGTACTGCAAACCAATAATCTTCACAAGATTATTGATTTCAGCATTCTCGGCTAGTTGTTTAAATGAAGCTTCACGCACATTTAGAAGTTTACCACGAAGTGGAAATACGCCAAACAAATCGCGTCCGATAACACCAAGACCGGAAACAGCCAAAGACTTGGCTGAGTCTCCCTCGGTTAGGATAAGCGTACAAAGATATGAGTTCGCCTTTCCAGCCTCGTTAGCATCTTCAAGTTTAGGTAAGTTCTTTATTTTTGAAGACTTTTTACCACCTTTCTTATCGATTTCACTCTGCGCTTTGAACTTAGCCCAGGACAAGACAGCTTCTACAATGCCAGATTTCGAAACGTTTGCAATGAATTTTTCAGATAGTGCACATTTTGAACCAAAGCTTTTCGCCTGTAATGTCATGTTTTCTTTGGTCTGCGAATCGAAGGTGGGATTTTCGATTAGACAATTAACAAAGACCCACATATGATTGCGCACTTGGAAGGGTTTGATGTTAATGCCACCTATTTGAGAAAAGTGCACATATTAACAAACAAATGAAAACAAATTATTATATAACAAATATATATATTATATTTAAGCTTTTTCATATTGTTTTTTTTTTTAAACTCACCTTTGTTCTTCTTCTTAACAACTTCAATCAATTGTTTAATGATCATATCTGCCACATAGTCCACGTGACGTCCACCCTTTGTAGTGGCTATGGAATTGACGAATGAAACTTGTTGAAAATTATTTTCTGAAGGACAGCAGGCGACCTCCCAACGTTCACCAGCTTGTTCGTAAACAATTTTTATTTGTTGTCCCGATTCATCGTTATTTTTTACATACAAATCAATATAATCTTTAAAGTTCTTTACAGGCAACTTTTTGCCATTTAAATAAACAGCAACGCCTTTTGTTGCCGCTGCGATATCATAAGCGCGACGACACATCAAAGCGACTATATCCTCGTCGAGACGATCCATTTTAAACTTGGATAAATCAGGACTGAATGTAATTTTCGTAAAATCGGTGCCGGCAAAATCCTTAATCTAAATAAAAAAAATATATATATATATATATTAGGCATTTATATATGATTTGAATTTCGTTTTTGTTTTTATTAAAACTAACCTTAGGTGGCGTGGTTTTCGACATGTTATTTGCCCAGATTTGTTTAAAACTCCTCTTGTATTCCTTTGTTCCTGTTTCTACCATAAAGCTGGTTGAGAAAATATTGCACAACTTGGCGCCATATCCATTACGACCACCCGTAACTTTCTTCTCATCATCATTGTAATTGGATGAAGTTAAAAGATGACCAAAAATCATCTCGGGTACGTACATTTTTTGCTCCTTGTGTATGGTAACTGGTATACCTTGGCCATTGTTCCAAATCGAGATAGTATTTTTTTCAGCATCAATATCAATCTTTATCGTACTCATGGATTTGTCACGTTGTTTATTATCGGCTGCATTTACAAGGATTTCATCAAAGATTTTATACAAACCGGGCACATAGGTGACTTGACGCTGTATCATACGATTTCTTTCCTCATTATATACCCACATCGTTTCGGTAACATGTTCCACGGAACCAATATAGGTATCGGGACGTAATAGAATATGCTCCAATTGCGACTTCTTTTGGTACATTTTTTCAATGGAGGTACCACTCCCTGCGACACTACCACTGCCGTTCTCCATGGCTGTATAATTGGTTAGCTGCAAGAAAGAATATTATAATTGGCATAATATATAAGTAATTATTTAAATTTTAAAATTCGTGTAAAGCATATGCTAAATAACTAAAAAAAAAACAAATTACCAAAACTTTCAAAATTAGTTTCTTATTTTTTTCTCTACAAGCGAAGAGTGTACAAAAACTTTTGAATTTTGGCGCTAACATGTGCAGCACACTCTCAAAGTATCTGCTTCAGATTTATAATTACAATAAGTACCTATAACATTATAGATAAATACAAGCATTTGTGCGTATGTAAAATTCTTACTTATGATATTCAAAAAAATGGCTTTACATTTTTATTAAATTAAGGATAAAATGATCGTGTATACATAATAAAATGTGTATGTACACCATTTTCTGTAACACATTTACAACGCACCCTGTATAAGAATTTCAAATTTTTTAGCCGACAACGGCTGAGCATTTGCAATCAAAACTAAGCTTGATAAAAAGTCCAAACCAAATGAAATATATTTGAAATATTTTTGCGGTTTTCTAATTTTTTGTAAACATAAAAATCCAAAACCTATATATTGCTCCCAATTGTTACTCTTTCTCTTTGGCTTCCGTTTACTTTCTCGCTCGCTCAATTATAACCACTCGCTCTGCTGCCGCTGCCACATGAGTGCGCCATTTTTAATTTGCCAAGCGAAAAGCGGCGAACGCCGCTTCGCAAATTTACAACAAAATTTTATCGCTTTAAACTTCACTTTCAACATGATATACTTTTTTCAAAGCACTTCATTAGACTATCCCAATACAATAACTTAAAAGTTCCTTACCTCTAGTGAATAAAAAAAGTATCTTTTGTTGATTTAAACACTTTCACACAACAAATATTACTGTAGATACTCGCCCGGTACTATCGCTCGTGTTGGCAGAAGCCGGCAAACAATGAACGTTTACGTTGTGCAGTAACTTTTAACAAATTAAAATATTTTATATTCTCAAATGACATAAAAGTAATAGTTTGTGAGAACTAGTAAAATATTTATTTCAATTTTACAACTGACTTCACGCACTGCGACCGAAAGACGTCGTTGCTTTCCGCCGTTGAAAACTGAATTATATTCGCTTGACGCGAGATGCAGCGAAATGCCGATGCCACTAGCAGCAGTGGTGCCCAACATTAGCAAAAATTCAGAGCTGCCGCTTTACGTTTTAAAAAGCTTTGCTCAGAATGCTAATATAGCATTTACATGACGGTATTAGGCTAAGGTGTTTAAAAATGGACATTGCGAAGAGATCAGTGTCAAAGTTTATCAGCTCTGATCAAGATTTTTCGCTATATACAACTTAAGCAATAGTTTCTTAAAGCATACCATTCGGAAAACCGGACTCGATTTTTAAATTATACCGCTGATGTAAGAACAGAAGGAAATATCATAAAATGACAACTGTCAGAATATGAATTCATAATTCCTATCCCTTGAAATGGATATAGGAAAGTATGGAAAATAGTTTTTTTATGTTTTCACATCAAATTTGATACCGAGAATTGTGAAATTAAATAAATTCCCTTTACAAGAGCTGAGGCTGAACTTTAGGTGACTTCCTATAAAAACCGCATTTAGAATTAGCACATCTCTGCAATTCTGTAATTAAAATGTTAGAAGTTAATTTCAAGCATAGAGGCGGCATAGAATCTCCTACTAGTCTGGTGTTGTAGTCATACTTTATGATTTTAGCCATAATTATTTAGACAGATTTCTTCGCTCCGCACTGATAAATTGCAAAATCATACCTGGTACCCAGTCCATTGCAACTATAGCTACATGGAATAAATATTTAAATGTTTGAATTTATGAGATGTTTATTAAAATTATAGCAAGTTTTTTTTTTTACAAAAGTGTTGCATAATATTTGTTATTAATTGTAAACGAAAATATTTAGCGTCGGGTGCAAAGAATTTTCACTCGTGTTTACAAAATTATAAGTAAATACAAAGTATATTTATAAAATTCTGTTAACTTTTGATATCTGCGGCCACAAGGGAAATACAAAATATATTATTATATAAATTAAATATTTTCTATTAAATGAGAAGAACTGGGTAGAAAATAGATTTAGATGAATTTTTAATTTGAATTCAACAGTTTAAACACAGCACACCAGTTATAGGGTTAATTCGCGAGAAATCATTGTTTATATGTTTACCTAAAAATAAAAGCTTCTACATTCACAGCTAAATTTATAAAAGACTATATTCCTAAAATTACCTTTAAAAAACATTAGTATACAAAACAAATTTTAATATATATAAATTCTTTATACATTTAAATACATACGTACACATATCATAAAATGCAAATGTAAATGCATTTTTTTTTTCAAAAATTTAACAGACTAACAACAAGTACTTGATGTAGTCCGTATTTATGCTTTTTGTCTAAAATTAAAATAAAACCCTTATTAGTATCAAATTTTACTATAACAAACTAATCCTTAATAATTTGGCAATATTTTTGACAAGAGTAATAAAATTTTTTAACAAGTTTGTTCTTCAATGTATTTTAATACATTAAATATTTGGACCAGTGCTTGTTTGCCGTAGATAAACGTAATTTAAAATCTATTCTTTAGTGCATTTATAAATGCCGTTATTTCGTTTGGACTACTAAAAACCAAATGTTCGTGTTTATGTTCAATAATGGAGAAATTTGTGCAGATTGATCGAGAAAAAATTCGTTTGTGCACTTTCAGTTATCATTATTTTATGTTTTTTCTTTAAAGATCATCATCGCCAATTCCTTCGAATGCTTCGTTGTGTACAGATTCCTCAGCAATATTGCGAAAGAAAACTGCCGAATACGAGTTAGAGTTAGATATTTTTGGATTACATTTCGTCCGAGTGGGTTGTGTTAGAAATTTAACTGGTGCCGTGGGCGATGACGAAGAAGATGAACTTGAAGTTGTAGTCGCCGTTGTTGCAGTCGATGACGACATTAATTCCGTGGACAAAGAAGGTGTAGATGCAGAAGAAGTCAATATTGAAGGTGGTGAATGTGAAACTCGCCCATTCCGAGAAACATAGGATAAAAATTGTGTTTGAGGGTTATCAGCAATGCGTGCATTTAAGCCGTCAATGGTATCTTTACAATTTAGCAATTCATCAACCATCGATTGCAGACAAACCGACATGAGCATAGCTTGAGTGCTGGTAATTGTAATCCAACGTAAAGTTTGCTTAGACATCAAGTATTCGAAAGCGAGTTGTAAATTGGTCGGTGACTTTCCATAATTATTTGGATTATCGCTACTACTGTTTGAAATTGATGAATCAATAGTGCTAGTATTATGCATTGCTGTAACCCGCCAGCAACGCATACGTGTTACCCGAAATTTAGTCTCATAAATTTTGCCAGCTTTTGCCGTACGCATACTTAATTCTTTATTACCTATTGAAATCAGCGCTGTTGTACGTGGTTCTGGATAATCCACAATGCAAGCACTGAATTGTAAGCATCCGTAAAGTGGCAGCTGTCGGGCCATCTGAATGTATTCTTTTTGCAGTCCGTGTTCTTGAAAACTTATAAGCTTTTGCATCACGTCGGGGGGCGTAATGATCCATTCATTATCTATATCCGTGGAAATTTGTGCAGAAAGCAATTTTAGCGCTACAGGGTCCTGCAGTAATCCTAAATCGTATATTGGATTCCAATAGCTTTTCCTCAGCATTACATGACACGTTGGGGATTTTTCTTGTGCCCACAAGCGGGACAAGTACGGTGATTCGAAATCCATTAAACGTCTTAATAGCACCAATTTATTTTGTATGATATCACTGTCTTCACGTCGCACCAAATAGAGGCAAAAATGTTGCATAAATTGTGTGGGCAGTTGGACACATTCGCATACAGTTCGCAATACCGAGCTGGCATTATCACCGATATGACAATTGACCTGTATGGTGAGGTCATTTGAAAGCCACACCTCCAGTACAGCTGAAACTCGTTTCAAATCACTACCGCTGAAGTCATGGCCTAAGACGCCTTCGACTAAAGATGTTTCTTGTTGTGCATTCAAGAGATAACTTTGAAATTGTTCCATTTTGGAAATAACTGCATCTTGCCCACATAATTGCAAATAGTGTTCTAATGAAGCACGTCTCGATTCTAGTTGGCCGTTAGTTAATGGCAGTAGCCGCTTTGGTGGGAATGTAGCAGGCAATTGTATATTGAGATCTGCACAACGACGCCGCAGTTGCTCATGCAAGGCATGCAGTTGCTTATATCGCAAACAGCAATGGTAACTGCCATTAATATATATATTATAGCCTGTGTAGGTGGTACCAGTTAGCTCCGCATATAATTCATGAGTGTCCGGAATGGAGAAGTGCATTTCTTAGCCGGAGTTTCTGTTACTTCTATTCTTCTCTACGTTGTATGCAATACTATGCTTCTCGATTATAAATATGATCATGAATATTATATAGCACTTTATGAAAATTTAATTTTACGCTGAACTTTAATATTAGTCACAGTCAATCACTCTTCTTTTTAATTTTTAATTAATTAATATTTGGGCTTTTGTTGTTTTCTTGGCTTTTTTCGCATTCTCTCTTTCGTTTTGAAAAGCAGAGGTGTGACGTACGTAGAGTTGCAACTGAGATTAGCATTAGGCGTCAACTACTATTCCTTCAGCAATTCCCTAATTGACTCGAAAAAAATTGAGGCTCCGTTTGGAGTAAAATTTCATACCCAATCGTAATTATTTCAGAACTAATTGCGATTTGATTAATTTTAGATGTGTTTATACATAACTTGTTTTCAAATCTGCATATAATTTGTTTCCTGAATGAAATTTTTCGCATGTTCATAAATATATGCTCTTTGCATCAAATTTGAAACGCATTTCGCAATTCGTTCGTTCGATAATAACAGTATTCTTTCATTACGTTAGCAATTGCAATAGGAATTTGGCTAGGAACATTATTCTATTAATAAGTTTTTGGAAAAATCACATCCAAAAATTTTAGTTATAAATTTGGTAAACACAAATATTTGCGCCTTTTAAAAACAACCCTGTCCTTAAAGCGGATAAAATAAAATTATAACCAAAAACGCAATGGAAAAGATGTAAACAAATACAAATTAAAACTAAAATATGCGAAAAGAGTATTAATTAACATGAATATTGAAAATCTTGAGTTATTACCTGAACAAAGGCCGCATAAGAATATATTAGAAGTTTTCGAAGAAGAAAAGAAGACAGCGCATGGATTTGTGTGTGTCGGTGCACCAATGGTGCGCTATAGCAAGTTGGAATTTCGGCGGTTAATCCGTGAGCATGGTGTAAAACTTGCCTTTACTCCTATGATCATTGCGGACTCATTTATACACAGCCAGAAGGCGCGTGAAAATGAATTCACTACATGTGTAGAAGATGTTCCAGTTATATCGCAGTTTGCCGCATGCGATGCCTATGAATTCTCTCTAGCTGCCCAACTAATATATCCATATGTTGATGGCGTGGACTTAAATTGCGGCTGTCCCCAGTCATGGGCTATATCTAAAGGTTATGGTTGTGGGCTGCTAAGACAGCCAGAACTGGTACGTGATATTATTCAAACAACTAGACGGGTTTTACCACAAAACTTTAGTATATCAGTAAAACTACGATTGCTAAATGGTAATGCCGAGGAATCTATAAGATCTACTGTGGAATTAGCGCGACAACTAGAAAAATGTGGCGCTACATTTTTAAATCTTCATGGGCGAACAATGTGGCAGAAGACATCAGATCCTCTAAATATACCCGCTATGACTGAAACAAAGAAATCTATACAGATACCACTTGTAGTAAATGGGAATGTGCGTAGTTGGAGCGATGCAATAGATTTGCATGAACAAACTCAAGCAGATGGTGTAATGGCAGCACGTGGACTACTCTCAAATCCTGCACTTTTCAACGAACATATAACCGGGACAGAAACGCCAATGGAATGTGTACAGGAGTGGTTGGATATTGCGACTAGCGCAGGTGAAAATATAAATTTTCAATGCTTTCATCACCATCTAACCTTTATGTGGAGTAGCCATATGAAGCGCAAACTACGATTGGAATTTAATAACTTCACTAACAAACAACAAGTATTCAACTTTTTCGAAGAACGATATGGTCTGAGACCACAAGAATCATCTTATATAAATTCGTTGAACTATACAAAGTGTATTTATCCATACGTACCACTTACTAATAATAAAACCGAGCGAGCGCAAGCAGGACAGACTTGGAGTGAAAATTCAAATGGAAAATACTTCAACGAATTCAAGGAAGATTTAACTAAAGAGCAATGTTCTGAAGAACAGGATGATTTTAACTTAGAAGGGAGCTTTTTTACAGAATTAGGCTGATTAAGCAAATATAGAATTAGAAATAAATTTATTTTGTACAAAATAAAGTTGTTTCGCTTAAAAAAAGTATTAGTTGTTTCCATGTCTTGTCCAGAATTTTTGTATCAAGATTATCTGTATTGATTTTGCTTACATACAATGACAGTTCGGAATCTGTCAGAAGAGTTTTTTTTAAGTAAACTTAGTAACTTAAGCAAGTGGTGTTACTATTATTTCTAGTTAGGAAAACAAAAAAAAAATAATTACAAAATTTTGACCATTAAAAATATAACTTCCAAAATTATTTTAGTAAAATCCATTGTTAACATGAAACGCATCATCTCTATAAGAAAATATACCGTGAATATTTCAAAATTTTGCCAGCTCTGTTTTTAAAAGGAAGAAACAAAGACACGATAAATCTGGCATTGAAAGAGAGGAGGAAAAAGAGCTGAGGAAAGAATAAAAAATAAATTTACAATAAACAAAGGGACGGACAAACGAGCATAAAAGCAATAATTTGGAAGTGCAGAAACAGACAAAAATTCAACGTCGACTAAATTGCCTGAGTTTTGATGGTGTTTTAATTAGAGTACAATAGAAATTCGATGCGTTAAAATATTCAAAACCACATTAAACACACATTACTGAAAAAAATTAAACTCGGAATTCAGCGAATATTAGAAAAAAAGAAAAAAATTCATAAGTGCATTGCTATTGGCGCATAAGTCGTGCGTATAAATAATAAATAGGCAAAGCTAAACATAAAACAAAATACAAAATGGATCGCAACAATGGGTAATTTAAAAAAATTTCAATATAAATCGAGTTTTTCATCTAGCATTTCGTGAATCTTTTTGGCAAGAAAAATGCATTGAAAGAAGAATAGGTAAAATGGTGCCAAGGCCTTTAACCACAAACTCCGCTAAAGAATTTTAGACTCATGTGAAAGGGCAACGGGTTGACTTTAGTTTGGAGCCTGTGGTTTTTTTTTATGAAATGTTCATAGTTGGTAGTAGGAGGTCTACAATTACCAAAAATATAAGTTTTATCGCGCGCAAATTTATAGTTTAAAAGTTATAAACATTTAAAGTTACACTTTTTATATGCAGAGAGCCTGCTTCTGCTTTACTTATAAACACACTAACAACACTTGGCTAGGCAGGCGTTGCCACTACGTAAAATAATATAAAAATCAACAATATTCAAGCAAAATAAAATGAGGATTACGCATAAAAGGTTGTGTGAAAATAAAAGAGTTTTACTTAAGAATACTGTACAAGGCGAAGCCGGTGTTGGTCCGGCCCAGGGCTACAATCCAAAGCGCGGCCGAAGGCCGCCAAACTTACAAAGGTGTTTCACTTAAGAATACTGTGCAAGGCGAAGCCGGTGTTGGTCCGGCCCAGGGTTACAATCCAAAGCGCGGCCGAAGGCCGCCAAACTTACAAAGGTGTTTCACTTAAGAATACTTTGCAAGGCGAAGCCGGTGTTGGTACGGCCCAGGGTTACAATACTGTGTAAGAAATCTTAAAAAAAGCAATAAATAAAACGTAGCGTATGGAGGTCCGGCCTTTTTTTTTAGATTTATTGAAACAAACAAGAACGAAAATAAATAAAACATACACATACATAACAAGACAAAAATACATAACTTTTCGCGGCGAAATTTTATGACCCAAAAAATGTTTAAGTGAAATAATAATTGATTTTCTGTAAAAATATGTAAAAGTTATGTATTTTTGTCTTGTTATGTATGTGTATGTTTTATTTATTTTCGTTCTTGTTTGTTTCAATAAATCTAAAAAAAAAACGGCCGGACCTCCATACGCTAAGTTTTATTTATTGCTGTTTTTACATTTCTTACGCAGTATGGCAACATCGTTTTTGGGCATAGTCAAGTGTTGTTAGTGTGTTTATGAGTAAAATACATCTAGACTGCCTGCTTGTAAGAAGTGTAAATTAAAATGTTAATAACTTTTAAACTATAAACTTGCGCGCGATAAAACTTATATTTTTGGTAATTGTAGACCTCCTACTATCAACTATGAACATTTCATAAAAAAAAACCACAGGCTCTAAACTAAAGTTTTCCCAGGGCAACTGCTGCTGGGATGAGGATGCCGTTAATAAATATATCATTACCTAAACGCAATCAATAATGTTTAACTTTGTTAAAAAAAATAGTGCATGCATACCTGGCGTACGAGATTTTAGGCGCACAAAAATATTAAGCGTCTAGTTTTTTTTCTCTAATATTTGGATATTTGTAACATTCTAGGCAGCATTCAGTAAAATAGTCACGCAGGTTATAGTCACGCGTGTTTGTACGTGAGTGCATTATTATTTAGCAAATGAAAATTCAATAATGAGTTTTTGTAGACAAATGCATATGCACATGCTATTTTCGATCGTATTGTAGTAGTATGTACATACAAAAGTATGTATCTATGTAACTACAGAAACCTAAGTGTATTTCGAAATCTTTGGCGCCATGGAAATGTAGTTATTACGCTCATATAAATATGTACATATATAACATCTGCACGTATTTTTTTTAAATTTGAATTGATTACGTGACTGCAGATCTGCTTCTGCTGAATATAGTTTTAAAGTCTGTAATCTCTTCCATTTCTAGCTCAAATCGTTACACACCAATACGGCGCGCAGGCCAACAACATAATCAATCAAATTCGTTATCTCACGCATCTTCGAACAATAATCAACATCAACAGCAAAATTTAGATAATCATCGTAATAATTCGTCACAATATTCCACGTCCAATCATAACGCATACTCACCACCCTCCGCAATGTCCCGCGAACCGCTTACACAACATGACGAACTGATTCGATACATCAGGGAAGCATGGACTAAGGTAAGATCGTAGTGAAAATATGTAAATACTAATATTTCTCATAAATTTTTACATATCCATTTTGATAAATAGCGGAAAGCGAATATTACAAACCCACGGGTTTGTTTGCCCAGTTAAAGTGGAATATCTGTCAAACGATATATATTGTATCTTCATGTTACTGTAAATACTTACCTCATATAAATTCATTAGTAAATGAGGTGGTGGCAAAGCGGAAGCAAATTCATGATACGAATATTCTTGTTGGTCTTTGTAATCCAACTGGTCATCAAACTCTTCTTCATTACTTCTAATATTCCACTCATAATCGTTATCTGCGTTGTCATAATCTGTATATGTGCAAACAGAATGGTTATTGTTAGGTGTCCCAACCACAGATGTGGTGCGCGAAGTCGAAATTGATGCTGGTGGTGAAGAAGGTGCAAACGACCATATCGGCGAAAGACTGTTTGAATTTATGCGACTGTTATTGACAACGTGTTTGCAGCGTCGGCGAGGCATTATTTTAAAGAACTATTTAAGATAATTTTCACACAAATTTAAATATTTGAATTCGTATAGCCGTTACAAAAATTGTCTATTGCACTATATACAATATATGCTGCATATGTATTGCACATTTTTATATGCTAAATTTGGTTATTTATTGTGGAATTTTGCTGACTGTGAAAATTTTTGTTAAGATTTTACAAAATGTAAGAGAAGAATTCGTTTGGGAAAACAAACTACTAATTTTTTTCCACTCAAAACATGCGATTGTAAGAATTTAGACATTTGGCAATTGTAAAATGTATGCCAGCAAGTGCTCCAAGGTGTAAGTACTCTTCGTGCGGTGTACCCAGACTTACACAAATATATATTAATGCATACTTGGACAATTTCAGAGCACTTAATTGTTTAATTCAAAATTCATTAAATAAAAATTACTTATTTTCTAATTTAAATGTTTCTCCATATACTAAAATTGTTCAACATTTTTTTACAGGTAAATGAGCAAAACACGCCGATAAACTATTGCAACGAATCGGATCATCAATTAAAAAACTTCAAACCCTTTAACTTGGAGGAGTATTGGGATCAACGGCATTTCCAAAATATTCGTGTATCACACAGCCAACAATAAGAAGATAGTACATGCAAGTGTAAGATAGCAATTGCAGTATGTTATTTGGTATTGAAACAAGTAACACGATTTACATATAAAAAATCTATATTTCCATTATTGAGAAAAAATGCGAAGTTATATACCGGGATATATACATACTTATTTCCAAATAAATTACGAATTATATTAAATACATAGTTGTATTATCAAAGCTAAAATTCTCGTTGCATGAAAGTAGTTAAGAAGTATATTATTAAATTACAATTTAATAAATTGAGAAAAAAAAACATTTTAACATGAAAAACAAAAATTAAGTTATTAACAATAACATTAGCATCGTACGAAACGTTCATTCAATATGCAATTATAAGATTTCGCAATAAAATTATTAAAGTAATGCAAATTATGTGAGAAAATAATGACGATACATTTCAAAATTACAATTAAAGGCAATAAAAATGATTTAAGTAAATTTACTAAATTTTTATTTTGAATATCTGTGTGGGCTTAAGTACAATAAATACCTCAGATAGTATCTTACACTTACTAGTAGAAAACAAATGAGTGAGTATGAAATTACGTTTTCAGTCCAACGTAATACTAATTCCAGTAGAAATATCCAAAGCCCTTAAGTAAAATATTTCAACCAAGTCTAACGAAATTCCTGAAAAAAACCAGACCTCACTATATAAAAATATTCGAGTTCGTATCCAAGCGCGTGTACGTAAAAACTTCGATGATATTTTCTCATATGAAAATACTAACTCCTAAAAATATCGACCCTCTATTGGATGCGACTTAAACTATACATTCGTGAGAAAAACAACACAAATTGGGAAGATCACTGAAAATTTTAAACTTTTATAGCAGCATTTAAATACTTTTGTTGTTTTACTACTATTATTTCTGAGGAGACCCCAATACATTCGTTATTCAGCCTATTATTTTTATATGCAGCATTCAGATATATACACTTTTTATATAAAAAAAACATATTTCTCATTTTTTATTAATATATTTTTTTGGAATAAAAATACTCCCCCTTGTACATCAACGAAATTTCCCCAGATCTTACGGGTAAAGCAATTTTTTTTTTAAAACATTTTAAACCATCTTGCGCAGCAATTTGTTGATCTTGTCTTCACGGTTACCGAAATCACCACCCTCGACGTAGTGATTAGCCTTCTTGCGCCAGCCACCGGTTGGGGTATTCAGTTTGAATGGCCACAAGAAGTTTGATGCCTTCTTGAAGTTTGGTCCAACGGTGAAGATTTCATGCACCAAATCCTCAACACATTGAATGTTGTGTGCCTTGCGCAATTTACGTTCGATCACAAAGTTATCGGTGATTGGCACGCGTTGACGGTTGTGTTTAACGAATCCACGCTTGTAGACCAATTCGCGGACTGATTTCAAATTGGGATAACCCCATGTAATGTAGGGTTCAGCAATACGCAACATATTGATGGTGGCTTTGTTCAATTTGATGAAAACACCATTGTTGATTTGACGCAGACGGAACAACTGCAAAACTTTACGCACTTTGGGTGCAACTTTGTTGATACTGTTATAAAGAAATACAAACAGTTGAAATTAACAAACTTGACTTTGAATTGGCACAAGTTACTCACCCGCGGATACGAATAACGAAGGCTAATTTAGCATCAGCTGGTACATAGAATTGGCCGCGTTTCTTGGCCAAGCGACGTAACTTGATCTCACGACGTTCATCACGCAAATATTCAGCTTGGTATTTCTCTGCACGTACCAAATTCTCGCGTTTGCGGAGTGCAATAACTTTAGCACGCTTCAGTTTACGCTTGATCAAGTTGGCACGGCTGCTGACTTGTTTCTTGCTGAACTTCAGCTTTGATTCTGGGACAGCGGGTAATTTCTTGGCAGATTTGCCCTTTGCTTCGGGCTTCTTGGCGGCTGCGGTGGCAGTCATCTGCAATGCAACAATACAGGAACATTTTATGAACAATTTAATTTAGTTTTTAGAGCAAATAAATGCAAAAACACGGAAAATTTCACTAACCTTAACTTGTCACTTAGCACGTTGAAAGAGAAAAGGAAAAGGCGAAAGGAAGTTGATGGCCATATTGGATGCGGTTGAGATTTCTTGTAATGTTGGCAGTAGTGACGAACAAAATAGCTGTCAAATAAATAGATTAACCTGGGTTTGTGTACTGGCTAAAAAAGTGAAAAATATTGAATTTTAGTTAGAATTTTTTTTTGAAGATATTAAATTGCTAATTAACTTGTTTGATTATTTTAAAGAGTTTTCCAGAAGTTTATAAATACAATTTATTTACTTTTCACCGAATTCCTTTGAATGTAATAGGAAAATAGATTTTAAAATATATTTTTTCTTTAGGAATACAATTTTAAAAACCATAATATCGTATTATATTGGTGAGTCTGCAGTGCTTTTCAGTGTGAGTTAAAAAATCGACCTTTTTCATTTATATATTTATGTTTAGTTACTGATAACACTACTGTGGGAAACCTACAGAAAGCTGACTTTTAGGAAATTCAACATCTTCAAAATTATGCTATGCTTGTTGTTGCAAAGTGAGTTAACTCGCCAAAAGAACTGTCATACACAGCTGTTTATGAGTTCTGACAACCTTTGCCGGAATAACTGCGAATAATTTACAGATTTGAATCTCATTCTCATTTGTAAAAAATCCTAACACCTTAAGTGGATAATTTGAGTTGATTACAACATGTCCTTGGAGTGTCCTAAAGATCCGGAGTATCACACAAGTGTCCAACAGAAACTACATTCGAAAAATGCTGCTAAAGTCTATCGATATGGGTCGCCAAAAATTAGGGATCAGTTGCGAGATGTTAGTAAACAATCGTTATGCATTATAATTGATTGGATGCAATTTCAATTACCATTAATTTATTCTAGAAATGTCGTATGCGAGTGCGTGAAGCGCGACAGGCTAGCTTCAATAAACGGCGCTTAAACAGCATAGTTGAGAATGTAAGGATTAATATCGTATTGTTAGTGTACATATATCTATAAAATAAACCTTTATACAATTATTACTTTATAGTTAGACATTGATAAGTTGCTGCGTGAGGAACTTGCTAACCTTGAGGATGACTTAATTTTACAAGAAGAAATTTTCAAAGAGCTACGCGATGAAATGAATGAATGGTTTATACAAGAATTAGAAGCTGAAGAGACATTTTTAATTGATGCTGCTGATGATGACTACAACGACAAAACTGTTATTTGTCCAATTTGTCAACAAAAAAATCTGAATTGTACAACGCCGGAAGATAACAAACAGCAGAATAATTTATTCAAATGCATATGCGGTGTGAGGTTGGTGCTATTAATTTGTTATTATTATTATTATTAATTACTATTTTTTTTATTTTTAGTTTTACTTCATCTTACGGTCCACAAAACTTACGTAAATTTTTACATACGCAAGTGGACACACATGAAAAGAATTGCATTATGAACCTTACCTTCTATTTAGAGCCTCGAAGTGTCGAAACTGGTAGCAACAATCTTTGCGCTATGTGCGATAAATGTGATTATTTTTATAGTTTTTAAACTTTTACCAAACTAACACCTACTTATATATACACTTATAAGCTCATAAACCTGAATATAAGTACATAGTAGAATATTCATGAATTCACCTTTAAAGCATTTGAAGTTTTAAATTTGAAAATTTGAAAACATTTGTGATTTCCACTATAATAAGTATATTTAAATATTGCATAATAAAAGTTCAAAATGGTAAATAAAGTGCGTTTTTAGTTAACTTGTTATTGTTCATTCTACTTAAACATACACATTTACATACATATGTTATAGCCCACAGCGCATCGTTCTGAGAAGCAGCTTATTCGCCAAGTTAGTGTTAAATTAAATTTCAGTCAATATACTTATATTGGCAATTTAATTCATTCACGTCAATGTTAAATGAAAAGTATGTCATGAATATTAAAAAAAACTTATAATAATAAACCGTAATAGAACAAAAAAAGATGTGTAGATGATTTCTCATGAATAAATTATCTTAATTCAATCAGAAGATACTGATAAGAAGATCATACATACATATGTATATCATACATGTTTATATCTATGTTTGTATAGCACGCAAGTATGAATGCATATTTGTATTTTAAGAATTATGAATCTCTTGAGTACATTCCATATAAATATCTTAACGGATTTGAAGTGCCCATGCCGCTTTAGTAAAGAGATAAGTGCATATGCACACACACACACACACATACATTACGCGATCACATTTTTACACAACACATTGATGCGACAGGCGTGAAAGCAAAAGTATGCCTTCCTATCTTATATTTAGTATGATCGATATGACAAATCCCAACTTTCTTCACGAAAATTGAGAATATTCTCTCTTAATTAAATACGTTTTCATGTCTAATTGTATTGTATATTTGCTTGGAGGCTGCGTTGATCTTCTCTTCTGCGAACATCTTCAGTCACTCACAAATTCCCACAACTCATGAGGCATCAACGAAATGTTTCACTTGGCTACATTCAGAAAGTCGGTGGCGATCGACGGCAGTGCATGCGAAATTCGGTATAGCGAAATTGGGTAAAATAAATATTTGAAATTGGCGCAGATTCTGCTTTTGAAAAATTGTACGCGAAAAAACGAAAAAAAAAAGATTTGTGGATTTGTATTGTTTAAATGTTTATTAAAGAAAAATAAACAAATGTTTAGTGAATACCAATATTTTTAAATATGTACATACATACATACATACATATGTTTCGACTTATAAACGCATGTTAACGCAGTTGTAAATTGAATATTAATTTTAATACATACATATGTACATACATATAATTTAAATAGCATTCGAAAATGGTGTTTATCTGGAAATTAACAAAATATTTAATTTCGTTCGCGTATAAAGTGTGTGTGTGTGTGCAAATGAATTTAAAATTTGAAAAATATTTGTTCTTGGAATATACATACGTAATTTTTAAATTAAATAGCAACGAACGGTACAGTTTTCAAAGTGATATTGCAAAAAATTCGTCATTTTTTTTAAATGTGTTGTTCATTTAACGTAAAAAAATCAGTTTTTTAAGTGTTAACAATTGATTTTCGAAATTTTTAAGCAGTTTTTGGTTTTAAAAAAATGTTTTCGAGCACAATTAAATCGCATTTACTAGTAAAAGAAGAGAAAATCAAATATAAAAAGAAATTAATTAATTAAATATTTAAATATCTGTATTATTAGGTTACAACCTATTTATTAACAAATAGTATATGTATGAAATAAGTGTAAAAGAAACTTTAATCTATAAAAAATGGCACTCACCATATATTGTGATGATTTAAGTGAATTTCCTCACAATTTAAATACGGATATATGCAGTATTAGCCTAATTAAATGGCAATTGAGTGTTGTGGTTAGTGTGTTGTTGTTGGTAATTGGTATACATGTCTTGCGGAAATGGAAATATAGGTGAGTATATATTTTTTTAAAACATAAAAATGTTGAAAAATATGCATTTTAATTAAATATTTAGTTGTAGGCGACATGCGATTTGGTTTATTCTGCGAAAAATTAAACTATTTAGAGTCGAGGTCTGTATTTTTTTCAGTATCAGCTTAATATAAATATCTTTTTAGCCGGAAACTCAATTAAATGTATACATTTGAACGCGTTTTATACGAAGTGCGTCCATGAGCAGCTGACCAATTGCGAAAAAGTTGACCAAAATATTGCGCTCCGGAAATTTATTATTTATTTTCTTTAAATTTAAGCTTACTGATTTACGAATTTAACGGTTCGGCATTTGTTTAGCAAAAACATCAGCAAAGGTTGCACATATTTTGAAAGAAAACAAATGCTTTATAAAAAATATGTGAGTTTTTTTTAATTGATTTCGATTTATTCAAAATACAAACAAAACTGCATATTTATTATGGTATTATGTATGTTAAATATGTATGTATATATGTAGGAGCACATGTGTGCTCGAAACTGTCTGATTTGCAAATTGTAGTGAATTTATTTTTATAAAATTGCGTTTTTCTTAGAAATCAATGATTAATGTAAACAAAAAATATTTAAAGAACACACGCACGCACACAAACACACACATTGGGGCCAAAAATTTGAGTATATTTGTACTAAATGTTAATTTGATTGCACAAAATTCCAAAATAATCATAGCACTTGCAACATAAGATGCTAGCTAACATGCATACATACATACATGCACACGCTCGCATACATGCATACATATGTACAAAAGTGTATAAAAATAAAATGCGTGCGTTTCATTCACGCATTTGTTGTGAGAATTTTGAAAAGAACAACAAAAAATTATGCAAGTAAACAATAATAGTGACTGTAGATATGTACTTAAAACATAAATGCATATGTTTATCCATATGCAATGTATGTATGTATGTATCTATGTAGCTAAGTGTGTTTGCATAGTGCTCTCAATATAATTATTTCAGTTATTAAGAATGAAAAATGTTGTATTTTACCAATTGCATATTTACACACATACAAACATACATACATATGTACCAATATACGAGTATGCATATGGAGAATATCATCATTTCTGGCGATAAAGCATTTTACCTATGATTTTTTTTTTTTTTTTTTTTCAAGAAAATTTCGCAAAAAGTAAAACAAATGAATTTTACTCGTAATAAAAGCACAAAGAAAAATAAAAGAAATAAAAAATAAATAAATCAATTTTGGTGTGTGCGTGTGTTTGTGTGAAAATGGAAAAGAGAGCAAAGTAAAATTTTCATTAACTCACAGTGGCAGGTAATGGGCGCGCGCTTTTCACAATTTGTGGAGCAAGAAAGAAGCATTTTTGTGTGCACGTACATACATATGTATGCGAAAAAAATATATACATACACTTATATACATATATACGTATGTAAACAATGATCTTAAATTTAGCAAACGTGATTAATATTCTTATAAACAAAACAAAAAAATAAATGTGGAAATATGCATGAAAAGTTATACATACATACATACATACATGCTCACATATAGATATGTACATATATAAAATTGTGTAAAATTAAAATAATTTCCAAATTTGAAATTAATAAAGAATGCATATGTAGTGAGCTGACAGTCATACCCCCTGCGGGTGAGGAGCTCAAGAATTTATCCCTGGCAAGGCAAGCTGCCGTGACAGTTGGGTCTTTATATCAGAACAACGGAGTTTTCACCGGCCAAGGACTATCACTCCCGCAATATTTTGCGCTCACAGCAACAACAACAACAGCTGACGGTCATAAGAGTTAAACTTTTCCGAATTTTCTTTTTCTTAATTGGGATAGACATCGCTTACACGATTATAGGCGACATATCAGAAGATTAGCAAGCCACTCATTGCATCTCATCTCCTCACTGTTCGGCACCAATCAGAAACTGCACGTGAAATCAGATCCTTCTCCACTTGAACTTTCCCTATTTCTAATAGCGGGCACTGTATATCCTCAGTTCAAAGCTGTAGAGTTCTCACTGTTGAACTAACATCCTGCAATGTCGCTGTGTAACTAACATACAACTCCTCATTTCACCGTCTATGGCGAACACTCTGTAGGTCGTTGAATTTTTATTTATAGAATTGTCGTGCATTATCCCTGTTAGTCGGACCCTCAAGCTCTTCTTACACATACATTTCTAGCAGCCGCTTTTTCTGTCTGCAAATGTGTCTCACTTCCCTCCTCAAGTCTCGGCATCTCTCGCACGCAGCGCGCGTTGTGAGTTAGGCTATGGGTTTTCTCTCCACTACGATACGGTAATCCTCCTCGTACCAGCACTTCTTGTGAACTTGCCGAAAAGCAATAGTTTCGTTGAAAGTCGAGTAAAAAACCAAGGTGTGTGCATATCTTTGTTGCTACAAGATATTGGTACGAGTCGATGTTACGACCTCCGAACATATGTACGTCTAGAACACTGTTGATCTGTTTGCGAGCTTTTCTAGCCGGAGACGGCCAAGCAGCTTGATGAATTTTCTTGTGCTAGAATCTAGTACTACAGACGGACTAGAGGTCCGGCGAAGTCGATCAGCCTTTACATATTTGGGATTTTTTTGCCTTGGAGGCTACATTTTCTGACTGTCTTTCTGACCCCTGTTTGTTCGAAGCGTGGGCGCATATCAGGGATTAACTTCTACCGAGGTGAATGCCAGAACGCGACGGCTGACTTTCTTCCCAACCACTAATCCGACCCCGAATGACAGCTGTAGGTCGTGTCAAAGGATCCACTCGTTTCCGTTCTTCTTCAGTTCATCGCAATACTGGAACGGTCGTAATATCAGCCATTAGTCAGACATCAACCTGCTATGCAGTGGCACATTCCCAATTAATGGACCGGAAATTGCAGGTACATATACTTAAATACATTTGCCCTGATCGTCATCCGAGGCTGGTCTCCCTTTCTCGTTGGAGCTGTTTTCTACATGTCGGTTTGCAAACTTCGCAAAAAACCTCATTACAAGGGTAAGTTTAAATTTTGAACTTATTTATATAGTGAGCCACTTCGCTCCAAGACCTACGCACCTTAGCAGCCGCAGCTCCGGTGAACAGACGCCGCAATGAGACTCTGGTGAACCCTTAAACCGGATATTTTGGAGTGGCTGCATTAAAACTCTCCCTTTCTTAGCCGCAACCGAAGTCCCCACATGGCTTGGTTACTCGCTTGGTCGAGTAGTATGTGAGTCCATAAACCGCGCGCTTGCTTATAGACCCTCTCTTTTAAAAATTCCTCCTATCTAAGAATTCAAGCTGTGAGACCCAATTCTTCTATGACACATTTTTCATGTGCAACAGAATTTCCAAGAAACGCGAGCAAAAGAATCGGAACAAAGAAACAAATTAACGGAGAGAGAGAGAAAAAAAACGAAGTGAAAAATTCAAAAAAGTAAAAATGTGTTTTATTTACGGTATTCCCCACAGCTTTTTCCGCAGACAACACACACAGTCACTGTTGTCGTTTCACTTACTCACACACAAACATATGTATGTCCATCCACGTAATTATCTCATTTAATATCGAACGGGAGGCAGTCAACCCAGCTGTCAAGTGCCAAATGGTATGAAAGCTGCAGACACAATGAACTCGCACAATCAACCGTCAGCATCGCATTGCTTTATCGATAAACACGATCTCTGTGATATTAATCAGCGGATAGTCAACAATGAAAAGCACAATTGTTCGAAAAAACTTACGTACATACATACACATGTACATATTACTGCCTGGTCGGTCGGTCGGTCGGTCGGTCACAGAGCAAGAACCCACGACTATAAGTTAAATTTTTTATGGAAGCTGAGACTTTCTTCACGTAAGCCTTCAATGCGAGTGTGCCTGAATCCCGATTGAGTGAAGTCGCAGGCAGGACGGATGAATGATATTCCAGCTGTATCTATAAAGTTCTATGAGATCACCCAGAAGAATTAGCTACATTCAACTTGGGTATGTAGGGATGACCGAACAAATTATTTTGAGGCGTGGAGCAGGCTGGAGAATCTTTTTTTATTAGAAGCTCCATTGACGCCAACCCAAGGCCGTTAGAACAATGTAGCATTCATGGAGAAGAAGTAGTTGGAGTTCCGGAGTGTGACTTTGAGGTTAGAATGATGATCAGCTGCTATCATGGTTGTCCGAACTTGCTTGAGTCTACGGAATCATCAAGATCAACGGTCCTGAGGTCTATGTTCATCAGCGGTTGAGTCCTGGATAGCTGAGTTTTATAAAAAGATCGGCGGATGTGACTTCAGACGCGGTTCCTGGTCTCGATAGATCAAAATACTCGATTGTACTCTTAAATTATAGCCTGCTCATGGCTGTCCCATCTCAGCTAGTTTGCTTTGACTATATAACTACTGCGAGATTTGCTTCGTCTGTACCTACTAAAGGAGGATACCCGAAGATAATGACCAATCTAGTTTCTGGATTTGAATTGGATCGACTACATCGGCTTAGTCGTTTATTGTATAAGAATTAACTCATCAGAAACCGATTGTTGTTTTTGTTATAGCGGTTCGCCAACCCCGCTTGGAAGAAGGGGAGACTGACCTAAGTAACCTATGGTTCTACGCACCGGAGTTGACCCGGATTATATTCGGCCAAGGGCTGTCTCCGTATCAACGGCCTAACCCTATTTAGGTCATCAGGTAACCATTATTCGATCGATGGTAGTGGTGAGGTGGTTTTTGTCAAAGTCTGAGGTGGGATTAACCAACACAGAGTCAACCGAAGACGATTGGATCTCAGTAGATCTGGGACAATTGCTGAGCAGCGGTAAGTGCCCTAGCAGCACGGTGGTTGGAACGCTGTAGATCCGGGGCAACTGGTGAGCGGCAGCTGGCGTGGCGGTCTCCAGGTTGATGTATTGCTCTCGATAATTTTAATGACCCGGAAAATCAGTCCTAGTGACAGCGAAGCAGCTAAACAAGACTAATAAACAAGAACCACGAAGCTTTTGCATAAGTTTTTTCTCTAAAAAGTTGCTCAAAGAACTTTCCTCCTCCAATTGCTGGCTTTACACTCAACAAATGGAGGGACTGTTTTTCTAAGGCCCTCTCCCTACAGCTGATGGAGTTTTTTCTTAGCAGAGTTTTTTATTTGATGTCAGAAATACACTTGGATGGATGGACGTCCCACGACGAGGACGACTATCTATCGTTGGGTACCAAACACCCCAAAGAGGTGCTTCCTGATTCAGATATTTTATTACTTTTTTCAAGCTGTTGGTTTGGGTCTCTTCGAATTGATGGTTGTCAACACTGCGGGCTTCCCGTTAGCATCTATTCAACAGTTTATCGACTTTACGGCCTTTGTACATTTGTCTCAGTGAGTGAGCGTCCATTGACTGCCCCACCGCTGTACGCCGTCGATGCCATCGATGCTGTTGATAATAATGATAATTTGTTGGAGGCAACGTTGCTCGCCTTTAAATTTCTTCTTAATATTCATTTCACAAACTCTTGTTTTTGTTTGTACAATTGTGTACGTGTTATTGTTTGTTTGTCTTGTTACGTCGCTGCCTCGGCGGAAGAGTCTTCCTGCATCTGTATCTCTGTATATCTGTCTGACAAATTGAAGCGCACATAAAAATAATATTTATGCGCGGGTTTCCCATTTGTTGTGACATCATACACAGAGCATGAATGACATATACACGTACATACAAACACACATACATACATACGTACATACATATGTAGCGCAGGCGGAGCTTATGAAGAAACTAATGGATATGTATGGATTCCTCGCACTTGCAACATATTTCACATGTGATTTGCACAAAGTCGCCTAATGCATCGGGCGCTTCAATTTGCCATATTTCCTTTTTCGCCGTCCCCGCTGCAGCGCAGAATGTCCTCGTTGAGTTAATTCCATCAATTGAAATGCAGCTTATGGAATTCATATTGGCTTAATTGTCTGTGGAGGAATTAAAAATAGCAAATTCAAAAGTGCAATTCAAATTGTTTGTGATCTCGCGATGAGATATGATATGGGATCTCGGGTTCAATGCGTTCCATGAAGGGTGCGATATGAAAATCGAGAGCATCAGCAAGTTACTGTGATTCAGCTCAAGTTTAACTTCTAAATTGACGCTCTTCTGCCAAACAAAGAGTGAAAATTTCCATCTCCCAGCTCAGGGTCTCGCCACGTTGAACGAACGTCTAGCCAAAACCCACAAGAAAGCAAAGTTTTTTTAATATATCGCCGATTTGAGCTCACACTACGATATAAGATAAGGTCAATGTGGCCAAAGACGTTTTTTATAACAGCCTGGAACGCACTCATCATCAGGGCTACCAACGCCGGTATGGGAAAAGAAGGCATCCTGACCCCTTTGGTTTAGGATTTCAAGAATTTACTCAAAGACTGTCACTGCCGCCATAAATAGCTGACTCCTTATGTGTTATTATATTCGAATTGGTTGGAGTGGCTATCGTAGAAATGCCATTGATTTCGCCTAGACCAAAATGAGATCGGTTGGGATGTCATAATTTCCTGACTTCTAGGCTTCGCTTTACAATCACTTCGTTTTGCTGCTGAATTTCACTTGTAATTCTGCTCAAAACAAGATATTCGTATAAAAGATGAGCGATCTCTTCGTATCACCTTTGTGGGTCTCCGAATTTCTCTGCTGGTCAGACTGAATGAAAGTTCCAAGGAAGGGTTTCGTGTGAAGACAGCTCATCTGATGGTTCTCTCTAGTTTTGATCCATCCGTATGTAGGTTTTACCGCTAATATGTTGAGTTGACGCAGTCCCCAGAAGAGGTAGACCAGTTCAAGAGGTGCTCGAGAAACGTGGTTCCAGAAAAATGGAGCTAAAACTCCAATCAGTTTTAAAAACTTGGAAGCCCTTACAGAAATCGAAGTCATCCTAGGTAGAAACAGCTACTACATAGCAAGGAGGGACGTCAAATAAATTCACATACATACTTCTTTCAGCTGAAATATTTACACCACATATATTGTACATATATACACACATATGGTATGTGTGTTTTTGTGTTGTAGTTCGAAATACCAGATGTTTTTATTAAATAAGTATACTTCCATGTATATACATACATATGTATGTATGTTTGTACACATTTGTACATATATAAACATTGACTACTTAAGGTTGCCTATTTTCGTTGAAATTTCTTCCACATTTTGTATTCATATTCATATGGACCAATTGCCGGCACACATTGCTTTATTGATCATTAATTTCGAATTGAGAATAGTGTAGCATTGAAATACTTTTGGAATTTTCACTGCCAAATACATAGGTACATACATTGTGAAAAGTATTGGAGAACATGGAAAATGGGCTATTAAAAGGAAGTGTGCTTTTGCTTGCAGAGAAATCTCTGTAAATATGTAATGTATCTATGAATGTGTATGAATGTGTATATATGTATATTTAAGTGATTGGAAATTTTAATAATCAAGCGTAATTCAAATCAATTAAGAGTTGGCTTCCTAATTTTAAGACACTAAGCGATTTAAAAAATATGAAACTGGTCTAAAAATTATTAGTTTAATACTAAAATTTTCTGACTAAAATTGCACTAGTTCGAAAAATGTCAAAGTAATAACAGCTAAAAACATTAATTTCTTTTTGTTTAATAATAATTTAAAATTAATAATTTATTAAATATTATTGATTATTTATCTGTTAATACTTGTTGGTTTACTTACTGTTAATTCTTTATATTTAAAATTAATTATATATTGTATTTTAACTTTTATTATTTATAATTTATTATTATTTAACTTTTTTTAAATGCAGTGTTTATGTTTTTTAAATTTTTAACATTTATATTTGATTTTTAATCTATTATTTTTTTATCTTTTAGATTTCTTATTTATACATTTTTAGATATTTATTTTTTAGTAATATAACTAGTATTTATTATTTTTTATATTATAATCTATTATTTATATATTATATTTATATATTATTATTTATTATTTATTATTTATTAATTGTTATTTATTATTTATTATTTATTATTTATTATTTATTATTTATTATTTATTATTTATTATTTATTATTTATTATTTATTATTTATTATTTATTATTTATTATTTATTATTTATTATTTATTATTTATTATTTATTTATTATTTTTTATTTATTATTTATTATTTATTATTTATTATTTATTATTTATTATTTATTATTTATTATTTATATTATTTATTATTTATTATTTATTATTTATTATTTATTATTTATTATTTATTATTTATTATTTATTATTTATTATTTATTATTTATTATTTATTATTTATTATTTATTATTTATTATTTATTATTTATTATTTATTATTTATTATTTATTATTTATTATTTATTATTTATTATTTATTATTTATTATTTATTATTTATTATTTATTATTTATTATTTATTTTTTATTATTTATTTTTTATTATTTATTATTTATTATTTATTATTTAGAGTAGTTCTTAACTAGTTCAGTTGATAGAGGGTTACCTCTCTATGGGTTTAGGTCTTGGCATATTTTATAAGAATGCTCCCCTTGATTAAGGAAGTACAACAGATATGTTTATACACAATTTAATTTTTATTTAAGTGATTTAATCAAAGCATTTCGATTTGCCACTTAAAAATATTGTGAGTATTAATTGGAAGTCATAATTCGAATAGAAAGATAAAAGCTTTATACAATTAAAATCACAATGAATTTAAGTACTTCAATTAAAAATATTATTTTCCTCTTAATTATGCTTAAGTACATATGTGCATACTCATAAGACTGCATTTACATATACATATGTACATATGTACGATCAACTCAAGTACCACACTTTTACTCTCATTTCCTTTATTAGCACAAATAATCATTAAATTAAAATCAATAAAATCGACAAATGCATCTGAGCACATATACATTCATACTTGTATACATACATAAGTAGATGTATAGATACATATGGTACAAACATTCATTCATGTATTTTAGTTCTTCACTTCAATGCACTAAGCAGTCTCCCGAAGAGTTGTATTGCATTTATGCGAATAGACACGAGCGGATATTCCCGTAAATTTCAGCTGCGTGTTTGTAAACTCATTTATACTACCATGTAGGAATGACACTGCAAACCTATATTAGGTCAAACATTAATAACAAACTGAAGGCTCTCCATTATTGCAATAGCCTTCGTACTTCCAAAGATGCATGACTCAGCGATGGATCTGAGAATTAAGCGTTCAGCAGGAGGACGGAGGTCAGATACTGTCCGAAGAGAGAGGACGGAAGAAGGAAAGTGCGTCGCGAACTCAATGCCGAACCAAACTAAAGAATTGGTTACCGCCGTGAATATTCGTCGTTTGAAGCCATATAAAGTCTGAGTCAGAGCAACAGCTTCTCACCTCTATGACCAGTAATGTAGGTCAAACAAGCTATCTACCATCTCCTTCATTAGGCCAGTGTGGCATTGCCAAGCTCCTAACTAGTTTTGCGGGCTAGTCTATGTCATGGAGTTCATCCGAAGGTAGGTTCAAGAATGGGCCATTACAAAATGGTTTGGTCCAAAAGAAGAGGGATGTTAGTTTATTCGCTCCGAGAGAACTTGCAGAGTGCCGACTAATATCATGCGTGGTCTAATTGCATGCTTGAAATACGTTGAATATCTCGGATTTAGGTCTAGATAGATAGAAGCTGAACTTGCTACAATATACAGAACCTAATAGCGCTAGAAATATTTAGGTGTAACAGGGAAGAGATCGAGTTTAGGTGATGGTAGAGTTCCAGTAACGTGAATCACAGCAAGAGTGTTAAGCAGAACGAGTTCAAGATCAGAAGTTTACACTTCGTATTCAGGGTTTCTCTTATAGAGTCCGTGCAGTCTTGTACTTCAGTTACGATGTGTCTGCGAGATGACTCTGCAGTGCTGATTTCTACAGTGAAACGAAAGCAGATAACGTCAGCAAAGCATTACAATATGCCTCTTAACTGGGAACATGGAGCTCATTCAGTGAAAGTGGTACACTCAGCCGATTTCAGTAGGTTTCCCAATTTGGTGTTCAAAATGGAGCTTTGACAAGTCTGTAGCTTACTCATTTCCGTTTCACTCGTTTTCTGGATCCAGATCGAGGCAGAGTTTCACGACTTTGTGGGCGAACATTTTAAGCGTCTGCGCTGCGCTGTGAAGAGGAAGCCTATTTATCTTTTAACTTCAACCATATGAATTCCTACAAGGATTCTGCTCATGTTTACAATGTGCAACATAAGTAAAATTGTATTGTGGCAGGTGTGTGGCCGCAATTGAAGTTGGCGAGTCATTATTTACATACACACGCAATTGTGGGTATATTTTGTGTACATTGGACCGCGCAACGCTTCAGTGAAAAGCTAAGTTATAGCATAAGAAATGTTAGTTCTCTACTCGATAGCTGAGTGGTTAGATACGTGTATTGACAGACTGCAGATTCCGAGTTCGAACGTGCACTTTGCAACCACTTAAAGGACTTTCGGCGGAGCTCCTGCTCTAGTTTGTGCTGTGTGCCTTAATATTTTTCCAACAAATGGGTGGACGTACAGTTTAATCTAGCTACCTCCGAGCGGCTGCTGGATTTTTAAGAGAAGTTTTTTGTTTTATATCAGAAACACCCTCCGAGGGGTTGATAAGACCTGCCGAGGAGCGACCGCATTTACTTTTCCATAATTTTATATGTTAGGCTGCCCAGATCGCCCGTTAATTTTCCAACACCCATGAGGGAACTGGTATTTAACTAGTACGAGGCTGAAGCAAGACACCAACAGGTCTGAAATGATGGACAAGGAACTAGTTGGCGTGCAAATGCAAACTAGTAGCATGAGAGTAACCCATTTGAAGTTCTCCTTGCAGGGCTGTGTTGGCATCTTTATAGCATGCAGCACTTGAAGGCACATACATACATATATTATATATATGCAATGCAACATATGAATGAAATTATTATATATGTAGGTAAATATATATGTGTATGTATGCTATGTGCACGTGTTGGCCATTAAAGTGCTGTTTTATTCCGTGCATTTGCTTTTGTTTTTATTACTCAGCTCCACGCTTTTAGAATACATCTTTGTACATACATACATACATACATACTCGTACATACGTGTATATTGTTTATGTTTATTCCTCTTATTAGTACCGTTTGTGGCATAGTAATTGGTGTAAGGTGCAGTCGCGCCAATAAATCAATTTGTATATTCTTTGGCCGAGTGGCACTTGGAGACTTTGGTGTGCCGAACAGTCTCTTACTATGGTTTTAAGAGTCTACCACTTGTGGCATCGAATTGTGGTGGCAGATTCAATGGACAGTTGTTGTTGTTGTTTTTGTACGATTTTATGAATGAATTTGCCTGAATGACTGAGTGTTCTAATTGAGTTTGTCTGTGCTTTGTGGTGCCTCAAATGGTTTGTTGTTGGTGTGGGAAACTTTAATATTAGATATGAACGGGTTAAGCATTAAAGTTTGTATGGAGTTTTGGTTTTCGACTAGAAGAGGGAGATTTTGAGTGAATTATTTCGGTCCATTGGAACCATCTGTTAACCAGACCTACTCGGACAGTGAGGTTATACGCTGGGTTTGAGTTCCTCCACGGAGAAACCAGCTTCAATTACTACTGCGTACTAACTGGTTCGACCAACATGCAAAATTATAGAAAATTAGTTTTTCTAATGGCGACAGAGAGTATTTCTGACATGAAAATAGCTAGCTTTTCATAAAAACCCATCGGCGGCTCGAAGGCGACTTAGAATAAATTGTAGCTCCTTCTATTTGTTGGAAAAACAACAAGATGCATAACACAAATTGGAGAAGGAGCTCGGCCGTAAATCGCTTCAGCAGTTCCTGCAATGTTCGGTCCGTTAATTAAAAAGGTGCCGGAGCCCAACTGGCTGACATTACCGTCCGTTGTCTTAGAGACGTGACGGATTTTAGCTCTACCTGCGCTGCTGTTCTCAGAGATCATTCATCACGAATACGAAATAAGAGAACTGTGGGCAGTATTACGAGATCCAAACGCACACCTGCTTGATTTTGCTCGGACGAATGTAGCATAGCACGATTAAAACTTATTTCGCTAATATCGGATGGGAAGTCTTAACGTAGCCGTCTTATAGCCTTGTTCTTGCACCATCAGGTTATCATTTGTTCCGGCCTAAGCAGAACGCGCTTCAGTTCGATTACCAGCTGATTGTCCGTATATTCACAAGTGGGGATTATTTGGCCTAGAGTGGCTAAATAGTGGAAAATCTCAGAGCCACTCAGGCAAGTGACATTTTACACCTTGAATGCAGATAACAGAGTGGCGAGAGGACGGTATCAGCTGCAGATATCTGTCTGATCAGGTATTAAACGGGACCTCCATTAGCAATTTTACCCATCGGAATCACCGTATATTGTCTGAAGGGGCCTTATGGTAGGAGAATGGTCTACTTTTCTAACGACTTCTGTGGTAACTGCAGGGAGATAAATGAAAAGATCTAGGTTGAACGCTACTTCCACTGCTACCCAAACCTCAGTGCGAGCCAAAACGCTTTCCTTTGAAATTTTTACTAAAGTCCTTGGCAAAATTAGCTTCAGCAAGTGTCCTTAAGTGTTTCAGGAAACATACTAAATGACTTGAGCTTCTAGGAAGTTGATAGGGAGCTTTTTTCTAGGCCCATAGTTTTTTTCACAACGGATCTAAGTGCAATCCGATCTGTCATGTATTTTCCCTGAGGAACATGAGTATTGATCATCTTATAGCCAATAGATATGTCAGTACGGTCCATCTCGGAAGTCAACTAAGACTAGCACCGTTTTCAGTGGTTACATCCGAGAAAGTGTTGATATTCTACCTCTCCGAAGGTCTTCGAAACCTTCTTTATACAATCAAATTTTTATGAAAAATAAATACAAGTGCTAAGCTTTCTTCACCTCTTCTGCTTCCAGACTACATCACACATTGTTGTTATATCATAATTTACGTGCTGCAGTCGCATTGTTTTTATTTGCTTTGAATACAATAGAATTAGCGCGCGCGTTATTACCCGTGCCAAAAGAGCAAATACAACAGCAACAACAAGAACAACCACAAGCTACAACCGATAATAATTTAGCGAATAATTATACATATTTAATAATTGGCAATGATTTGCTGTGGAACGCTTTGGCAGCACTGAGTCTCACCCTAATACTGATGTGGTATCATCGCGTGATGGAGGTGAAGAAATCAACAAGTGAGTTGAGAATAATGAAAGTTGAATTTTAATTTGAATTTTAATTTTAATTTGAATTTGAATTTGAATTTGAATTTGAATTTGAATTTGAATTTGATTTTTAATTTTAATTTTAATTTTAATTTTAATTTTAATTTTAATTTTAATTTTAATTTTAATTTTAATTTTAATTTTATTTAAATTCATTTATTTATTATTCCCTTCTCTTCACTATCAATTATTTTAGATTACCTCTATTTCACCTGCATCGTTGAGTTATTTATTTCCTTCATACGTACTTATGAGCTTGCTGAGATATTTTACTACCAAAATATTTATGAAATGGAAGCATGTCTGGAAGCTTTATCAGCGCTCTCGCTACTGGGCATGGCAGCAATTGATGGTTTTACGATATATAAAGAGGTTAGTAAAACTAAATACCATATATTTGTATAAAATATATAAAATTTTTTTTATATATACTTACATATAAATTTTTATATAATTTTTTTTTATTCTCCAACATTACTCAGCGTTATCGTCCTGACTATTTGGAGGATTACGATAAAATCGGCTACAAACATACCTTGGCTACATTTTATTCGAAGGCGTGTTTTTGGTGGCTCACACCCTTGCTGTGGTTTGGCTATAAGGAACCTTTGGAAGTCGAAGATTTAGGACAAATGCGTTTGGAAGATAGTGCGCGTGCGCATTACGATCAATTTTTGTTGATCTATAAAACGGCAAAAGTGGTGAGTAACCAATGAAAAGTTGTGAGTAAAGCAAAACGTGGTGATTAGGTAGTAGGATAGAATGAAGAGATGTTAGCTGAGTAATTCGGCAACAAAATATGTCGTTTTAGAGCTTAGGAACTGTTATTTTGTAACTCGCACTGCCCGTTTGATTATTGTCAACCTCCCTGCTCTTGTCCGGCCCACGCAAAGGTTTGATAATTGTTGTTTGTCCTTCACTAGCCAACCCTTGGGAGACAACGGGATAGCGGATTCTCTTCTGAGTAGTTTTATGATGATCTAACGCTGCCAGAACCTGAATTCTTTAGTGGTGGTGAGCAGCTAATACGAGTTCTGGCCGATCCTTTGACACTACGAAAGCTCCTTCCTGACTGATTAATCCGTGGAAACCGCCTACAATTTATAATTATTCTGGGTTAGAACTTGGGACCGTGCAATCTATTCTGATAGATATATAGCCTTCTGAAGTCAGGAGAGTATCGTACAACACACGAGTTTGCAGCTCTACTGCAGCCCTGGAAGACTTTAATGATATCATTTTTTTATAGAGTCTGCAGCTCAGTCATTTTGGTCCATCATCGACTAACAGAGTGGTGGTCCCTCTCTTGCTCTACTAACATCAGCAGGAACTGCATGGATACTTTTAAAGCTAGAGTCTTTTTATATATCTATATTCCATGGCATAGCCGGCGTAGTCACCGTCTTTCAATTCACTGGGTTACATCCTTGTCGTCGTTTAACTCTTATAGTCCATCGTTTCGTTGTCGGCAATACTCATAGAGGACCATACTAAATTCAGTCAGCTTGTTTATTGCTTTACATCAACGAAGACGTGGTTTGTCTCGAACATTTCATAACGGGTCTTTTCCATGATTTGTCCTCGCATGGTGAACATCTGGTCTTAGTTAGAATTACCTGGTCTAAACCCACACTGATGGTGGGTCTTGATCTTTTACACAATACGTAAGTTAGCTGGTACTATAATTCAGCTAAACTGAATTATTCACCTTCCTATGGATTGGATAGAGCAACTCAGGCTAAATGGCAAATAAGTTGAAGCATGTACCTTGCTTGAATGATCAGCTGGTATACTATGGACACTTGGCGGTATGTTGTTCTACTGCATTATCATCGACTGGTCATTTGGGTCTGGAGAGTGCTCCATCCATAAATTCTATAAATTCTGGATTCCGTCGTGAGTATGTACAAATCGTCGCATCTTATCAAAGAATTTTTTGAAAATTTTTTCTGCCGTCCTGCTTCTTAAGCTCTTTATAGTTACACACTTCGGTCTCTCCCTTTTGCCTTCTTGAAATGCGTTTCGTTAAATCTCGGCATCTAATCCATATGGTTAGCTGCGGTCGACTTCAATGACATAAACACTCTTGTTTCCCTTGCGATGTGACACTCCTCATCTATTCACTTTTCTTTCGAACTTGGCCGTAGGGAGTTTCCGATCCCCTAGTTATCTTATATCGAGTTGCTGTTGTAGGATTCAAGTAGAAAACCGACTAATTGTCTGTTCTGATTGCAGTCTTTCACGCCGAATCCACCTTTTGTTTGTCAATTCGCCTTGGACTGAGTCGATGTTAAGACCTCATAGTGCACACAGTCTTGAGTTAACCCACATAATTGACTTCTTCTTAATTAATAAACAATAAATCATTTTATTTACACACACTCCCTTCCATGTTTACAGAAGAATGGCGATCGCCCACCCTCACTATGGCTCTGCTATTTGCGTAGTAGCTGGCGAATGTTTACGCTGGGAGGAATGTTAAAGCTCTGCGGTGATTTATGTGCTTTGATTGGCCCACTTGCCATACAGCAAATTGTGCAATATATCGAGAGCATGTACAACACGACTTATGCCAATTGGATGCTATTTAATAACAACAACAACAATAACAACAACAACAACAGTACAAATGTCACTTTCAACGACAATTCATATGGGAGCACACGAGCCAAGCGGGCGCTGGAGATGGCGATGGCGATGGTGGGCAACCACAGCTATGATAGCAGTGAAATTGTTAGCAATAGATCAATTATGCCAGGGGGAATTCAATATCACTATAGTGGGCACAGAAACAACAACAACATTAGTAGTAGTGGCGGAAGTGGTGGTGGTGGTGACAGTAGATTTGGCAATTTGCATGACAGCAACCGCATTAAACTGCAAACAGCGGCAACAAATTGGATCTCAAATGCCTTGGCGGCAGCTTTAACCACTAACACTGCTGATAGTTTACGTAATAGCAACAACAACAACAATAACAATCACAATATGCACATCATCAGCACATCAACAGCAGCACTCCATGCTCCAGCCATGATAACTGTGCCCAGTCGCCTGAGCATTGGGCTGTTGAGTAGCATCATTAACAACACCATTACCACCATTACCACCACCACCACCACCGAGGCCACCATCGATACCGTTACCACAAATGATAACAATCAAATGTTGCATGCCGGCATCGATTACAATGGCAGTGAAGTGCAAATTTACTATCCGAATTGGTTAGATTTAGTGTCGAACGGCTGGGCTATCGCTTGGCTGGTGTTGTTGGCCGCATTGGCGCAGGGCGCACTCTCACAAGCCTCGACACATGTACTCAACATGACTGGTATTCGTATAAAGACGTCGCTGCAGGGTTTAATCTATCGCAAAACATTGCTGCTCAATTCAAGTGTTGGACAGCCAACTGCTGCTGGTTCTGCAACTGTTGGTGGTGGCGTTGGCAATGATGGTGATGAGGCGAAAGGAAAATATTTGTATACGACAGCTAATGGGGCTGATAAGACTGTGTCGGCTGCGGCGGAAGGTAAAGCAGTTCACAAAGCAGTTGGTGTAAGCAAAGGAAATATAAGTGACAGTGGCGGTGCGCCGGAGGAGGATATTAGCGGTAAGTTTGGTGGGAAAGGAGTAATTAATAAAAATGGAGCATTCTAAGATTTAGATCATCAGTATTACGGTATTTTTATAACATCCATGAACAAAATGGGAAGTCTACTATATTCATATTAATTGTATAGGCGAGTTTGCCATCTCTGATTGTCGCATGATCGCCGAGTTCGGCCTGAATACTGCGCCTTTTTCAGACTCAGTCTGCTTTGAACATCGAATAGAGCTCTACCTTGAAACCTTCTGTCTACTACCATATATTGTAGTAGAATTTTTGGGTATTTTTCCTATCGGAAATTCCTTCAACTTCTTCATATTCACACAACTCGAGTCCTCGCTGTCTGTAAATGAGCGACTCAATGCAAAGTAACCGTAATATCGCATATTTGTGATGAGACAATGTTCATTGTCTGACTTAGTTTTCATTCGAAATATTTGTTGATATGCACTGTTGGAGAGTAGATTCCTAGTTGAGTGAGCAATGCTCAGCTGAGTATGGTAACAGCGGTCACTGCTACTCTGAGCTTTCCTTTACATCTTAAGACATTTCCTTTGCAAATGCCTCGTACTTTGGTAGAGCAGATTACTGTCTCTAGGGGTGACGACTATTAAATATTGCATTAGAGGGAAATAGCAGAAGCAACGATATGTGGATTGCTCACTCAGCACACACACTTAGTTTGACTAGCAGGTGGGAGTTCTAGGGAGCCACAGTGGTTTCACAGGCATTCTGTGCCTTAAGCCAACTGATGCTCTGGCAATTAATCTAACCTGTCACCACTGTAGCGAACTTTGATCGAGCTCCTGCACTAATGAACGTTAGTCTGATCAGTATTCGAACTATACCATGCCTTTCTTAGCACTCGGTTACTCCGGCTGCCGTTATTTTGAAGAGATTGGACATACTGCAGTTTCTATGTTGACGTAATCTAAAGCCGGATTCTAATATAACTCGACTCGAGAATAAGACTTTTAGTAAATTTTTCCCGCTTTTTAGAAACCTTTGTCTCTATTGGTAACAACATGGTACAATAGATTTTCACAGGTTTTTCTTAAGGCCAATTCATTCGCCATAGACAGACTATGTAGGTATATGGTGGATGCATGAGAACCTCCCAACCATGCTCTTGGAGCTTCTGGGTAGTCATTATAGATATGTGTGTGGTGGCATTGCCCTGCTAAAATACACTTCCCCTCCAGTTGGTCACAGCTGGATGCTTCTGGGTGATTGATTCCTTTAGACGATCAAATTGCAGAGTTGGCAGCAGAGGAGCAGCTCATAGTGGGTATTATCTTGGAAATCCCACCAAACACACAACAAAACTTTCCTGATAGTTATTTTTATTTCTTTTATTTTATATTATTTTATTTTATTTTATTTTATTTTATATTATTTTACTTTATTTAATTTTATTATTTATTAATTCATTTTATTTTATTTTTATTTCTTATAGTTTTTCTTTCATTTTACTTCATTTTATTTCATTTTTTTTAATTAAATTTTATTTTATTTTATTTACTTTTATATCATTATTTTTTATTTTATTTTTTTGTTTAATTTAATTTAATTTAAGTTTATTTTTATGTCTTTTATTTTTTATTTCATTTTATTTTATTTTGTTTTATATTATTTAATTTAATTTTTTATTTCATTCTATTTTATTTTATTTTATTTTTATTTCTTTTATTTTTTCTTTAATTTTACTTTATTTTGTTTTATATTATTTTTTTATTTAATTTAATTTTATTTATTTCAATTTAATCTAATTTAATTTTATTTTAATTTATTTTATTTTATTTAATTTTATATTAAGTTATATCAATTTATATTATTTTATTTCTCTTTATTTTATTTTATTTCTTTAATTTTATTTTATATTATGTTAATTTATTTTATTTTTTTATTTAATTTAATTTTTTTAATTTTTTATTATCTTCGCATTTAAATTTAAGTCAATGTATTATAATTGTTCATCATTTTTACATATTACATATAGCATCCACACAAATACATATGTACATACATACGTGTATGTACATAGCGATGCATTTATATTTAATTGAAATAAATAATTGTAGCGTATTAAAATGTAAATCTTCATAAAATATGTATGTACAATATGTATGTATGCTCGATGTTTTCACATTTTAAATTGGCTTTTAATTAAAAATGTACACACATATGTATGTATGCATTGCCAAATGAAGAAAGTTGAATGAAATTAACAAAAAAAAAAAACTTCTTCACTTCTTCACTTACCGCAGGCTTAAGCGATGTGGGCGCCATTACAAATTTAATGTCTGAGGACGCCTTGAATGTGATGTCATTCTTCTGGATAGCGCACTATGTATGGGCGATACCATTGAAGGTATGTATGTACAAGGACAAATATAGGTATATGTATATGTATAGGTAATGTTTATATTGACGGATGTGAGTGGTGCAATTGGCATTTATTTTCGGCAATGAATTAAACTTGCAATTGCAATTTAAAATTTATTTCATTTTATTGCTATGTAAATTGCATTTTCTTAAACTTATCCTGATTTATTTGTATACTGTTGACATGTGTGTGTGTATGTGAGTGAGTGTGTGTATGTGTGCGTGTGTCTATTTGCTATGCTATTTAATTATATGCTTAAATGTACTCCATCGAAAAAGAATAAATATTAACTAGTGTGGTACTAGTTTCGCTTTTTTACACGAACTAGTATATGCTTTTCGTACTTGATGCCGACATCAGTAGGTCGATAGTCCTGGAAACTTCTGTAAATTTTTGGGCTTTGCCCGCAGTAAGAAGAAGAGGAAGAACAAGAAGAAGAAGGGAAGGAGAAGAGAAGAAGAAGGGAAGGAGAAAAGAAGAAGAAGGGAAGGAGAACAGAAGAAGAAGGGAAGGAGAACAGAAGAAGAATAGAAAAATAAGAAAGTAAGAAGAGAAGAAGAGGAAGAAGAGAAGAAGAAGAGAAGGAGAGGAGGAGAAGAAGAAAAAGAGAAGAAGAAAAAGAGAAGAAGAAAAAGAGAAGTAGGAGAAGAGGAAGAGAAGAAGAAGAAGAAGAAGAAGAAGAAGAAGAAGAAGAAGAAGAAGAGAAGGAGGAGAAGAAGAAGTATAACAATATCAAAGAGAAGAGGAAAAAGAAAAAGGTGAAGAGAAGAAGATGAAGAATAAGAAAAAGAGGGAAGAGAAAAGAAGAAGAAGAAGAAGAAGAATAAGAGAAGGCACTGCCGTCCCGTAATATTAGTTACCTATTAATGCATCAGTTTCATACTAGTTAAATACTAGTTCATTTAATTTTTTTACTTTGAATTTCTACTTCGAAAAAATAATGGAAAAATTGCCTAAAACAAAAAATCAACAGTAGTGTTGTACTAAATATACCTTCTCATTTACTATATAATAATATGTGGTGAATATTGTCCTTATAACCGTTACTGGTGATTTGTGAGCAAATAGCGAACTGGTTTGTTTTCAGCTTAAAATTACCAGTATCGAACTGCGTATTAGTTTGGCTAGGCTACATACGAGTATACATACATACATGTGTGTGCATTTGTTATCAACGTAATTTGTTTATGCTGAAATGCTCGAGTAATTCCCTTGATTTCATGCAAATCGTCAACTTCACTTTTTTTCTTTTGAAAAATATCTTCATTCAATGCTTAATGCTTTTGCAATACTTATTTTGATTTCTCTTTTATTTCAAGTGTGTGCCATTTATTCATGAGATGTGCATGAAAGTTTTATAATGTATATGTACTAAAAGTTTGTGTGTATGTATATATTTACTTGTTTGCTGCTGAAAAAAAAAAAAAATGATTTTTGTTTAATGAAAATGAAAATGAAAATTGTTGTGTTAAATATCATACATTTTGAAATTGATAGAATATTTATTGTGGCCTCTTCATGTGTGTGTGTGACATACAAAAACACGCATATCTGTATAAACAAAATTTTTAATGGTTTTATAATTAAAAAGCAGAGATTTTAATATTTTATTTAAATAAGAATTTAATTTTAACTTTCTTATTCTTCTTTTATTTGGCTGTGCAAACAAATTTTAAACTCTGAATAAAAAAAATAATTTAAAGAAAATTGAATGTATTTATGAATGCTTGAGCAAATTTACCTAAATATTTTCAGGATTTCCATTAAAAATTTAGTAAAAGGGCTCAAATACATTTACACACGAATGAAATTTTTTTAGTTTATGAAAAGATAATATAAAAAATTAAATGAAAATATTAAAATATATAAAAAAACCAATAAAAGAATAATAAATTAAAATAATAAGAACAATAATAGTAAAAATTAATTAAAAATAATTATAAAAAAATTAAAATGAATATAAAGAAAAAATAATAATAGAAAAAATAACAAAAATTGGTAATAAAATATATAATTAATAGAAAAGAAATAATAAAATAATAAAAATAATAATAAAAATTAATTAAAAATAATTATAAGAAAATAAGAAGAAATTAATAAAAAAATAATAATAGAAAAAATCAAAAATATTAATATCAAAATATATATAATTAATAAAGAAACAATAATAAAATAATGAAAATAATAATAAGAAATAATAGTAAAAATCAACTTAAAATAATTACAAAAAAAGTACAAAGAAAATAAGAAGAATTGATTATAGAAAAAATAACAAAAATTAGTAATAAAATATATATAATAAATAAAAAAGGGCAAAATAGTAAAACTAGTAAAAAATTATACAAAAATTAATATAAGAAATAATAATAAATAATTAATGAAATACTAAAAAATTATAAAAATTAATACCAAAAAAACAATAAAATAAATAAAAATTACTATTAAAATGTAATAATAGCAGAAAAAAAATTTAAGAAGAATAAAAAAAAATTAAAATGTAACAAAAAAAAAAAATAAAAAAGTAACAAAAAAAAAGATTAAAAATTAACATTAAAATCTATTCAAAACAAAAAAAAATATTTAAGAAAAATAAAAAAAATTAAAAAGTAACAAAAAAAAAGTAATAATAAGGGAATTATAATAAAAATATTATTATAAAAAAATAATAAAAAAATTTAAACACTATAATCATTATTTCTTAAATAAAATAAATGATAATAGAAATAATAAAAGAAAATTAATAAAATATCAATAAATTAAATAAGTAAAATAATAAAAATAGTATGAAAACTGAGTATATCTAAGTATTATAAATATTTAAATAAAAACTAAGATAATTGAATTAAATGTACTAAAAGAAAAAAATTCAAAAATTTTCATAAATAAATTTAAGCAAACTTTTAAAACAAAATTAAAGTTTATTAAAATTTATATTAAAACAATTTCGTATTTTGCTTTTTTTTCAATTTTAGATTGGCGTTGTTATGTATTTACTTTACCTTAAATTGGGCATAAGCGCCATAATTGGATCATTTGTCTGCATTTTATCAATGACACCGTTACAGTTTCTAATTGGACGGGCAATGTCTTTCAATACGGACAAAGTTGCGGTGAGTATTATTAAAAAATATTAAATAAACAAGTTTACTTCGAAAAAAATTAGGTTATGTTGAACTTCCTGATGCTTTCAGGAGTCTCAGATGGACAATATTAACAGATAGTTTATATAGGACAGAAGCTCTGTTTTGTTTTGTTTTCAATTGTGTCTCTTGTTTAAAGAACATTGCTTGCCTCTCAGCAAATTTTGGTCCTTTCTTTCAATTTCAATTGAGCATCTTCCAGATATTTTTTTAGAGCAGCAGGTTTTACCTAGCAGTGAATTGCCTCGAACCGGCTTCTGAACTTATTCCACACGTCTCTATGGCAGTGTTCATCGGTCATTTATCCTCCATCTCATATACCATATACTGTTTCCAGCCATTTAGAGTTCTCCAGTATCTCTTAAATTGATTATTCGATGTACGCATTTGGTTTCCACTGTTATAGTTCCGTCGCAGTTTCCTTTAGTTACGACTTGAGACTTGAAGCTCAATACTCGAGGTTTTAGTAAAAATTTATTTAACTGCTGAGCCCCCAATTAGTGGACTGAAGACATTAGATTGTCACCAGCGACGACTTCAGATCTTTCCGCGCCTTTAAATGTTCTCCAAAGTATTGAACTACTTAGCTACTGCGGCCGCTGTTCACTTTAAAGGTTGACTCAGATCCTTTCATATTTTCCAAAATTTTTTTTAAATACCTTTTAATATGCCTCAATATTTTACTGCTCTTAGAAATGTGCAGATCAGCGACTTCGGATTATTCACGACGTTCTCATGGGTATCAAGGCAATCAAATTCAATGTGTGGACCGAGTCATTTGTGCATCGTATTGATGAAACGCGCAAGAAGGAATTAAAATATCTCTGCTGGGACTCGTTCTACTGGACGCTGATGAGTAAGTGAAGAGAGTGTGAGATCGAATTCGAATATATTTGAATAATTCTAATATTTTTCCCACCTTTCCAGCCATACTCACTCACATTTCCAGCGTACTCATCAGCTACGTAACTCTAGCTGCGTATGTAGCGCTCGAAGGTGATGCTGCAGAGTTCACCGCTAGTCGCTTATTCTCTGCGCTCGCACTCTTTCAACAACTGACGGTGCCACTACTCATATTCCCCATAACCGTGCCGATTATACTCTCCGCCATTGTGTCCACGAAGCGTTTGGAGCGTTTTCTCAGCGCACGTGAAATACATAAACAATTCGAAGGCATACGACACATGGCGCGCATATTGAGTAAGAGCGACGCCTCACTCGATTACTACGAAGTGCAGGGGAAGTCCGGGCAGGATACGACGATAAGTGAAAGTGGCAGCGGTGATAGTGGTTTGGGTTGTGGTGGCGAGAAATTTCGTGTGCAACGTGAAAATAAATTGAATGAACGTCTCACCTTAAAGTTACACATTCCCGAAAGCCCAGCACCTTTGGCACACTCCGAGCCACAAACGCCACTCATATCGGTGAATGAGCCACCAATGCTGGATAAAAACTTGCTCACGCCACGTCGCAATAGCGAAGAACATTTACTCAGCAGCGCTGTAGGACGTAAGTTGAGTCAACAACGTCGTGATTTGTTACGTAACAGTCCTTACGTTGTTATACGACCGCGTAAGTTTCCCGGCAGCGCACTGACACAAGCTCATACACAGCTGACGCCGGCACAGCAATTGGCACACAGGCGTATGGATTCGTGGAGTCGCGATTCGCTGGTGTTGAAATTGCCGGAAGATATGGCGGTATCGGTGCGTGATGCCAGCTTTTCGTGGTGTCCACAAGGCGCCGAGACGCGATTACTAACAGTGCGCAATGTAACTGTGCCACGTGGTAAACTCACCATGGTGGTGGGTAAAAATGGCAGTGGTAAGACATCACTGCTCTCTGCGTTGCTCATGGAGATGCCGTTGCTGCGAGGCGATATCATTTGGAATAAGTGAGTATTTCTTATTTGGTGAATTAATTTGAATGAGGTTCTGGTGAGATCGTAAAACTGCCATTCAATGTCATGTTGTATGCATCGCTGCCAGAGTTACCGCTGTGAAGACTGCGCTAAGGTTTAGCGCAACGTGCGGTTAAGAGACTTTAACGTACGAGAATCCTATACGAGATTCGACTTCAACCAGGTGGAAGGGTCATTGAATAAGTTTTTTTTGCCGGTAGCTCGAGATCAGTTCTGGCTTCAGGTTGAGTTGCAGCATTTTGCAAGCCTTTGGATGGACTTATGGTGCTTTTAGGGTTAGCCCAACCCAGTTTCAGTTGAGTCGCTGGTACTTGTAAATAGCTCGAACTCACGTCAACTTAATCAATAGGGGTTTTTTTCGGCGTAAGGTGCACCACGGTTGTTCGTCTCTTTTTTTTAATACTCGCTCGGTTCGGGTACTGTTCATGTGGTGCACTTAGATTAGGTTAGGTCGGAGTTTGTCGGATTCACTAAGGCCTGACAAAGACCCATTGTGATACCGCAAAAACTTAATCATCAGGTTTCATCATCCATCCATTTTGATTCTCTAATGGACCTAATTGATCTATGACTTTGACGTCATCTATCTTCGATAGACCATCCAGCAGTAATGGGTGATGGGTGATCGTTTCCTCCTCCTCCTCCTCCACGTCCTTGCAGTTTCTGCCACATCTTCTATAATGAGTCCCTAGTCTTTCCGCGTGTCGCCCTATCAGACAGTGGACTGTGAGAACTGTGGGAATGTCACCTCTTTTTAAGGAGTACATATCTCGTGATCTCTTCCTATCCCAGTTGGGCCATGTGTGTCTGGATTTACGGCAGGTTGTGTTATCATTCCACCTTGATGCGGTTTGTTCATATGTAAACTCATTGAGAAGCAGTTTGCAGTGGCAAAAGGCATACTAATGCGTTCTTCAACGAGAAGTAGCTACTTGGGCGTAGCAAGTTCATTCTCCTTACAGTTTACCTCGATGTCCCTGTGACCAGGCACCCACGTCAGAGACAGTCTGTTCTCTCTGTAGAGATCGGCGATAGTCCAGCACTAATTTGGAGTGCTTTTTATTACCGCCTGACTATCGCTGAAAATGAAGATATCCTTATTTTTGAAGTTGGGTCCAATTTGCCTCCTCGATAGCAAATATCTCCGACTGGTCAGGTAGTCTGAACGAGAGTTTCATCGGTGGGTTTTCTGAGAAGACACCTCCGCCAACTCTCCCCTCAAACTTAGACCCGTCTGTGTATATTTCCAGGCTATCCCTTGGAGTATTGTAATTATCTGTTCATTCTTCTCTGCTGGGAATTCGTATTCTAAAGTGGTTATCAGTTACTACTATTGCACCACATCTATCCGTATAACTTGGTATGAAGTCGTATTTACCCAAGATTGTCGAGTGTCCTCATACCTGGGTAGAACATGGATTTGACTCTCTTAGACGAAGTGCAGTCATTGATGCCGACCGATATATCACCAAACCCAGTGGCAAGATATTGAGTATTATATTTAGAGCCTCACTCGATGTGCTCTTTAGTGCACGACTGGTACACATTAAGTCACTTCTTTGAACCGTATCTCTGAAGTTAGCATTTGAAGCTTTATTTATAGATGGCCACCACACGATCGCACCATAAGGAAGCGTTGGTCTTACTACTCATACGAAGATGCATCGGAAAATCTGATCTCTTACCTATAACTCTTTTGTATGTATAGAGGGCAGTAGCAACCTTCTCATATCTTTGGATAATATTATCTTTCCAGTTTAGCTTTTCGTCTAAGATGACTTCTAGAAATTTATATTTTGATTACAGACTAATTTGAACGCCATGCAGTACTGGTGAGTTGATAGCGGGAATATTGTATCTCTTTGTAAATAGTACTAGTTCTACTTTGTTTGACTTGACACAGAGGCCATATTTTGTTGTCCAGGACGGTAACTTTCTTAGTGTTCCCTGTAACAAGTCATAGAGACTTTGTGGAAGCTTGCCTCTGTATGCAATGGCGACATCATCGGCGTAGGCAATGGCCTTGCCTCCACCCCATTCCGTTTGCGTGGTTAGGTTGGAAATCCATTGCTTAGAAAATGGCGAAGTTTTGCTTTCACTCTCGCTGCACCACTTTTCTGAGACTAAGGCACAAAAACTTGGGTGTCATTTCTTCGGAAATCCAGTTTGGATATTTTTGTTTTATTAGAAAATTTAGTATATTATTATTTTTATTTATTTTCATTCATTTTATTTATTTAATTTAATTTAATTTAAATGTAATAAAAAATACTAAAAATTTATTAAAAAATTTAAATAAATAAAAACACAACAAATATAATTTCTCTAGTCTTTACAAACTCTCAGCAGGTTAAAGCATCTACCATATTATACATGCTCAATGTACTGAATTTTTTTTTTACTTTCTACATTAATGTGATTTCTAAAATGGGCATCTAGGATGTTAAAAAAATTATTTTAAATAGAATAAAAAATAAATAAAATAAAGAGGAGTGAAAAATAGGGAAACTGCAATAAATGTATTTTAGTGTATGTGTATGTGTGTGTGCAATTGTGCAAATGTAATAATAAATTCTCACCAATGTGGCAATTTATAAAAGCAATTGAAATTATTGCATACGCGTGAGTGCCAATCGGACATACATACATATATACATACATACAAACAAACAGGCATATGCACAACTATAAAGAATACATAAAAATGCAGTTATGCCTCATATAACACACTATGCGGGGCACTCATAAATGCATACATATACATATATATATACCTATATATGTGTATTAATATATATTAATATACATACACATATGTATATGGGGAAACGAATTCATAAAACTACCATATCTACATATATGTTATAGACACATTTGTATGCGCTTACCCATTACTGTATTTCGAGTATTTGCACAACATCAGCTGCTGCTTCTATCGCCGCTGCTGCTGCTGCACATTTCACAAAGACTCATAAACATTGATTTTCTACACTTGAATTTTTTATATATTTTTTATTTATATTTTCTTACATTTTCTACACATATGTGCACATACACACGCGCACACACACTTATAAGCATAGCTTACACCACCAATCAAACTGACCGTTTGTCTGGCCGTCTGTCTGTCTCTTCCGACAAACGATTTACTTACTTACTGACTTTACTCCTTAACATTTTATAATCTTTTTATCGGCTCCTCTTCCTATTTTTTACTTGCTAGTTTCTACCGATTGCTCCCAATACTCAATCCAATACTTTGCACTACACGACGCGCTGATTTTTAGTGTCTGAACTCTTTTTTTTTTTTGCTGCATTTTGAATGCAATAAAATTAACATACAAACATTTGTTATAAATTACAATGACGTGCTGTGCATGGAAATGGCCGTACAAAAATATGTTGAATGACTGCTGCATTTCATTGCGTTTTCATATATATGTACAAACGTACGAGAATACTCTTATATGCATGAGCTGGGAAAAATAGTAAAATCTCTCGGTATGGTCAATTCATGAGTATGTGCATGTGTGTGTGCGTGTGTCTGTGTGTCTGCTTCTTCATGTACGAGAAATGGGATAATGTGATTTAAAAAAGAAGAAAAAAAATAACAATAATATTTAATACGAATATTGAGTACTTTTGTGGTACAACAGGGCGTATGAGTAACGAGCCAGCGCTGGCAAGAAGTGCTTCACAATGTTATGATGCTTTCTTTTTTTGTTGTAACAAACAACAAAACAAAAATAAATGAAATAAAATGAATTTGTAAAATACAAGAAAATTCTTAAGTATTTTCAAAGGCTTTATTTAAAAAATATAAATAGTAGTAAGAGTAGTATTACTAGCAGAGGTGTACTAGTAATAGTAGTAGCAGTAGTAGTATAAGCCTTAATAATGATCGCATATGTAGTATAGTCGGTCTTGGTGGTGATATACTCTGTTAAACTCATCTAGATTGTGGAGTTTTAGGAAAGGTAAAGTAGTTTTTGGCCACTTGCTTAGGCATTTCTGGTGAAAATATATACCCCTTTTCGAATATTTTGCATATTATATTTATTAAACTAGGCACAGAGTTACCTACTTACCGGATTTCAAGAAAAACGAACAATATTTTTTGGAGTAGATAAATACCTATTGCACTTATAATTGGTAAAAAAATTGCTTCAATTATCAATTTATATTTATTATGCAATTTTTTCCAAAACTCAATAACATTTACATAAATATATTTATTTTAAATCAAAACTACAACTTTAATATGGTTTCCTTGTGGTCGTTTGCTTACGAAAATGTATGCTCTTCCCGATAACTTGCGCGCATTCTTCTTCCACTGATTGGTTTATTTGTAGGAATATATATTGTAAACCGTTATTGAGTATCGATTTTGGCAAATTCCTTGTAAATACTACAACATAAATTTTCCATAGCAGACGTAAGCATCTTACAACTTCCGTGCGCACACAAACATACATATATATATATATATACATTTTGCATAACTTTAATTAAATCGCGTAAAATGCATTGCTACAGCTACAGTAAGTGTTGTAAATAAAATCGAACTAAGTTGATAATTTATTGCTTTGTAATGCTCGTAGAAGTTTTCGTATAGTTTAATGTGTAGGGTTTTCAGTGGAATGTATTTTTCTTCATTTATAAATATGTGCTAAAATGCAGTGTGAGTATGTGTGTACGTGTATAAATGAAAATATTTTTTTAAACATTTTATTTTAACTACTATTACTGCTACTACATTACATTATTTTATTTTTATTTATTTATTTTACTTTTTTATTTATTTATTTATTTTACTTTTTTATTTAATTATTTATTTTAATTTTTTATTTTTTTTTTAAATGAACTGAATTTATATAATTTTGTTTGTAGTTACTAAATTTTTTTTTTCAATTTATTTATTAAATTTTAATTTAATTTTATTTAATTTTTATTTATTTTAATTTATTTAAACTTATATAATTTTCTATTATTTTATTTTATTTCTACTGAATTTATTTCATTTTATTTTACCGTAAATTATTTTATTTTAAATTATTTTATTTACTTAACTTAACTTATTTTATTTTTATTTATTTAATTTTTTATTTCAATTAATATATTAATTTTTAATTTATTTAAATGAATTAAATTTTATTAAACTTTATTTTATTTTAATTTATATTATTTTATTTTATTTTATTTCAATTTATTTTATTTTCTTTTAAATTATTTTATTTACATAACTTATATAACTTCATGTTTATTTATTTTTTATTTCAACTAAGTTATGAAATTTATTTAATTGAATTAAATTTTATTTAACTTTATTTATATTATTTTATTTATATTATTTTTTTTTTATTTCTATTAATTTTACTTTATTTCATTTTATGTTGAATTATTTTATTGTTTTATCTAAATTAATTTAATTTAATTTAATTTAATTTATTATTATTTTATTTTTCATGCTGTATTGATTTATTTTCTATTTTATTTTGATTTGTTTTAATTAATTTAATTCTTCTTTAAGTTGTTTAAATTTTATTTTTTTACTTATTAATATTTTTATGTTAATAATTTTTTTTAACATATCTTTTAACAATTTTAATTTATTTTATATATTTATATTTGATTTTAATATACTTAACTTAATTTCATTTGTATTTAATTTATTTTAATTTTTTTCTATTATTTTATTTTACTTTATTTAGTTTTATTTACTTAAATATAATTTATTTGCATTTTATTTTTATTTTATTTCAAATTATTTTATTTAAATTAAAGTTGAGAGTAAAACTTATTTATTTCATTTTTTATTTTCTTCATTGTGATTTATATTTTTTTTACTGTTAATTTAATTTATTTTTATTTATTTTATTCTACTTTTTTCTATAGTAAATTATATGTATAGTCGCTGTAAAGGAGAAAAGTCCACTTGTTTGCTTGAGAATTTTGCATTACTCATACGCCACGTTGGCCCATGACTACCTGAACTAGACAAATACACATAATTGAAATACTTTTTTCATTCAAAGATTTGTAAAAACACACACTTATTTGATATTCTTCAAGCCTATAGTATTAAAACACAGACAATTACTTACACATATGCACATAAAATATACACATACGTGTACATACCTACACACACATTAGATAGAGTATGAATGTTATTAGAAAATTTACATAACAATGCGAATGTGCAAGGCATTGTTAGCACACATCAAGCATTCTATGAACTTACATATGGACATATTTAGTGAATACAAAGCTTTCTAATAATATTCAAATGACACATACAATACAATGAAAATTTGCCTCATTGTCTAGCCAGTTGGAGAGTTGATCGTGAGTAGTAGGTAAGAGGAATGTTACAAAGCATATATAGACGTGGTTATAAATGTAAATATGTTGCTATAAAGTATGCATGTGTGTGTTTAATATGTCATATTCAAGTGTATGTAATTACATATGACACATATATTGTTTCTTGTGTGATTGTTTCGATCAGTGTGTAGGCCAAGTTTGTGGCATATACATACATACATATACATATGTTAACCTGACCCAGTTACAACTCAACCACGGTTAGCATAACAAAGTTGGCAATGAATATGTGCAGAAATTGAAAATTTAATTAAAGTACAAGAAATTCTATAGAAATTGTTAGACTGCTTTATGCAAATTTGCAATTATTTTGAGCCATTATTTCGAGAAATCTACTTTGGTTTTTTAATTTTATTAACTGTAGAGTGTTTAGTTATGCGCATGAATTGAAATAAAATATATTTATGTATTTATATAAGCATATATAATTAAAAAATGTGCATTTTGTATGCTAAATATTTTATTTTATAATTTCATTTTATTTTAGTTTAGTTTTTTTATAATTAATTTATTTTGTTTTATCTTATTTTATTTAATTTAATTTAACTTAATTTAATAATAATTTAATTTAACTTAATTTAATATTATTCTATTTTAATTAAGTAATTAATTATTTTTATTTCATTTCATTTATTTTCACTTAATTTAATTTTGCAATGCTTAATTAACTTATTTTAGTTTAATTTAAATTAATTTATTTTTATTTTATTTTAATACCGTCCAAAACTATTGTTGTAATTTTTTCACTATTTCCAAAATATATATGGTCTGAAACAGTTCCATTTAAACGAACACCCAAAAACAATTCAACATAACAATGACCTGAAAAAGCACCTATAAATTAATTTATTTTATTAATTTAAACTTAATTGAATTATTTATAAATAAACTTAGTTTTATTTGGGTACATAGTATTTTTATTTATTTTAAATATATTATTTTAATAAATTTTTTTTAAGTTAATTAATTTTTTTTTAAATTTTTTTTTGATTTTATTTAATTTTTTTATTTAATTTAATTTTATTAACTGCAATTTAATTAAATTATTTTAATTAAAATTAATTTTTAAATTTGTTTAAATATTTTTCCCTAATATAATTTTTTTTTAATTTAAATTTAATTGATTATAAATATATATGTTTTTGTAATTTTCATTTAATTTAAACTTAGCTATTTACTTTGTTTTAATTTATTTTTTAAATTATTTTATTTTAATTTACTATTATTTAAACTTAATTTAGTTTTTTATTTTAACTTATTGTAATTATTTTATTTTAATTAAATTTAACTAATTTAACTCTATATTATTTAAATGTAAATCAAATAAATTTATATATATATTTTTCCAGAACATCCACCATCGCCTTTGTACCACAGCAACCCTGGCTACTCAACGCTAATATACGTGAGAATATTTTATTCGGTGAATCCTTTCGTCCGCGGCGTTATGATTTCGTATTGGAGGCGTGTGCATTAAAACCGGATATTGAACTGATGCCGGATGCGGATTTTACGGTGATTGGTGAGCGTGGCATTAATTTGTCGGGAGGTCAGCGACAGCGTATAGCCATTGCGCGAGCACTCTACTCATCGGCCAATGTGGTGATAATGGTGAGTAGCTATGTGAGCGTGAAACAAGAATAAAAACACCGAAGAGTAAAAATAAAATTACTTAACATATAAACCGTTAATGCTGTGGTGGGGTTTGTTATGAAAATAACACGGAACAGACAGGTGGGCAGGTTAAATTGGATTGTTTTTAATGATGAGTGTTTGCTGTATATATGTATTGGTAATGAGGGCAAAAAAGTTTATCACTTTATTTTGGGAAGAAATTTGTATTTTTTTGGATTATTATTTTTGAAAAATAAATTTAATAACTTTTTTATAATTTTTTTTTTTAATTCTGTTAATGAATTTTTTGTCAAAAATAGTTTTTTATTAAAATCTATGTTTCAAAAATAATTACAAACAATTTAATTTTTTATGAGCATATATTTTTTGCCAAAATATTATATTTTTTTCTTAATTTTTTTTTAATAAATATTTTTAATGTTAAAAAATATTTATTTCCCATGTGCATTTCATTCTGAATTTTTTTTTTCTTTTTCAAAATTAATTTTAAGCATTTTTATTATTAAATTTATTTAAATTTTATTTTTTATGAGCATACATGTTTTGCCAAAATATTTTCTTCTTAAATTGTTTTTTCAAAATGAATATTTTTTTGCAATAAAACTTATTATTTACTATGTGCATTTCTCTCAGTTTTTTTTATTTTTTTCAAAAATTATTTTAAGCATTTTTATTATTAAAGTTATTTAAATTTTGTTTTTTATGCGCGTACATATTTTGTCAAAATATTTTTTTCTTAGATTTTTTTTTTAAACAAATATTTTTTTACAATAAAACTTATTATTTCCTATGCGCTTTTCTTTCAGAATTTTTTTCTGCTTTTTTTTTTTATAAATAATTATAAGTATTTTTATTATTAAAGTTACTTATATTTTATTTTTTATGCGCGTACATACATATTTATAATATTTTGCCAAAAATTTATGTTTTCTTTTCAAAGCTAAATGTAAATATATTTATTATTAGATTTTGTTTAAGTTTAATTTTATGTGCTCATAATTTTTTGCCAACATAATTTTTTCTTAAAATGTTTTTTTTTTTCAAAAATAAATATTTTAATTATTAAATTTTATTTCTTACGCGCATTTCTTGCACAATTTTTCTGTTTTTCAAAAATAATTATAAATATTTTTATTGTAAAATTTATTTAATATTTATATTTTATGCACAAACAATTTTTATTAAAAATATTTTTTTATTCAAATCTATTTTCCAAAATTATTTTTTTTTCAAATCTTTGACTTTTGTTGGTGAAATGTTGTCATCATTAAGCTCAGCATATATATTTTTTTCTAATCAAAATGACATTAGCATAAAATTTGAAAACAAGGTGATAAATATGTATGTCATAACTGAAAAACAAAGTCTTTAAATCGCACAACCGAGTTTTTATGCATACATATATACGAGTAAGAGCAGCATTATACAAGATAATAAAAAATTCTAGAAATTTTTTGAGGTAGTAAATCGTCTAAATCCACTTTGCTGACAATATGGGTTGTAAATCAGTGCATAGCAGATGTATGTATGTATATACTATAGGTATATGTATTGCCATCTATGTTATTTGACAAAAAATCTAAAAACTTTATTTTTATGCTTTGATTCCGATGAAAATGGTTGTGCGCAATCAGCATGTGTTCCATTCATTGCCAACAAGACATAAAATATATTGAAGATTATGACAAGCTGCACACACACGCACACACATTCCATTTTACAATGTAGTTGTCAATTACATATATTTGTATATGTATGTGTGTATTAGAAACTACTACTTACACACCTTCTATTACTAATTTTATTATATTTTTCACTATTTATTAGAAAAAATTTTATTTTTGTCTTTATTTTTATTTTTATTTTTATTTTTATTTTTATTATTATTATTATTATTTCCTCCGTACAATTCGAAGGACGATCCGTTCTCTTCGCTGGACAATGAGGTGGCACGTCACATTTTTGAACAAAGTGTGCAGCGTATGTTGCTCAAGGCGAAACGGACTGTCATATTGGTGACACAACAGTTGCAGCTGACAGAGCATGCGGATTATGTAAGTGGAAATAAATTAAAAATGAATAATAAAAAAGAAAGAAAAAATAATAATAAAAAAGTGCAAGAGAAAGGTAAATTTTTAATATTAAATAAATATAGAATTATGCGTATGTGAGGATATAAATTCGAAAAAGGTTCAACACGGGACGAAAAAAAAATTTTATTATCAAAAATAATTGGCTAAAATGAAAAAAATTAAAAAAAAAGTTTGACGTATGAAAATAATAAAACCGTTATAAATTTAACGTCAGAAATTTTACATAAGTGCATAGTGGAGACTATTGATTTTGTATGTAAAATAATAAAAGAGAGGAGAAGCAGCTCAAGGAAGGCCTTGGACGCTCCCGCTGCTCTTGAGGAACACGATTTCTTCTCCATTGCAGGAAAGGAGGACTTAAATTCTTTACGGACGGAACGAAACTTAACGGAAAAGTCCACACTGAAGACTTCCTCCATGGGTGGAATGTCCAGACTCGGCTATTAAGGCAATGGGCTCACTCATTTGAGCTCTGAAATTGTGAAGGAATTTTTGTATTACTGTCTGTACGTCGGTCATATTGTAGAATTAAAGTCATATGTGCAGCGGATCAAAGCGAGACTGCTGGAAACCACAATGCTGATGACTTAGATCAACATCAGCGCACCTAATGAGAGGTCAAATCAGGCATTGAAAGAAGAGATAGATCGCCAAAGGGGCGCTTTTGTGGCAACTACTGAAGTTAGCTTCTGCAGAGCTGGGCTCTGAGCCACCCCAACATGCATGCTTATGGGATTCTACTGCCTAAAGCTCTTTTCTATCCCATGATCAATGTACTCGCACCGGTGTGAGTTCTGAGCAGGCTTTGTCTAAAAATTCTCGGATCGCCCACTTGTACCAACTGGAATGAGTTAGAATACATTTTTTTGTAGATTTGTGAGCTGTGCTGAGCGACTTAGTAGGTGAAAAGTGGTTTAACGTATTCTTTGTGGCATCAAAACGGACGTGTCTTATGTCTCTATGTGGTGTTCTTTTGAGATCAATCACTTATACCTAATATAACCTAACTCATTTTCAACTGACGCTGAGCTATCCTTACGTGAGGTTCTTTCTCCCTTTCTTTGAATTTCATTAAAATATTTCCAAACCATACAAATGTATTTGCTCAAAAAAAAAAAAAAGAAAAAAGCATTTCTCAATTTAGATTCTCGTCTTCTTTTTTTCTCTTCTCCCACATTCTTCTCAAACAACTGATAATCAAATTAAATTAAATGGAATTTCCGACATTTTGTGGTCACCACTTCAATTTGCCTGCGGATTGTGTTGACTGCTGCCTGCTGCCTGCTGCCTGCTACTTGTGCGGCTCTCCGGCTGTCAACCAAATGTTCAAATGTCCAAACAACAACAACAACAACGCACACACAGCTAATTGTCATGAAGAATGGCCAATTGCAGGCCACAGGCGATTATAAGGAAATCGAATTGAAATATCCGCATATTGTGACCAAATGGCAAGCAATAATTGCCAAACTGAACGAGCGAATGGCAGAGGAAGAGAGGTGAGTAACGATTATGCAGTTGTATGTTGTATGCAGGTATGTACATACGTATATAAAACAATTTTTGTGGCATTTTTTGAAAAGTAATTTGTCAGCCCGAGCACGGAATACATTAGTGTTGAGTAGGAAATAACGGTGTTTTGATTAAATTTATCGCATGACAAAAGCAGAAAAATCAATGACCGCCAAAATATGCGTATAAAAATTTAATTTACGTTTGTATTGGAATAGTTTTAAAGTAACTTTGCCACAAAATATCAAACATATATGTACACGTATGTATGTATATTCTTCATGCACACACACACACCTATAACCCCCATGCCCTTGAAAACAGCATCGCAAAATTCTATCTCTTGTACAAAGTGAATTTTCGATGATGATGAATTTCCCGCTCGTCAACATCAGCTTCATTACACTTCTTGTTTTCTTTGCATAATTTTCGGCGTACCTACACCCTACCTATATGTATACGTGTAGTAGTGGCTCTGCTGCTGCTGGCAGGACAGCACGTGAACGCTGGAAATTGTACCAGAATGTTACGAAATTGGGCCTACAGCGTACAAAGTCCAGCAAAGTTGTGCCAACAAAAACACAAAAAGCGCCAAAAGCAAAAGGAACGGTAAAAACAAAAACAGTGCGCAGAGAATCACGCGAAATTGTTTTGAATTTAGACGCGGGTGTAGGTGGTGATGTGTACTCCACTGGCGATACAATTGTTGCCTTGCCGAGCCATGAAGTTGGTCTACAGGCAATTGCTGACAATGATGAGGCAACAGAGGCTGCTGCTGCTACTGCTGGCGTAGGTGTGAGTGAGGACGACAATGGCGTAGAGCTGGACGAAGTTGATGCTATGGAGGAAGAGGAAGATGAGGAGACGGAGGATGTGGATGAAGGAGATGACGAGTTGGTTGACGATGGCGATGAAGAGGAAGATTTGTTGCCTGTGGTGAGTTTATAAGTTATTAAGAGTAATTATTTTATAGTTGAGTGCTCACGTACGCAGAGAAATATTTGTTGTTTTGTTTGCTTTCAAATTTGAATTCATGCAAATTAGTTTTTAATTAAATTTAATGCATTTATTCGGTAGGCGAGGAAAAATATATAAAACGAAAGAAAGCAAATAAAAATAAAATGAAAGGAAATAAAGGGAAATAAAAATAAAATAAAAAAAAATAAATCAATAAATAAACTAAAATAAAATAAAATAAAATAAAATAAAATGAAATAAAATAAAATAAAATAAAATAAAATAAAATAAAATAAAATAAAATAAAATAAAATAAAATAAAATAAAATAAAATAAAATAAAATAAAATAAAATAAAATAAAATAAAATAAAATAAAATAAATAAAATAAAAAAAATAAAATAAAATGAAATAAAATAAAATGAAATAAAATAATATAAAAAAATTAAATAAAATAAAAAAAATAAAATAAAATAAAATAAAATAAAATAAATTAAAAAAAATAAAATAAGATAATATAAAATAAAATAACATAAAATAAAATAAAATAAAATAAAATAAAATAAAATAAAATAAAATAAAATAAAATAAAATAAAATAAAATAAAATAAAATAAAATAAAATAAAATAAAATAAAATAAAATAAAATAAAATAAAATAAAATAAAATAAAATAAAATAAAATAAAATAAAATAAATTAAAATAAAATAAAATAAAATAAATTAAAATAAAATAAAATAAAATAAAATAAAATAAAATAAAATAAAATAAAATAAAATAAAATAAAATAAAATAAAATAAAATAAAATAAAATAAAATAAAATAAAATAAAATAAAATAAAATAAAATAAAATAAAATAAAATAAAATAAAATAAAATAAAATAAAATAAAATAAAATAAAATAAAATAAAATAAAATAAAATAAAATAAAATAAAATAAAATAAAATAAAATAAAATAAAATAAAATAAATTAAAATAAAATAAAATAATATGAAATAAAATAAAATAATATGAAATAAAATAAAATAAAATTAAATAAAATAAAATAAAATAAAATAAAAGAAAATAAAATAAAATAAAATAAAATAAAATAAAATAAAATAAAATAAATTAAAATAAAATAAAATAAAATAAAATAAAATAAAATAAAATAAAATAAAATAAAATAAAATAAAATAAAATAAAATAAAATAAAATAAAATAAAATAAAATAAAATAAAATAAAATAAAATAAAATAAAATAAAATAAAATAAAATAAAATAAAATAAAATAAAATAAAATAAAATAAAATAAAATAAAATAAAATAAAATAAAATAAAATAAAATAAAATAAAATAAAATTAAATTAAATAAAGTAAAATAAATTAAAATATAAAAATTATTTTGTTAAAAAGATTTAAATTAAATAAACAAAATAAAAAATTAATAAAAAAATTAAAAAAAACTAAAATAAAAAAATAAAAGAAGATAAAATGATAGGTAAAATAAAGAAAAGAAGAACAAAATTATTTTATAGAAAAATTTAAATATATTATTATATATATTTATAAGTCACGCCATGTGTTTTCATGCTCAGCAGCAGCTGCCATCAATTAGTCGCTGTCGCAGCGGTAGTTTGTATATGCATCGCATTGGCAGCGTAAACACCAAATCCACAAACGGTGTTATAGCCGGACATATACCTCTGACACGCCAACGTTCGAGTCATTACGGATCACGTCATCTTTTCTACGATGCTCCACTACCCATCGACGAATGCCAAATGGAAGATGTAATCTTGCGCCGACGACGACGCTCACAACGTCAACGTCGCGATACCGCACAAGATCAAGCACGTCCCTGTTCACTCATCTCGAACGGCAGCAGTCGTTTGAGTGCAGCGAGCACATCTACAACAGCATCGGCGGAGATACGACGCAGTATTTTCACAAACAGTATTGGCAGCAGTGCACCGAGTTATTTGAGTGGTATTAGTGACAGCAGCTTGCTATCGGCTGACACTGGCTTTGTTGGAACCACTGAAGAGGCGCCAAAACGTACACAGTCGTGGCAACCCAAGAGCGCTGCGGGTGGCGAAGATGTCGAGGCGGGTGGCGGCGTTGTTGGTGCACATCAAAAAGTTGCGCGTAACAAATCCTCACCCGGTTGTCTGGTGCATAGTACACAAAAGCAGTCCAAAAATGCTGATGACACTGTCCCCAACACTGGAGGAGGTAATGGCTTTCAGCAGTTTTTACGTCGCATGTCAATGAGACGTACTGCAGCGCAACGTAAACAGCGGCCTTTGAGTAATACGAATTCCATAAAGTGAGTGGAAATATTCATTCAAATTTTTTCGTTTCTTTAATTAATGTGAGAAAAACATTTCTTGTTTAGAAGCATCACCGAAGAGACTGCACCAAAGCAATCCACGACGATCTCCAGTTCCGTGCCTTCGATTGAGCTGAGTACTGTAGCTACGCCAGAGGCTGATGAGGATCAGAAGGACGCACCCATTACGGAGGTGGATAGTTGGATTATTCATATTGAAAATGAAGAGGCTGCAGGTGAGAAATTTAACGGAAAATTTATGAGTAAGTGCGGAGGGGGAAAATTAGTGGGGCTTGGGTAGCTCTCAAAACCCTTTTAGCGCCCTGTTGATAATCTGGAACTGGCTGAAATTTATGGAATTTTTGCACTGCCTCGACGGTTGACTATGATAGAACTTTCTAAAAACTGCCCACTTGATTCCACGATTTGGACGCCGCACTGAAAACAACGGTGCGACAGTGGTCTCTTACTACCATCTAGGGCAAGCGCAAGCCCCTACATTTTCTTTCTATCTATCCATATTTATTTTCTCTCCCCATATACTCTATCGTTTCGCTTTGACGTCCGTTGTTATCAAAATCTCGGATCCGGACCGCAACAATCATCTTCCCCTTAGAATTCTTCTTTTCTTGTCCCATCCTACCAGCTAGGTTTAGATAAATATTAACAAGGTGAGCCTTCAACAAGCCGACCCCAAAGATCTCCTAATAAGGGAACTCTTAGAGATTCGGCAAATGGTTAACCAACTTAAGCGGAAGGAACACTTAAAGTCCTCTGGCGTAATAAAGCTTTGGGCGACTGTCAAATCATGTTCAAACCTAATGAGGCGCGACGACAGGGTGCGAATTTCATACGGTGACCGCCCCTCGTCACCTTGCGGTTGACATAATCAAGTGACAAGTGAGTCACCGTCACCGAAACACCAGCGCGGCGCTAACTTTCTAGAAGAAAGAGGTTTCAGGAGGTTATCGGGAAGGCAAAAGCCTGCTGACGCTGAAACATCTGTGTCTAGTGGCAGCAGAATATCTCACCAAGGTCCTCAACTTGCGACCACTCTGACAATACCCGATATGTGGAAACTGGTTAGAGTGGTCCCGCTGCTAAAACCGCGGAAACCTGCCAACAACGAAGACTCATATCGGCCAATATCACTCCATCTTTCTCCGTGCTGCTCCCGTGTTTTACTCCCCACCTGAGCCCGCCAGCACATCACCATGGCTTTCGAGCTTGTCGTAACAGCTCTTATCCGGACCTTCCGCTGGATAACGCTTTCTAGCTAAAGAGCACTATCCGATGAATGTTTTCCTTGGTAGTCCAGCCCAGTCTTCAGTAAGTGAGAGCCAGTCGGAATTCTCTATATGACCTCATGTGCCACTTAATAGAAATTTAAATAGATTTCTTTTCTCGAATGCACATAAACCGATTTATTATTCGGCAGTAAAAGAACAGTTCACATTATGATTATATGTATTTCTCACCGCACAGATGCAAACATCGACTATAAAACATTGACCAACATGACAAGTATGCCATTAAACAACAACAATAATTCCAATGCCCCATCAACAGCACAACGCAGACACACAATAAAACGCAGCAGGAGCAGCATGAAGAGATCAGCAGGTCGTGGTGCTGGTGTCAGCAACACGTCGCCTGGCTATGACGGTGAACGAAAGTATGGCAAGATACCCACACACATATATTTGTTGTACCTACGTGCGTCCGGCTGGCGCATGGTGACGATATTCTTTTTGACGGCATTGATTTGGCAGGGCATGCGCGTCTACACGGACGTGTGGCTGCAACACTGGACCGATGGCAGCACAGGTAATGGCAACGGCAATGGGAAACGAGTTGATAGTATGTCGCCGTTGGCATTTAATAGATTTCGTTTCGATAAAATGATTGGTAATGCAACAGAAGCAACATTCGAAGCAACAAAGCAGGCAGCCGTCAACCACTCAGGTTTCAACAACAACAACAGCCAAATGTACAACAATACCATGAATGCTGGTGACCAGGATGGTCACACCGAGGATGTCACGTATTATTTCCACATTTATTCGGCGATTTCATGCGTCTGCATTGCCATGGCGCTGATATCGACACCAGCCGGTCAATTGGCCGGCTGCAATGCGCGTAGCAATCTTCACGACCAATTGCTGTTGGCGATTATGCGCAAACCGTTACATTTTTTCCAAGTGACACCACTTGGACGACTGATGAATCGATTCGGCAACGATATGGCCATCATCGATAAGGTAAGGAAGGTAGTGAGGGGAAACTGTGGTATGAAAAAATTAAAAGAGCAGAGAGTTGGAATAAAGAAAATTAAAAAATTGTGTTTTCAACTTTTTTCATGTCTCAGTTTAATAATATTCTTTGTTATTTCTGCGTTTTTTACTAGCTTAGTCTCAATTTATTAATTTCTTTTAAACTATTTTTGATTTCAACCTTTTATACTAATTTAATAATATTTTGTTATAAGTTTTTAGAGAGTTAAAGGCCTGGTTTGTTTGTATGAATTAAATATTTCGCTTTACTTTAACCTTTTTTTACTAATTAAGTCTTAATTTATTACTTGTTTTCTTAATTTATTTTGTTTATTCAACCTTTTTTACTAATTAAGTCTTAGTTTAATAATATCTTTTTTAAATATTGTTTTTTTTCTATTTCAACATTCTGTTTTTTAATTAAGTTTCAATTTAATAATACCTTTTTCAAATATTTTTTTTATTCAACCTTTTTTACTAATTAAGTATCAATTTAATAATATTTTTTTTATTTTGTTTTTTATTTTAACCTTTTTTACTACTTAAGTCTCAATTTAATAATATTTTTTTATTCAAACGTGATTAATATTTTTATTTCAACCTTTTATGCTAATTAAGTATCAATTTAATATTTTTTTTAATTTATTCTTGATTTCAACCTTTTATACTAATTAAGTCTCAATTTAAAACATTTTTTTATTTCATCATTTTATACTATTAAAGTCTCAATTTATTCATCTTTTTTATATCAACTTTTTGTACTAATTAAGTCTCAATTTAATATATTTAGTTTTTAATTTATTTTTGATTTTAACCTTTTTCACTAATTAAGTATCAATTTAATAATGATATTTTAGTACTATTTTTATTTCAACCTTCTGTTTACTAATTAAGCCTCAATTTAATAATATTTATATATATTTTTCAAATATTTTTTTTTCTATTCCAACCTGTTTTTACTATTGAAGTCTTAATTTATTAATATTTCTTTCAAACTTTTTTTTACTAATTAAGTCTCAATTTAATATTTTTTTTTTAGATTTATTTTAACCTTTTATACCAATTAAGTCTCAATATTATAATTTTTTTTTGCTTTTTCAACCTTTTTTTACTAATAATAATTTATATTAAATAATTATCAATTCAATAACAGTTTTTTATTTATTTTTGAAGTTTTATACTAATTTCATAATATATTTTGTTAATATTTTTTTCTTTCATCTTTTTATACTAATTAAGTTTCAATTATTTAAAATTTTTTTAAATATCTTTTTTTTTTCCTTTTTGTACTAATTAAGTTTCAGTTTTTTAGTATATTTTTTCATATTTTTTAATTTCAATATTTTATACTAATTAAGTCTCTAGTTACTATTAAGATTTTTTTTTCAAGAAAATTTTTTTTATTTATTTATTTTTCTCAATTCGTTCATAATTTTTTTTTTCCTCAGAAAATCGCCGCCACCAGTCAACGTCTGCTACAATTCTCTCTACTCTGCCTCTGTGCGATGCTCATCAATGTCAGCATTACACCCTGGTTTATATTGCTTACAGCGCCCATATGCTTTATCTACTACGGCATACAGAAATTCTATAGATGCTCGGCAAGGTTGGTTTGCAAAAAAAATAAAATAAAATAAAAAATATATAAAAAGTTTTAAAAAATATTTTTTTTTAATTTTGCTCTTAATTAATTTTTTTTTTTGTTTCTACAGAGAATTACAACGCATTGAAAATTCGACTAGTTCTCCCGTGATCTCTCATCTCTCTGAGACTATACAGGGTGTAACGACGATACGAGCGTACAATCAAGAGGCACGTTTCACCGAAATACTCTTTAAGCGCCTGGAGGCAAATACAATTGCATTTACGATATTGAATACGAGCAATCGTTGGTTGGGCATATCGTTGGTAATTATGAATTTTAAATTTCTGTATATAGTATATAGTCAAAATAAAACATAAGAAATTATTATGTTAAGCGTAATTTAAAATTAATAACCGCAATGACATGAAAATTGTTATGTAATGGTAAAGTAAAGAGTAATGGTAACGTAAATGGATACGGACCCTACGGACCTTACAATGAGACTGGAAAGAGGAAACCTTCCGCCAGGTGTAAGTCATCTAGTCCCTCCTGAGTAGGCAGAATGGTGAAAGACAAAGTCAAATCGGTAAAAGCTTTAACAGGGAGATTTATTAGAATTATTGTGGTTAACCAAGCGCCAATTGGGTCAATTCAGTGTGCAAACACAAAGTTAAAATAAGGGACATGATGTAAAAAGGAAATCTTTATGGAGGGACACAGTGAATGTTATATAGAAGAGGGCGAAATGCTGGGACACTACCTTTTTTGAGTGTCCGAGTTTCAGCCGACTGAGATGCCGTATCTTTCACGATAAACACAGCTCGGCTTATGCAGATAGTCGTATGGTCGGAAAAAATAAAAAAAGAGATCAGTAAATCAATAAAACTCTCAAAAATCTAAAGTTAAGATACGCAGGGGAGCCCAGGGAGCCTACACAATGAACCTCAACCTGCCTTTTGAACCAATCAAACAACTAAACAGTTCTAAAAAACTGAAAATTTACGATATTATTTGAACACATATCGTATATACTTATTTGTATATATTTTAAATATATATTTTTTCACTCTCCCTCTTTTCTAGGACTTCCTTGGTGGCTTTATCGTTTTCATAGCCATCATAACCGCACTCATAGCGGCAACAATTAGTTGTAATCGGTACAATAATAAAAGCAATGACAATATACCCGACAACTTAACACCAACACCCTCACTCGTCGGTTTAGCCATCAATTACACACTACTCATGCCGATCTATTTGAATTGGGTCGTGAAATTATTAGCCGACATGGAGATGTATGTGGGTTCGGTGGAGCGTATAGCATACTATGCGGAAATAGATCAGAATGTTGAGACACCATTGGATATTGCGTGTGGTGAGGACGCTGCGGCAAATGTCAAAAACAAAAAGGCAAGCAAAGCGGCGGGCAAAACAATGAAGGATATTAGTGTTAATTTTGAGGTGGCGCGTGTGGAATTTTGCAAGCCGCGAAGCCTCTCAGTGCCGTTGGTGATGAGCAATTGTAAGTTTGTGTAAGAAGTGAAATTAATTTATTATTTTATTTACAAAATTTTTATTACACAAGTATACACGGTTTTGGACCTAGGTAACCAAAAGTGGTGCCAATGATAATTTATGACGCTAAATCTGAATTTTAAAGCCGTTTCTTAAGACTGATTCTAGTTTTTGATATAGTCCGTAACTAAACTTTTTTTAGTTGCAGACAATTAATGTGCTTTTTATTGAGTTAAAAGTAACAAACTAGAGATGAGAGGAGTTGAAACTGTGTCTTTTGTGTTAATTTGGTATCCTTCACGATTCTGACGAGGGCTTTGGTGTTGCTTAACGTGTGGCAATCCTCGTCGTTGTCATTGGCCAGAGTGTTAGTTATGACCGGAGTGATTCCACATTAGATTTCTAGACTGACATTGTTATTTTTGGTGTTAACGCTAGTCTCTAGATAGACGAAGTTATCTTCATTAAGACTGCCAACAGTTACGTGGGAGCCAAGGTGCAATTTTTTTGTATTTTCGTTACCTTTTAATCACAAATAACACATTTTAAATGCACTCAAAATGACTTGCCATTATTTGACAGCCGTTATGACAGCACAATGCTGCCACTACATATGAGAACTCGGTGACAGAAAACAATATTGCCAACCAGATTAAATATACAGATTTAGTCTATCAAATTATGTTAAGAAACATTCCAATATGCTCGGGTCCAGAATTAGTATTGATTTTGTAAACTTGTGTAATTGTTTTTAATAATTTTTTTACATTACATATGTAACGTTAATATAAAAAGTCACAATATTTGTTGTGATTTATTGCATTATTATTGCTATGCTAACAGTTTGACAAGCACTGACGTAACTATAAATCATGAGCGAGCAGTTTTTACGCCAAGAAGAATTTGCATAAATACTTGTACATACATACATAGATTCACATACGTATACATTGCTTTTAATATGTCTATATATATGTATGTTGCATATATATTATATGTTTCTAGCATTAAATGAAATCGCAGTTATTTTGACATTTCCGCCTCTCATAAATCAAGTGGCACTAAAAAATTTCACAAGTTAGAAAAAAATATGAAGTATTTCGTTTACATTATTATTTATGTATAAATAGCATGCTATTATTTTGTAATGCAATATGTATTTTTATATGCGTTTTCCATTTTTCAATTTATTTTCCATTGTCACAGATGAAACGGTACCGATTTCGTGGCCACGTCAGGGCGATATTAGTTTTGAAAATGTTAGTCTGCGTTATGAGGGGCAGCGAGATGAAGTGATTAAGAATTTAACTTTGAAAGTTCCCTACGGACAAAGGGTAAGTATGAATTAATGATACTTCATTTATATAAAGTTTAAAGTCATTGCTTCGAAAATTTAAAAAAAGTTAGGTTAGGCTGGCTTCTGCACCCTGCGTGAGCTGTAGTGCCAGATGGAGGTTCAATTTATTTCGAGGTGTTTATTCACACTTTTATCAAAAAAAAATATATATGCTTTAATATTTAGCTTTGAGGATTCTTCTACTCTACGGAAAAGCAAAGCCTGAGTCTTTTCCTCAGTAAGGCGGTAAAGAAAGAGAAGTCGGGTACTAAAGTCCTACTCATGCTTGTGTCTTTCCACTTCTAGTATTTGGTACTGTTAGTTACGTTATTCTATAATCAGCCACTTTATGGTCAAAGCTTATACACCAGCTGTCGTTCACCATCGCACCCGCAAGGAGGAAAAAACACGTGATATTAAAAGAGGCGGTTTCCAACAAGGATGAAAAAATTTTGTCCACACCCTCTAGGACAACGGTTGTTGTCTTAACAGAAGCTACCTGGGTAACTGACCAAGCTGGCGTCCTACCGTTGGCAGCCAGAGCGGTAGAGATCTCCGTGTGGACTCACCTGTTTTACCGTCTTGCTTAAACTCCTTCGGGTCGTTCGTTGTCCGGTACCTGGGTAACTGACCAAGCTGGCGTCCTACCGTTGGCAGCTAGAGCGGTAGAGATCTTGGCCATAGTGGAGACTTCACTCCGTCAGATTGTTCCTCATTTCTAGACGAAGAGCTGACAAAACAGGCAATATTACCACAGCTTTCGCGTAAAGTCAGGGTGCACCGCAAGGGTAAAACCAGCAACACACAGACCACAGACTTTTTTCCGCCGGATTGTTATTGCCCCTGTATCGAGGGTGGTTTGGCCCACGTGTTACCCCCGCGCTATTGTAATTCACAATATTCGCTGTCTAAGTCGAAGACTGTAATTATACACACTACCGTGACACTAGGTCACTAGGAGCATAACTCTCATGATATACAAGCAGAGTATTGCTACAAAACGGTATCTTCGAGCAAACCCAAGGGAGCACGAGCGTTCCACTGGCTTCAGTATTCCAGCTCCTACTTTTCAGGCTCACTAAGTGATCCCTGACGTGGATTTTCAGTGCTGGTTCCAAAACACTTCACAGATAAAGAGTCAATGAAACATGCTGTCCGGAGCTAACCTTCTGCAGAGGGTTCACGATTCAAGGTCATTGCATGGCGGCTTAGGATTTTGCCGGACTCCCACTAACATTTTATTTTGCAGGACGAGATAGAATCATTTATACACTTTCTTTTGAACTGTACTATTTCCTCAGATATCCGATCTCGGTTTATTTAATATCAGCCACCTCAACTTAATCTATGTTCTCTTCCTCAGATTGGCATTTGCGGACGCACAGGCAGCGGCAAGTCCTCCTTAGCCATGTCCTTGCTGGGTGTGCTGCAAACAACCAGCGGACGGATTTGCATAGACGACGTGGATATAACGAAAATTCATCCGGATGAAGTGCGCATGCGTGTCTCGATGATACCACAAGACGTGCATATCTTCAATTTGAGCATACGAGAAAATCTAAATCCCACCTGCTATTATGCAATTTCCGAGCTGTGGGATGCATTGGAGAAGGTGGGACTAACGAGTTTTGTCAATCAGCTACCGGATGGCATTGGTGGGTGAAAGAAATTAAAAAAAAATTATTTTATTTTAAGTCTGAATAAAATTTTCTTCAGATACCATTGTGGGTGATGGCGGCGTACAACTGAGCGCCGGTCAACGTCAACTGCTTTGCTTGGCACGCATACTGCTGCGCGGCTCAGTTTGTTTGATACTCGATGAGGCGACCAGTTCATTGGATAGCGCAGCGGAGCAGGCGCTACTCACGGCGGCGCATAGCTCGTTTCTTGGGCGCACGATCATAACAATAGCGGTGAGTTGGAATAGTTTATTTTATTTATTACATTTGCATTCTTTTAATGCTTGATTTTCGTCATCATTACAGCATCGGCTCTCCACAATACTCGACTATGATCGTATTATTGTACTCGAGCAGGGTTGCATTATCGAGGATGACACGCCGGCTGTATTGCAGCAGCGCAAGGAAGGCGCTTTCTATAATTTACTACATTCTGGACGTCCATTAATGGGTAGTGGTTTCGCAATAGAGGCAACAAAAACTGGGAAAATGTAGGCTTGAAGCTTTTAAACTATTTTTAACTTTTTTTATTAATTTTAATTTATTTTTTAATATTTAAGTTTGATTATTTTTTTTATTAATTTAATTTTAATTGTGCCATTTGAACAGAATTTATGTAGAATTTTTTTATACTCATGAGCAAATCTAAAACTAAGCCGAAAAACTTCATAGCATCCTAAAAGTATGCCTTATAAATTAAAGTATTATACTTCCATCAGTACATTCGCATGCTCCAAAGTATGGCATTTCAAAATGTAGCCTACTTTTAGGCGCACTACTCAAAAGTAAATTTTTTTTCCCATATTTTTTTCTAGTCTTTTAACTTAAGTTTACAGCCAAAAATATTTGCAAATTATTAAAATAAGTGAATTGTACGGTACTTACTTTTTATGGTATTTATACATACATACCATACGTAATTTTTGATGTAAAAAAAACAAAAACTATTTGATTGTAATTTTGTAAAATTATGCATTTCATGTAGAGAGAGAAACAAATAAAGATTTTGTGTATTATAGAAAAAAAAACAGAAAATTTGTTGTTATTGCTATTAATTACTGGCTCCATTTAGATTTTCATGGATTTTGGCATGCAACTATTGTGAATTTTGTTCATTCCTGTTGTTCACAATTGCAAATATCTGTCAGCTGATACAACTTGCTTACAAATTGATTGGAGTAAAAGAAAAATATTCAGAAGTGGCATGAAATATAATTTGTTGAAAATTTATACAAATAACTATAAAGGCTAAAGCGAACGCGCTATATACAAAAGCCAAAATCTCAAAGTGTATTACGTCAGAAAGTGTCCTTAGATGATGGGAAGCAGTCGATAGGGCGACTGCAGTAAAATAAATGGAAATCCTAACGACCTACGACCTAACGACTTGCAAGACAGCCACGATCGTGTGCAAGAACAGAGAAGGAAAATACAGCCAATTCGGCAGAAGGCCGTACAAGGAGGCAGGCTTGAGTCCGACGACACTTCCTCCTATTAAGAGCCCGACCAAGCATTTAAAGGTTTGACATTTCAGAGAACTGGGAGAAGTCTCAAAGTAAGACATCAGCAACACGTTTTTGTTGCTGTAACTGCAACAATATCCCCTAAATATTGAGAATATTGAGAGAATTAGAGGGTTGTTATGGCATAAAGATCCGGAAGTATTGGTCTTTGGTTACCACAAATGATTGGCATGCCTTTCTATGGGTACATTCTTGAACCTTTTGCCCGCTTGGAGCGTAGGTAGTATGTCGTTTCCACCGTTTATGTTTTGAATCGCTGAAAGGAGTCCGTACAGTCGAATGCTTCCCTCGTAATGAGTCTGAAGAGCGGTTCCACTTAAGTTCTCCCAAAGGTAGCACTCGAACAGATATTCCTTGCACAGTACAACATTACGCTCCTTAACTAGGAGTCGAGATATCTTGCAGGGTAGTTGGTGCCAAGTTGACATCCGGAGGCTTCTTTTTACGGTCCTCAAGACGTTTGAGGTTTGCCAGGAAGCAACGTTTCGTCGCATTTATGATACACCAGATGCTGGCGGCTAGTTACTTACTGATACTGTTGCGACTCTGTACTTTGGTGACAATTTCGGTCAAGATATGTGGAGTCATTTAGTCGGTACTCTTTCGTCAACTTGGCACATGTGTGGCTTTTATGTATGGCTTTATGAAAGGTGCTTAACAACGCCTTCTTATGTTTCCTCTCCACAGATATACCACATTTAACTCTACAAAGTTAGCTGGGTTGGTATACGTAGCTGCTCTTAATAAAATATCTCTTTAGTACACGTTATTTAGTCGCAAGTCTTGATGGACTGCACCTTTACTGTACAAATATTCAACCGTATGTCATCACTGCCGTTATCTCCACCACACTGAGGATCGAGCTACCCTTAACTCTTCCTACAGTTCATTCTAAGCCGCCTAAGAACGATCGATGAAGTTCTCGGGTCACCAATTTTGACGACAAACTCTTGTTGATCCAACTACTACAAAGCTGATGGCTCCCATTACTATTCCACCGATTGCCAAGCGTCTTCGCTAATGAGTGGAGAGTAGAGGAGAACTATCTCGTAGTGTGCCTTCACTTGCTAAGGTATCCTGGAGCTCTGACGCTTGAAAGGTGATATAACAAAGACTTTTTAGTGCATGCAATATCCTTCTTAGCCAATTATATTGCAAGAAATTGAAGTAACAAAATTTCCTCAGAAAAAAACATGGCAACTCTGTATCCAACTTTGTGTAACTATGTGTTGATGAGTCTGTGGCTTAATATTTGACAAGCTTACTCTAACCAAAGTCATAAGAAATAACTGTACTCAAGCAAAAACTACTACAACAATCTTCCAAAACATGAAATCCACAACAAGTGTCGGAGGAAAATCTAAAAAAAAAAACAAAACAATTGAAAAACAAAAGTGTGAGGCAACAGCTGCAGCGACGGTCAGCACGTGCTACAATGCAATTGAAGACGAGGTATTCAAGGATGCAAGAACATACGAGCACATACTCGTACATACATATGTATGCACGTGGACTTGCATGGAAGTACTGAAAGTTCTTAAACTCACAAAAACAAATTTAGGTTTAGAAATCTATGCTGGAACATACTCGTATGTACATACCTATATTTACCTAAAATAGCTTCTGCGTATATTTGTTTTTACTTGTGCGATATTTGTGGGTACAAATCCTTGGCAATTGCTGCTTTGTGACACATCATTTGCTTTGAGTCTATACGATTTGAGTAGTTTACGTGGTTTCTTTGGTCGAAGTGTAATTTGAAGTCTTGGGCTTAAGAGCTTCGGAGGTATAAAAGGTGTTGATGATGTTGTCGGCAGCACTCTGTTCGTTGTTTTCCATATAAGTCCAAACTTTGCAAGAGAGGAGGATTAAAACGTGGTAGAGGGCTTCACCTACATTCCCAATCTGGAAACCAAGCCGACCACAGAAGCGGTTTTGAAGAAATTTAGAGTTAAAATTGCAAAAATCTCATCCTAACCCTACTTTTTTGTTCCTTGAGTGACTGGTTTGGATTTTAGTGTTGCCATAGGTATATAATAAGTATATCTAAAGATTTCAAGCGGCTTAGTGAGTGGATCTGCAGGATTCAGGATTTCTTTGCCGACACCAAGTGGTGATCTTTCCAAAAGGTCATCCTCTTCCTCTGCTCCCACTGTCCGATCCAGTATCGAAATCTTTTAAAGTGGGAGGAGTTGAGCAAGACAGTAAAAGAAGTTTTTCTCGAGGAACTTGTATCGCGCCGATGCCAAGATTGGGTAAAGACAAAGGTAGTAGTATCCTCTTCTTCGAGATGATGCTAAGTCTCCCCACAATTCTGGGGGCTGTACCCCGACGGGGGATCTAATGGTAGATATTTTTGCGGATTGCGCCGGAGTAGGGCTGGACCTGGACTGGGGCACGCGTTAGCGCCTTTCCATTGCTGTTTTGAGCCCTTCGCGAGCCTACTGAGTTGGGCCTTCCGTGACACAGCTGGTGTTTTGAATTTCGCTCCAAGGACATAGGCTTTCTCCCAACCGATAGGGGTTGCTTTCTCTTTATGATCCCGAAGGTCGAATGTGGTAGGAAATGGGCCTCCGTATTAAAATATTATATTTTTTCACTGCCAACATTTTGACATTACAGAAAATGTCAAATGTTATCTAGAAACAGTTGATTAATTGTAGCCAGAAAGAGGAGGAATAATTAACTTTTTTTCTCCATCGGTCAGAGCGGAGCTTAAAAGAAGTCGTTTTAGGAAATTCTAAAATTTTACAACTTCTTGCGAACTTGTCAAAACAGTTATTACTATAGTATTGTGGTGACAATTCAAAATAAGAATGTTGTATGAATGGGGGAGACGGAAAACTACAACTACAGCATGTTCTCGGATGTGCGATATCGAGAAAAAATTCCTACAGAACTATACAGAGCTCTCTACGATGAATCGGTTGGTATCTAAGAGGAAAGACGAACACTGCTATTACTTGCATGTCAGTTGAATAGCAAATTCGTAGGGATTAAAACTGCCATAAAGTGAAATTAGTAGACTATTGTTGAGTTGTATAGTTAGACCCTCATATATTAAAGTAAATTTGTTACTTTTTGAGTATTAGTAAACATTATGTTTATCATTTACAATAAAGAAGCTTTATAACAAATTTGATGACTTTTACTTAACACGTAAATGATAGAGCTCGATTTGAGAAAATCCTCGAGGTTTAATGTATGGTTATTTTATTATTTTTAGTTAAATATAATTATTTGTATTATTTCAAAATTATCTAATCTTATATTAATTTAATTAATTTACAAGCACTATTTATTCCTTTCTATGTGAATAATTTCAATTGCTTCTATTAAATTCCTGCCAAACACATTTTCTCACACCCCCCCCTACATCGCCTCTTAAGTATTTCCTGCCAAATAAACATAAGCTTCATTCACATTTCAATAGCCAATTGCAACACTGTAACTGCATGCGCAAAGAAGAAGAAGAATAGCGCTGTGGGAGAGTGGCGTGATAGGCTAAAGCATCAATAAAATTCCCTTAAGAGCAATATTTGTTTGATTTTTGCGCGCCAGTGCAAGAAGTTCGTTGTTATTGTTGATAGTGCTGTTTCCGCTTCCTCTTTGTGCGTTAAATGTGTGCCGAATTTGGCAGAAAATAAGTGGCAGCGGCTTTTATTCAGCGCTGGAATAAATACAGGTGAATTTTCTAACTAACGATCGAACTATCGAGAAAGTCGTTGATTGTTTGTTTGTGCAATTTGTATTTGTGTAACATTTCGGCATTTTTGCTTGGAGAGTGCTCGGCTGCTTTGAGCGACAATTAGCTGTAATTGGAGGCTCACTTGCATTCGTTGCCGTTTGCTTTTGTTGTGTGGTATTTGTTGTTGAATTTGTATTGAATATTTATGCGCGTGGCTTGCAGCAATAAGGCGCAAGATTGTGCAGGCTTGTGCATGTTTATTTATTGATTTGATTTGCTTGTAATTGAAGTGTTTTGGGGGAAAAGTGTTTGGGAGAATTTCAAGTAGCGCAAACTGTGAGTACTTAACCTATTTTTGTGATAAACTTCTTTTCCAAAGAAGGCGTAGCGTAATGTGTTTAACTAAGTTTCGTGTATAAAATAGAAACTAGTGAAAAGAAGTGTGTTTGTTGAAATGTGTTAAATGTGGTTGCTAAGTGGATGCCTGTGAAGTGCTATAATCAAGCTGTGCGCTTTGGGTTAAATCGTAAAAGAGCGAAATTAGATGACACAGCACTTATCTGCGAACTAAATGTTACAGTAATGAAAGAAATTCTTAATGTTCTATTGCCAGGTCACGGAATAAAAGCTGATGAACTCGATGTTGGAGGAGTTTCTGCAGATATACCGCCTTTTACAACTGCAGAAGTACAATTAGGAACAAGCAAGCTCGAGACCAATGAACCGCCTGGACCCGATTGTTGAAGTACTAAATGTAGTGGCGATCAATAACTTTAAAGAACTCCAAGATTTGTTTAATGCTTATTTAAAACCGTTTTCTCCCAGTAATTTGAAAGAGAAGAGAAGAAGAGAGATATATTCGTATTAATTCGCAAGGGAAAGGCATACTGGCCACCTCTGGCAAACTGTTTGAGAGAATGATTAAAGCTAGGTTAGAAGTAGCTTTGAGTTGGACGATCTGTAAGCAAGAAAGTATGAATTTGGACTCGGCATGAAAATCGACACTACGTGAAGCATGTAATTAGCTCATTCAGGATGGCACAAATAGTTTTGAACATCACCCAGAAGTAGTGATAAAATGGACCCAGGGTAGGTGATGGTTTTATATGGTGGCATATACTATTGCTGTGATGAAACAATGATATTGCCATATTCAGTTTTCTCATCGCATCCCGCAAAAAACATCCTTTTGGCCTGCAATTGAAAAAGACGACAGGCAACGCAATACGAGCGAAAATGAAATTTCCACCGAGAAATTGACTACCGAGATCACGTGATTTGACACCGTTGCAATTTTTTTGTGGGGCTGCGCGGAAAACCATGCTTATGCGGATAAACCTTTAACTCTTGAGCATCAACAACATTCGTCAAGTTAAATAGAGATACCAACCAATACATGCCAAAAACTGGTCGAAAGTTACCCGAAGTTGGAAAAGATTTACGAGGCGTTTATTTCAATGATGTAGAAAAAGAATTTCATGAAAAAAAATAATATTTCAAAAGCAGTTTATTTATGTTTTTTTTCGAAAACGAAAAATGGATAACCCTATATATATATTATATATGCATATATTATGTGCTAGGTTTTCGTGCCTGACCGCCTCCAAATATTAACTTGTTGAACAAATTGATGTTGATTTATATTTTAGTGCTGAGACAAGCGTCTTCTGTGCATACGAGTATAAGATAATGCAATTTACTATTGATTGTTTAGCTATGCGTGTTCAATACATATATGGTATATACATACTTTCTATGTAAGCACGTATATGATGCTTTGAGTAATTATTGCTTCAAATACTTTTCTTCGACTTCTTTTATCTTATTCTTCTTCTTCCTTTCCTTTCTATTTATCCCTACTCCAAACACTCACTCAATTATTCTCTCTTATCATTGAATCTTTGCATTTATTTAATCTTAACTTTAGTCTATTCACTTATTGACATGTCGAACATGTTGTTTTTGTTTTGTAAGCAATAAATAATTTTATTCCTCTTTTATTGCCAAATCTCTGTTGTGGTTTTGTGCATTCAAGTTAATTGTTGTTATTATTTTTGTTTTTTTTCTTTTTGGCTGTGCGTGATTTACTTCCAACAACTCACTCGAGTGTGCGATGATGATGGAGATGATGTTGGCGGGGATGAGGTAAAGGTGTGCCGGGCATGGCGTAGGAGAAATGAGTGATGAGGCCGCGTGTTTATTTATTTTATTTACCTTAGACACGAATGATTTGTTTGTAGGTATTTACATATACATACCTATGTATGTATGTATTTTTGAGCTCGTATGTATGTCTGTGTGCAACCTTCAACTGTTGCTAACACGTTTGGTCAAATGTTTCGAATCCTTGGCACGTGGTAGCCTGAGTGCGAGGGATTTTCGTTTACAATATATTCACATTGTTATTGTTTTTGTACACTTTGTTTAAGTTGTACGCTGATTATGTCATTAATTATGTTTGTTTGCCATAATAATGATTTGATGGATGCGTGAATTGCATATGAAGAGTAGGAATTTTATTTTTTTTTTACTTACAAGTTTGTATGTATGTACATATATGTTTGGGGGGAAAAGAGCTACTGTTCTTTCTATAGCTTTATGTTAATTCTCATCTTTTGAATCTCTCCTTTGAGTCACTAAATTTTGAGCTGCCCACTTTGTAAGTTCTTGTTCTTATTCTTTTGGGACTTTTTTGTTCCTCTCATAAAGCTAAAGGGTTAAAACGAAATGGTTTTCCATGAAAGAACATTCCTGGTAAACTTTTGTGAAAAAGAATTCTCTCGAATATTATATTCCTTCTGGTCTGTGTTTTGTGGGAGCTCTAAAGCACAGATCGAAAGCACTCTTTTAAGTGGGAACTAAATGTTTGAAATGTTCTTCGAATGGATTTTCGCCGAAGAAGGCCCCTGTAAAATTTTGCCGAAAATATCTTTCTAGAACATTTCAACTCTATAATGGCCTATCGAGCATGATTTTTTTTAGGAACTAGTATGTAGTAAAATGTTCTACAATACAATACAATATATTCTGGTAGAATTTCGTCATATAAACCTTAACATTTGCGTCACCCTGTACAAGTTCTTACCACAATGTCTTGCCATCAAACCAATTGAATACCCGAAAGAAACTTAGAACTATAATACTTCGATGCCGCCCAAAGATTCAAAAGAAAGGCGACTCGGAGATAACGAAATCTGTCTCTATATAGTCCATAGTACTCTCTCAGAAATCATTTCAAAGCGATCTTACTGGCTCGCCACTCTATCAGGCGGAGGCTTGTCAATACTTCTATAACTCTAGAAAGACCGTCCCTTTTTAGAGAATATAATCTATATGCATCCCTCTAGGCAAACATTACGCCATATCCTGAAAAAGATCCACAAGAAAGACGTCGAGAACCATCATCTCTTTGTGGATTATAGAGCAACAACCGATAGTTCGATAAGGATCACCTCTATGCCCTCGTGTCCAAGTTCGGCGTTTTTGCAAAGGTGAGTCGGCTTTGCAAAATAATAATATCATGCGGCTTCTTCAACTGTGTGATGGAAGGATTGCAGCGGAAGGCAAGCATATCTTTTCTTTTATATTGCAGTGGGTGCTACTATGATCTCAGTAAGCAATTGTTCTGCAGTGCCTTCTTTCGACCGGCAAACCAAATGCTTTACAAGACCATCAAGACTTATTAAGTGAGTCAAAGAAGATATATATTGACTCACGGTCGGAATAATAGTGGATAATCGGACATTTAAGTAGCTCGTCTCAACCTATCATGGCTGCGAACTTCAAGGGAAGGAGTGCGTATTTCTCTCTCAAATTCATCATAGACTACTTCGAAACCATCAGTTAACTTTTCCCCCTCCACTCTTTCACAAAGTCAATAACCTTTTTTTTCACACTTCCACACATCCAACCGATTGTTGCTAGTCCTTTCACTGTAGCGATTTCCATTGATAGGTGGCGCCAGGCAGATGTCAAATCAAATATGTAAGCTGACCCAGTCACATTCCGGAATAAGACAACAATAGCTAAGACAAAGTACACACACACACACATATATATAATATTTGTATAAACAACAACAACAAAAAACAACAATGTAATGATTACAGTAGCAAGTAATAGTAGATAATCTTGTAACACACCCAATCGATGATAAACAGTTAGTTGAGACAGATGTATACTTTTTGTGACACACACACACGCATACACACGCATACACATACTTAAGCGCATAATTATATATATGTTACTCATATACTTATGTATATACTTCCTCAAGTTTAGAATAGTTGCAAACAAAGTGAAGTAATGCTTGTAAAATTAACAACTTGGCTATTGAGGCGTAAGACTGTAACTTGTGGCATGCTGTAAGCGATGAAAAAGTACGAATATTAGAAGAAGAAGAAGAAGAAGAATGGAAAAGAAAAAAAACTTTGCTGAATCTGTCAGATTTTTTCATCTCACGAGTAGTTCTCTCAGTGTAAAATAAACATTAAACCACTCTCAATGAGCGCCTAAATGCATGCTGTAAATTTCGTTCCACTATTCATTGCGTGGTTAACAGCTTTTGAGTGAAATCGAGGGAATGTTAGTGGGCAGTATGTTAAAAATAAATTTTGATAACTTGAGTTTAGGCCGACAAGTCTGAAATTAAAAAAAAATTGCTAAAATTATCAATTCATATTAATTGGAAAAAACCAAAATTGTTAAAATTTTTAACATTTTAAATAAAAATAAATACCAAAATTGGTAATTTTTTTCACTTTTATTTAAGAAAAAATGCAAAACCCGTTAAATTTGATTTCATTTGATTTACAGGATCAAAAATTGATTATTTAAGAAAAAATGCTGAAACTTTTAAATTTGATTTCATTTGATTTATAGGATCAAAAATTGTAATATTGCAAAATTTTTTAAAAATTAAAAATTTTCTTCTTAGTTTAATTAATATTAAATGCACTGAGGACAAGAGGAGTTTTTTTTATATGTATAGGCGAAATTTTGCTTGGAAAGCTTTCAAAATATCACATAATTATGAACCTGATTATTATTATAACTGACATTTTGCGCGAATTTTCGGGTGTAGAAGCAAAACGAGATGCATAATAGATGTCGCTGTACGGCGATAAATGTACCAAAACCCGTTAGATAGCGTTCACATTCATAGGCTGTACGCAATTTACAGCTGTCCTCTTCGCATTGCCATTTTCTATTGAGAAAAAGTGGCTTTCGTATTATTTCATTGATTATAAATAGTTGTACAACGCGCATCACATCAGCAAACTCTCTTCTACTCAGGAAAGAACATATTTTTCCTCGTACCGTATTATCGCAGATCTCTTCAAAGGATAGCCGAACAGACAAGACGCACCAGCAAAACAATATACGATCGAGTAAAATATCTACGGAAGAAGCACCAATTGGTGAGCTTCTAGCAGCAAGGAAACTGCTACCAGGTCACAAGACCAGGCAACCTTCGACAAAATACTATCAGAGAAGCCTAAGCAAATATATTCTCTGAAAAAGAAACATATTTCGAAGGTAAATGCGATCCTGATGAGAAATTGCATCAAAGGATGGTTTGCAGAAAGTCTGTGGGCCGTTTCATATATATGCTGTAGAAGCTGTGGAAATGATGAGGAAATGCAGACAATTTGCACGTCTGAGCAAAAAAAAAAAAGAAAGCAACAGAAACCGAATTTTCTCCCTCTTCAAAATTACCGTTATGTGTGAGGTGAAGTTGAACTCGCTACGATATTGCTGATTTGACCATAGAAATTTGTGCATCATGATGGTTAGTTTTTGCTTGCAAATGCAACTTGTCAGATCATTCCATGTAGCTTGATGTATATACCATATATGTATGGTTGGGTAATGTAAGAGTTCATGTCCACTTCGAACGAACAAATAAATTGATAAATTATTAAAAATAGACACTCAAACAAGTTTTTTACATATAAATTTTAAAGAATATTTAATTCTTCTTAATTCTTTTTATTTTTTTTTATTTTTTTCAATAAATTTCAAAAATCACAATTGTCTATATACATTTCCACTGCAGCAGACAAATTGTAATGAAATGTTAATCTAAACATTGTCTGTTGTCATTACAGAGCAGGTATAGCAGCGAATACTAATGAAATGTTAATTTTAACATTATCTGTTAGCAAGGCCAGGCAACAGCTATGCTCTAACATTGCTCTTTCTCTCTCTGCTGTAAACTGTTAAGTCAGTGCACTTGCCTGCTGGATGCTGCATGCGCTGTTAATGCTCGTTACACATACCGCCAACTTCGTGTCACACGCTGTTGTCGTCTTAACGGCCAACAGCATCCTCGTTATACTATGTGTACAACATTGTTCATACGCCTTCGTTTAATTTGTGATTACAGCGTTGCAAAAGATGATTTTGTAGCCGACTCTTAGGTGCTATAGCTGACACGCATTGCGTTTAGTTCTATCGTGTCTGCGTTAACTAACGGTCGCAAAACGTCGTCGTCACTTATCAGCCGATGCGCGTTGAGTCTCGCGAACGTGTGTACGCGTATGCAGTCGCCGAAGTGTTAACAACTGTCAGTGTCTATATACCTATGCACATTCATATGTAACAACGTACGGGTGCAACAATAATTTGCATATCTGCCGGTTTTCTATGAAGAGGAAGTGAAGCTTAGTTAAGTTAGTTGACTAACTAGTTGACTTGTTTGCTGAGTTTTGTGCGTGGATTTGTGCATTTGTGTCGCAATTAAAGCGTTGCCTATCATTAAACGCTTAAGTGAGATACCCAAACAAAGAAAATAGTGCGTTTAAGCGTAGCGCTTGGCATTTTTATGTGCCCGCGAGTATAAGTTCAGTGTACGGCGCTTGACGGTTGACAGTAAAAGTCAAGAGGCGATACTCGACAACATTAAATGATTTAAAAGGCAGCGCTGAAAAGTATGCTACAATAATGTGCCTTTTAAAGTTTACTTTTTAGCCTTTAAGTGTTAAGTTAGATTATATGCTTCAAAGCAGGCTTATTGTCTGCCTTGGCTATACATAATAAGTATATATATACCGTGTATATGTGCCTAATAGCATATATATTTATGTAGAATACGTTCTGGCCTACAAACTAGACGCATAAAAAAAGTATGTTAAAAGTTTTTTGAAACCAAGCCAAATGTCGAAATGTGAATTCGTATGTATGTGCGTGTGTATGTAGTTTGCAAATATTTAATTGTGTCTACTAAAACACTAAACTGGCATTCTATGGCAGTAAATAGAAATAAATATGTTTGTTTGTTGTTTTTGTGCTTTAAGTAGCAGTGTAAATAGTTAAACAAGTTAGGTTGTGCCAAATTGCAGGAAGGAAAGCTCAAAAATAATGGTTAAGGGTGCAAGATTTCTCTATGCAGTGATCTTTATTAGGTTAAACTAAATAAAATTTAGGAATATTAATTAAATGCAACTAAGTAAATAAAAATTAAATTAAATTAAATTTAAATAGAGCAAAATAAAATAATTAAATTAAATTAACTGAAAATTAAATTAAATTAAAGGGAAATAAATTAATAACCATTAAATAATCTAAAATATAATCAAATAAAATTTAGTAATATTTATTAAATGGAGAAATAAAATAAAATTAAAGCTCCAGATATATAAGCTAATAAATATATATACATTGACCCAAAATTAAATTAAATTTAACTCAAATCAAATGAAGTTAACTTAAGTAAATTAAATTAAAATAACTTATTAAATTAAATCGAATAAAATAATAAAAAAATGATAAAAGCTAAAATACAATAATATAAAATATAGTAATTTAAAATAAACTAAATTAAAATAATATAACAAAAAAAAAAATATAAAACAAATTTAATTTCAAATAATTTCAGCCAAATCGAATTAAATTCAATTTATTTAAACCAAATTGAATTAAAATAAATTATCTTAAAATAAATTATATTAAAAAGTAATTAAATTAAATTAAATATATATATATATAATATTTAGTCTAGTTTAAAATTATATTAAACTAAATAAAGTTAAGTAAAATTAATTAAACGAACTTTGTTTATGCCCAATAAACACATCCCTGCATTGCCCTCAAAACGAATAAGAGGACAATGCAAAAATACCAAACAGCGCCAACATAAGAATAATGTTTTCAGTTTTTTGAAAACAAACAAAGGTGAAAGCAGTGAAAGTGAAGTGAAACCCACACAACAACAACCACATCGTTGGAAAAACAACATCAAACCCACAGGTCATATTAACATTAAATTTACTAACCCTACCCAATAAGTACAAAATTGTTACACAAAACAATTAACGTGAATTATATACACATACACATATGCATTCATATTTATAAATAAATATATTTATAAAGTATAAACTCTAATAACCCTCTTTTTTTTTCTTTTTATTCGACACGCCGGCGATACTTTTGTCGATACAACTCGACAAACTTAATTTAAATTGAATTATATTATATTCACTTAAGATGAATCAAGGGAAAAAATTAAATTAAATTAACCTACATTAAATAAGCTAAATTAAAATTAATTCAAATTATATTAGTATAAATAAATTAAAATAAAAAAAAAATTAAATAAAAATAATTTAAATTGAACAAAAATAAATAAGATCAAATAATTTAATGTATATAATAAAAAATACATTTAAATAAAATAATACAAAATAGCATAAAATAAATTTTAAATAATTTTGAAAAATTTTATTTAAAAAAAAATAAATTAAACTAAATAAACTAAAACAAAAAAAATTATGTTAAACTAAATAAAGTTAACAGGTATTAAATCAAATTAAACTACTATAAATTAAACTAAATTAACATTAAAAAACATTAAATATTAAATAATTTGATTAAAAACCAAAGCTAAAGCTTGAGTTGAATTAAATTTAATTTAAAACGAAATTAATTAATATCAAATAAGTTATAATGTAAAATAAAGTAAAATAAAATAATACAAAATAGTATACAATAAATTTGAAATAATTAAAAGTAATTTTATTTAAAAAAGCAATTAAATTAAACTAAATAAATTAAAACGAAATAAAATTATGTTAAACTAAATAAAGTTGACAAACATTAAATTATTATAAATTAAACTAAATTAAGATCAATAAATTAAATTAAAAAAAAATTAAAAATTATTAAATAATTTAATTAAAAACTAGAGCTAAAGCTTGAGTTGAATTAAATTAAATTTAAAACGAAATTAAAAAATATCAAATTAACTTAAAATAAATTATATTTATATAAATTAAAATAATTTAAATTAAACTTAAACAAACAAAATCATATAAATTACAAAAATAAAATAAAATATTCTTAAATAACATAAATAAGATTAATTTAATATAATATTAAAATTAATTAAATAAAATTAAATAAATCGCAATTAAATAAAATCAAATTAACTCAACAAAAATTATATTTATATAAATTAAAATAATTTGAATTAAACTTAAACAAATAAAATCATATAAATTACAAAAATATAATAAATTTTCTTTTCTTAAACAATAAATTAAAAAATTTTCTCACTAAGCCGTGAGTATATATTGCATTAAACCCACACTGCTGTGCTCATTTGTATACAGACATTTGTCCAAGAGAGACCTTCTAGCAGATTTTTATTTTATAAAATCAAAATTTATTTTATGCTAAATTGTAAATAAAATATTTACAAGGAAACATATTTACTCCGAAAAGCATCTTAAAAAAATCTCTGCAATATGTCTGATAAAGTAGTGAAAGTAAAAAAACCTGTGGTAAATAGACAAGAAGAACCACCAAGGTGGAAAATATTTTTAATACTGTTTCTTAGTCTATATGTAGTACCTTTCATGCTTGTTTACTCTATAATATATATAATATATGTAACCCTAAAACAAATACTTCTCCAGCTATTAGAAAAAGAGAATACAACGCAAGAACCTGATGAAGGTTCCGTTAAAATTACAGAAATTGTAGACAATAATGATTAAAGACACAGAATTACACTTGTTGAGCAATATATGAAGCATATATTTGCAACTAATTCTAATTCTAATTCTATTTTTTTTTTTGGTATATAATGCATAAAGTTCCACCTTTTTTATTCATTTCAGTGGGGCCATTAGCTTAAGCTAGTATTCTTTTATTTAAATTTGACTACATAAAAATTAATTTTTTTTTTTTTGTATTTATTGTGATATGTCATATAATGCATTATCTAGCTAAGAAACTCCTGAAAGTATACCTTCTTTTTTATTTTTATTGAGAGAAGTGTGCTGATAAATATAAATGTACACAGTGTTGCACTTTCTGAATTGAAATAATTTAAATTTAATTTTAAATTAAATAAATATTTAATATTAAGAATATATATTCAAAATGTGCTGTGAGACTCTGGCTTTTATATTGTTTATCTGTCAAGTAACTATGATTTTATTATATTATGTACACAGGGAGTCAACTAGAGGATTTGGGATTAGAGATGATTAAGTGAGGATTTTTTTATGTGTGTTTAGAATTATGAAAAAAAAAATTATTAACAAAGAAACATTATTTTTACTTTCATTTGTTTCTGCTTTATATGTACACAATAATAATATTAAAAAAAATATATAAATTAAAATAAAATAAAATAAAAATAATAAATAAATCAAACTAAAATAACATAAAATAAAATAAATTAAAATAAAATAATATATATATATTAATTTATATTGATTAATATAAAATAAAAAAAAATAACATTAAATAAAAATAAAGTAAAAAAATTAAAATTGAATAAAAAATATGAAATGAAATAAAAAAATAAGAAAAAAATTATAATAAAAATGAAAAAATATAAAAAAGATTAAGTAAAAAAAAAAATAAAATATAAAAAATAAAGAAAATAAAATAAATTAAAAAAAAAAAAATAAAACAAATTAAAAAAAAAAAATAAAATAAATTAAAAAAAAATAAAAAGAAATAAAAAGAAATAAACTAAAATTAATGCGGCTAAAAATATAAAAGTGTACTACATAGAATTTTTTTTATCGTTGTATGCACAGGACGGCTGTTCTGCTTTGCCCATTTTATGTAAGTATTTTCAGAAGAATAGTTCACTTCGCCGAATTTTCTATGTGACCAAAGTTTCACGTCTTTAATTAACCTGGACGTCCATCTGCCGCAGATTTCTCTTTCCCAACGACTCTGTCATCGGTTGTGCGAATCTGATATTATTTTTCTGTATTGGCGTTGTCACCGCTTACGCGATTATAGCCGAATCTGGTATTATGTCGTCCCTTATTATGTCTACATATATTCCTTGGTTCTTTAAGTTCCAGTTCCTTCTAGTGCCAGCAGTTCTTATCACTTGAACATCTTCACCTGACACTGTGCGGTATGAAGACGTTACCCTTAATGCTGCTCTCTAAAATGTGTGGTATTTGACATCTAACATGGCTAAAAGCACTATCTTCTTAGATTTGTGGGAACCTCGGTGTGCTAGTTTCACGCTTCTTGTTACATTCTCGATAGAGTCGATCTTCTGTGTCAGAACTCATTTTCCCTCTTTGACAGACCTCCGGCACTAGTTATGGTTTCTCCTATTCTGGGCTTTATCATTCTTCGAGCAGTTTCCCAGCGGTGTCGAGCATACAGAGAGGCCGGTATGCTGATGTACTATCGGGGTTTCCCTTTCCCTTGTTAATTAATACATGCTTGCTTGTTGCAGCTCTTCAGATGTAAAAGGCGGTATCTCTGCATTATTATTATTATTATTTTTTCGCAGCATTGTTCGCGGTTCTGCCTGGGGTTCCCTCAGCGTGTTGTGATTTCATATTTGCTGCATTTTGGCATCAACAACCCTGGTATTCTAAGAGTCGTTGTGACCCCGGTGTTAAGAATTATGAGACCCAGTCGGGCGGCCATTTCGAGTATGCGTTTGCCTCTAGAGTCAGTGTTTGGCATTCCCCATTCGATGGCTTTCGAGTTGAAGTCTCCTGCGATTGCAAGGTTTTCTTCTATCTCTCTTACAATTGCGTAGAGTTGTAGCCGTTCCGCTTCCCCTAGCTGTGGTGCGAAGCTTGCTGATGGGAGGAAGCCACAAAACATGTTCCATTATCCTTGCTTTTATTTTATATACGTAGGATTCGCATATCATAGGAATTTTCCGAAGTCATTTGGGTCAGTAGTGCATCTGCGGTTTTGCTTCTATGCATGTTTGCCAGCAGGATAAGCTTTATATACCGCACAGTTGGTAGAGTCCGGTATGTGATTTGTCTGTTCGATCTTTGCGACAGAGCAGAGGCAACAGAATGTAGGTCTGGAGCAGTCTTTCATCTTATTTCCTGCTTGTCCACATTTTATGCAGAGTCTTTGAGTTTTCCTGTCCGGTCTCTTGCAGTCCCATGTTAAGTGTCCTGAGCCGAAACAGCGGAAACATCTTTTAATCGTTTGCTTCAGTCTCAGTCTGCTATTAACCCATCTGATTTTAGTACGTGAAAACTTTTATATTACTTCTGCCTTTTGGTTTGGCAGATCGGCATAGGCTCTCACCAGCTCTCTACTATTATATTGATTTGATATCAGTGGTGGGTTCTCCAAGTGGTCTCTTTAGAGCGTCTTTTACTTTTTCCTTTGTAGCTAGCGAGTCGAGATCTCTAATTTCTGTTGTCTCTTTCGACTTTGCATCTGTTATCGTGGCAGCTTCCAGCAGGGTTTTCTTAAGAGTGTCGCAGAAGCTTGGATTAACTGTCTGTCCTTTTTCCATTTCCAATAATAGCGAACCAGCTTTTGTTTTTCGAATACCTTTAACTTTTATGTCCGTTTCTTCTGGTTTTATCTTTCTGCGGATGTTTCTTAAGATTTAAGCGTAACTTTCCCCTCTGCTGGCTTTATTATTACTGCCTCAGAAAGTTTCCTTATTTTATTATGTGGCTTATCTTTTTCTGTGGTCTCTGATATGGGAGTGTAACGGGGTTTAGGCAGAGAAATACATCTTGACTCTTCCGCTGTACAGGTGACCGTAGTATTTTACTGCTTCTGCGGATAATATTTTTATGGTCACCAGTCCTCATGGGAGCTTGTATTCTGAGCCAGCCAGCGCTAACCAAGAGTTTATCTCAACTGATTATTAACACGAATCCAACCCAGAAAATCATCTAAATTTATTTGTCTTTAATTTATTTCAGAAAACCCTTGAAAGTATGCTTTTTCGCAAAAATCACTCAACTCATTTGGAATTTATGTTTTTTTTTTCTTATAATAATATATAATAATAGAAATTTTAAATCTATTATTCATGCATAAAATATTGCCATTTTTTCGCCAAAAATAAAAAAATATTAAATGTAACCAATTTTAGTTAACGCAAAGCAAACATATACCAGGTGGTACATATTGCTTTTAGGTCATCGTCTGTTGTGCGGAAGCAAATATTTGCGTAAATGCATAGTATATGCGCAAATATATGGCGAGTAAACTTGACCCAAGCAACAGAATTTTTTAGTATATTTACGAAAATGCATGAATTTAAATTGCCATATACAAATATATGCAAAAAGTGGACAACTTCACCAATTATTTGAGCTTGTTATAGGGAAAAAATGATTTTGTGCATTTTTGAGTTGCATAATTTTTGCAGTAAGATTGGTAAATATTATTCTATAAAGCATATGATGGAAAGTAAACAAAAGCTGAAGCATACGTAACAGGCAAATAGCGCGAGGAATTACATGTAGGAAAGCATGTGGAGAAATAATAATGGAAAATGTTGCTAGAAAATATTATTAATTTATTTAATAAAATTATTAAAAAATATGGTATAAGGATTGGCTTTGCTAAACTCACAGTTACATATATGTGTCAGCCTGCTTGTTGCATATTTCTAGGAGTTCCCTCATACGAGTTTTCACATTAGCATAATTAAAACATGAAAATATACTTAGCATTGCCTCCAGTGTTGACGATGCACCGGTAAAAATGTATATAAGTAATTATTTGTACAGCACTGAGCCAAACTTTGTTAAAAATAAATGGAAAATAAAATAAAATAATATAAAATAAAATAGAATAAAATGAAATATAATAAAAAAAATAAAATAAAATAAAATAAAATACAACAAAATTGAATAAAATAATAAAAAATTAAAATAAAATAAATTGAAATAAAAAAAAAAAAAAAAAAATAAAATAAAATAAAAATAAAATAGTTAAAAAAAATATTTTTTTATTTTATTAAATTATTAAAATATCATAAAATTAAATAAAAGTAAACTAAAGTAAAGTAAAATAAATTAAATTAAATTAAATTAATTAAATTAAATTAAATTAAATTAGATTAAATTAATTTAAATTAATAAAATAAAATAAAATAAAATTAAATTAAATTAAACTAAATTAAACTAAATTCAAATTAATTAAACTAAAATAAATTGAATAAAATAAAAAAAAAAATTAAATAATTTTTTATTTTATTAAATTAGTAAAATAAAGTAAAATTAAATTAAAGTATACTAAAGTAAAGGAAAATAAATTAAATTCAATTAACTTAAATCAATTAAATTAAATTAAATTAAATTAAATTAAACTAAATTAAATTGAGTTCAATTAAGTTGAATTAATTAAAAGAAAATAATAAATAATATAAAATAAAATAAAATAAAATAAAATAAAATAAAATAAAATAAAATAAAACAAAATAAAATGAAATGAAATGAAATGAAATGAAACGAAATGAAATGAAATGAAATGAAATAAAATAAAGTAAAATAAAGTAAAATTGTTTAAAAAAAGATTTTTTTTATTTTATTAAATTATTAAAATATAATAAAATTAAATTAAAGTAAACTAAAGTAAAGTAAAATAAATTAAATTAAATTAAATTAAATTAAATTAAACTAAATTAAATTGAGTTCAACTTAATTAAACTAAATTAAATTGAATAAAATAAAAGAAAATTAAATAAAATAAAATAAAATAAAATAGTTAAAAAAAATAATTTTTATTTTATTGTATGTAAACTAAAGTAAAGTAAAATAAATTAAATTGAAATTAAACTAAATTAAATCAAATTAATTAATTTAACATAAATAAAATAAAATAAAATTAAATTAAATTAAACTAAATTAAATTAAATTCAACTTAATATAACTATTTTAAATTGAATACAATAAAATAAAATAAAATAATAAAAAATAAAATAAATGATATGGGTATTCACATATTACCTTAATTTGTTGCTATGTTGCTTTTTAGAAGTCTGGCTTGCTTTAATATTTAATGTGAATTCTGTTTTTTTTTTTTTAGTAAAACTTGCATATTTTAAGGCGCTTGCAGTTAAAGAAGGTATGTAGAGCAAGAGTGGGATAAAGTTAAAGGTAGTAAAGAAATGTGTAGTAAAATGAAATATTAAAAAGTACGCTGAGAACACACTAGCATAAACATTTAGGATTACAGACAAGCTTACTTTGTGTAGCTGCGAAGAGGTGTAAGCTCATTTACTCGTATGCGTAAAGTGCAGTGAAGTGTGAAAAATGCTTTTGTGCTTGCTGTTGACACTAAGAACTTGACCTCAGTACGCGTATGCGTGCATAGGAGATTTACACGCACTACACTGAATACACACACGCTCTGTAGTGTTTTGTTAGCTATATTTTTTTTTTTTGCTGCTACTCTCACTACTCTTCTCATAAGAGGATTTTAAGGTTGTTGCTTGCTGTTGTTTTTCTGTTGTTGCGTACATACCTATGTACAACTTTGATGTAAAATATTTAGTGCAAAGACTGTCGTACTGTTGCCCATGGAAGTGCAAGCGGAAACCAGCTGTTGAAAATTTGCATATATATTTGTTGTACATACATATATTTATATATACATAGATTTATATATATGCAAGTATTGCATATTATGTGTTTGTCTGTCTAAATCTACAAGCATATGCTTTCTAGTATTTATTTTTTATTTTAAAGCCAACTAACGCTTATGCGCACGCTGCAGTCTGTGTAGTTATGTACTGTTGTATGTATGTATGTATGTATGTACAATATACCATAGATGTGTAGGCGCATATATGTGCATCCTTGAACTTTATTGCTTGCTCACGAACAGTTCCACTTTCACTACCACATGCTCGGCAATTGGTACATACATACATATACTGTTAGCTGCATCCGTTCGTTAACTTTTAGCCCTTTCATTTCGCAGAGTCTTTCAGTGTAAGCTCATTTGCTGCTCTGTGTGTATGAGTATGTATGTATGTTTTGCGGTTTTGACTCCTCTCTTCATCTTTACCCCCCACAACAACGCGTTTAATTTTTTATTTCCCTCCCTTTTGATTTCCAGCCTCCGAGCATTTTTAATTGATACGCACTGGAGATTTTCAACTGACCACAGTGCACAGGTGTAGCCTTTAGTTGTACTTGCATAGATGAAATAACGGTTTCGTCTTTTTTATGCCAAACCCAAATGATTTCTGAACGAAATATGAAGAGCTAAAAATCGCTTAGTTTTTTCATACATTTTCTTATGCAATTGTTTTTTAATTTAAAAATAGATTTATATATTTTTTAGTGTACAAAATTGCTTGAAATATAAATAAATGAGTCTTCCTAGACCAAATCTTTGTAAGAAGTGCTTTAGAGCTTCTAGAAAATAGAAAAACTAGAAAGAAAAATAAAATAAATAAAACTTCATTCAATTTTTGGCTATTAGCCTCAGGCCCTGGGTCTTAAAAATCTAATTTAAGCAAACTTTTGAATACATTGTCTCGCCTGCTACGAGATGGTATCATACGCTGACGACATTGCCCGCTCGCGACCTGAAAACACTTCCAAAAATTAAGTGGTCTACTCCAAAATCGCCTTTAGATAGTAAGCTTTTGGTTTAGAGATCGTGGTCTGGTTGTAAATCCATCAAAGGCCGAAGTATTACTCTTCACAAGAAAGTACAATATAACCAACTACCTTTAAGCCGCTCTTACTAAAAGGTATCGAGAACAATCGATATCTTGGAGAAACCCCATCGAACGCGCCCGAATACTGAGCGTTACAACATTCTCGGACTACACTTCTTGTGTTTTCTGCTTTGAGAACACTTTTTTTTAGCGAAAATCCCAGAAAGGAATGAATATGAAAACGCAACTGCTCTGGGTCGGAGATCCGTATCCATCTATACTGATGGCTACAAAACCGATGGCAGGGCGGGCTGCGTAGTTTACTTGGCACCACTTGCAATAACTTTCCAACCACTGTAGGGGTTTCAAGCTGAAGTGACTGCAATAATGGAAGTCGCTTATTGGTTACTAAACTCTGGAACAGTGTCTTAAACTATCATAATATATTCTTTAATCAGAGAAATTTAAAAAAAAAAACTCACCTCTGTATGCAAAACCACATAGGTTTGGGTTCTCGGGCAGGGAGACATCTCAGGTAAATGCAAGGCTGACAAGCTAGCTAGATGGGCTACATTCTTAACAACGGTATACTCTGGCCAAGATGCGGGTATATTTCTTCACTCTACAAAATAACTGCCAAGAACGACCTTCTCCACATCAAATGCAACCAGCAAGATCTGCCTACAAACCACACTTAGTCTCTACTCCTTCTCAATAAAACTTCCACAAGCCTAACACCCGGCGTAATTATCTCACACTGTTTGATAGGGACTCATGGTAGAAGGATAAGCTACTTCTCTAATAACCTCTATTGTGGCTGCAGAGTCATAGATCATAGACGAGGAGGAGTCGATGGAGCACTGCCTCTACCACTGTCCCGACTTCATTTCCTAGGTAATTTCTACTTTGAACGCCCTGCAGTTACAACGTCAGCCAGTGTCAATAGTCTCGTGTGTTTCGCAAAACAGACCAGAGGACTCCAGAGTATACCAGCACTCAAATTAAAAGTGATTCGACACAATGGCGGAGCGGGGCAAACACTCTAGCTTGAAGTGTCTAGAGGTGTAACCAAGAGCTTGTTAAAAATCTAAACTTTAGATTTAGATTAGAGTTAGTACTTAACGAAAATTAAGTTGCCGATTAGTTTTACTATGGAAAGCCATATATTGCTATGGAGAGCTTCAACTGAGCACAAGTGTAGAGCTTCGGGCAGAAAAAGTCAGCTACCAAACTTTGTATTTTGCTCAATTTAACTCTACTCTATGTTACTCCACCCCTTTTTGCCACACTAAAAAAGAGTGTAATATGGAAACTCAGCACGTGTAGCTGAACTAGTATTTAACTAGTATGAAGCTGATGCAATGTTGGATAGTTGAAATTTCGCAGGGTATTACATTGTGAAAAATAACAGTTGCTAATATGGAAAAAGTGTGACCGCAATAGCCGATTGGGTAGTGCGTACTGCCATGCGGAAGGCCATAGGTTCGAGTCCTGGGTGATCAATATTCCAAATTATAGGAAATCAATTTAAACAATTAATTTTCTGACTGCAGTCGTCCCTCGGTAGGGAATTTAAGCTCCTAGGAGTGTGTTTTTGACATGTAATAAAAAAAAAACTCCACAAAAAAATTCAGCAGGCGTTCGAGGTGGCTGAGCAAAAGTTATAGGTTTCTTCATTTCTTGAAAAAGCACACCATAGCTAGTAGAAGAAACTTGGCCAAGGATCGCATCAGCAACTTAAGCCACTTTTATTTTTGAATGTTTCTGCTTATTAGCATCTGCTCATATTTCACTCATTCTTTTCTCCAGTCAGTCTTTCTGTCTTTCTGTCTTCCTTTCAGTCATATCACTCCCAGTCGACACTTGTGTTTGTTTCAATATTTCTGCGAGTATTTTCATGCCAGTTGCTCCACAGCTGTTCTGTAGACATAACCACAAAAGCAAATATAAATATGTATGTACCGCAATGCAAATGCAGTTCAATATTGAGAGCGCAATTATAACTGTTATATTCGTAGACAGTTTTTAGGCCACAATTATACACTAAGTAAAGGGGCGCTATGCTTTGAAAAATTGATACATATATATATTAAAATAAACTAAAACAAATTATATAAATTATAAAAAAAAATTTATTATTATTATTATTATTATTAAATTATTGTTTTTAGAAATTAAATTTTTTTTTGCAAAATTGCTTTAAAATATTCCATATTTTTTGCACTCAGCACCTACTTGCACTCACTAGACAAGCACATTAACCTATATTTTAGTCACAGTTGCATACATTTTTAATTTCTCAGCTTCCACTCTCTCTCTCCTGTTGCTGTTGCTGCTGTTGTTGCTGCTAACTAACCAAGAGCCCCTAATGGCCTGTAATCCCAGTGCCAATTGTCAGCATTCGTTCAGCTGATGGCAGTTGGTAGCAGTAGAACGTTGTATTTGTTACTTTTGACTCAGCAAAACTGTATGTACACATATACATACATATGTGTGTGTGTGTGTGGAAGTAAGTGCTATTGTTGTTGTCTGTTCATCGGCTTTTATGTCGCTTGATTGAGTATGACAGCTGGCATTGTTGACGCTGGTCATTGTGGTTGACTGGGCGGTTGGCAGGAAGGTTTGTGCGTTTGTATGCTCGGTTTGCTTGTTCATTGCCGGTGCGGCGTATTATTGTTTCTTTTTTCATTATCCATGCTTTTTTCAAGGTAAATATGTGCATATGAAAGAAAACGTGTGCGTAGGCAGAATTCAATGCATAACCTATTTTAGTGATTTAAAATTTTTTTTGAGCTGCAATTATGTGATTATTTCATGGTGAAATCTGTGGCCAAATTGAGTTGAGGTTCTTTTCAGCATAATCTCTAAACAATTTTAGGCATATATTGGAGTAGAAGATTTTTATTATGTGCTTTTTTAACAAAAAAAAAAAAAAGAATTGAAAAAATTTTTAACAACAAAAAAAATAAAAAAAATATTCAAAAATGAGTTTTAAATATTTCTTCATTTTTGGAGTGACAGATTTTTAAAATTTTTTTTTAACAAAAACAAAAAACAAAAAATAAATGAAAAAATGTTCAACAAAAACAGAAAGAAATGAAAAAATTTTCAAAAACGAGTTTTAAATATTTTTTCATTATTGGAGTGACAGATTTTTTAATTTTTTTTTTAACAAAAAAAAAAAGAGATGAAAAAATTGTCAACAAAAAAAAGAAAGAAATGAAAAAAATTTCAAAAGTGAGCTTTAAATATTTTTTAATTTTTTTAATGTTTTTTTAATAAAAAAGAATTGAAAAAATTTTCAACATAAAAATGTCTAAAAATTTTCAAAAATAAGTTTTAAATATTTTTTCAAATTTTATTTTAATATATTAAAAAAAAAAAACATATAAAAGCTTTTAATGAAAAAATAAAAAATGGGCTTGAAGTATTTATTTAAATTGTTTTTTTTTTTTTAATATATTTAGAAAAATCCTCTAAAAACTTCTAATGAACAACAATTTGGAGTGGCAGGTTTTTTAAATTTTTTTTAACAAAAAAAAAAAGAAACGAAAAAATTTTCAAAAATTAATTTTAAAAATTTTTTCAAATATATTTTTAAATATGTTAAAAAAAAACATCTAGAAGCTTTTAATAAAAAAATAAGAAATGGGTTTCAAGTATTTAATAATTTTTTTTTAATATATTAATAAAAAACTCCTAAAAACTTCTAATGAAATAAAAATATCGAACTTAAATTATAAAAATTTTGCAGAAAAGTATAAATTAAAAGAAAATATATATGTACCTATATATAAATACTTGAATGTAACACTAATAAACAAATTTTTAAAAATTTTTCAAATGAATTCTGATAATATACAGTTAAAGATTTTTCTCAAAAGTTTAAAAGTTTTTCTATTGTAAAAAATTAAAGTCAAGGATAATTTAAAAAAAGTGCAAACTTCTTTCTTTAGTTAAAGATTTTTTCTAAAATAAATATAAAAAATTAAGAAAAAATTTGTTAAAATTTCTCAAAAGTTCTTTTTTTTAATTAAGAAATTAATTTCTAACTTTTTTAAAAAAATTTCAAATTTTAATTAAGAAATTAATTTCTAACTTTTTTAAAAAATTTCTACAAATTTTTCAAATAAGGCCATGTAGGGGCCCTTTTAGGCTAATATCACATATACAATTTTATTAGTTGGCTGAAATAAGTTTTGGTCTGTGATCTTGTTACCAAAATTATTTTATTATATACATATGTATATATTTTCCAAGTATAATTAATAAAATAATTATTGCAATATAAAGAAAGAAATTTAAATAAACTTTTTGGCAATATTAAATAAAAAATTATAAAAAGATTATTAAATTGGGAATGCATTCAGGGTGAGGAGTTTAAGGTGTTCTATCAAAAAGCTGACCACAGGATCACCACAAAGTCACCACAATAGTCTCCTTTATTGAAGAAATTTTAATGGAATTACCATAAAAAGTTACTCAGTATAAAATCACCATCTCAGCATGGTCATATCTTCTTCTTCCTTCCTTCTATATGCTCGATAGAGGTTGTCTCTTTTAGCGGCTTGGATGCCTGTTTATATTTGCAAACAGTAAATAGAACCAGGGAGACCTTCTAGGCACCAAAAAGTAAAGCGCTTCTCAAGTTAGCATTTTCTAGCCTAACTCTGTATGTGCTATTATCTTCAGGCATCCCAACAAGCGCGCAAAAGTACTAAATTCAATATTCGCAGGCGATATCGTTATTTTATGTCGGAGCGAGTACCAATAAAAGTTTCAAATACACTAGAAAACCTCTTAAAAATCAGATCTATACTTCTATAAAGGTTCTTAATTAAAAATAAGTACTCAAAGTAGAGCGCTACAAAGACATGATTAATGACTTTGATTCTCATAGAAATCCACCCGTCGATCGGAAGAAAGTGTAGGTTCCTCCGTTTGTTGGTAAAACATCACGGCGCACACTACAAATTGGAGGGAGAGCACGGCCGAAAATCGCTTCTATATAATATTTTATTATGAATCAAATTTGCAAAGTTTTTTTTTGTATAACGTAGATTTATACAGTTTATCTAAATTTATTACTTCCAAATAAGTACTTTTTTAGAAAATGTAGTAAAATTATAATGTAAGCTAATAATATTCAAATTTATTACCATAAATGTGCTTACGTACAACATTAATTTATCTCATTTACCACTTTTAGTTTCAAAATTAATTGTATTCCCCTCCCTCTCTCTCTCTCTCTCTCTCTCGCTCTCTTTACAGCACCACAAACATATTGCATATCAACAGGCGCAAAAAAAGCAGCTTAAGCTCAACAGTGACGCAACAGTTTCCAAAATAATATGCGCGAAATATAAATAAAGTACTAACGAGCAACAAGCAACAACAAAAAAAAACTGCATTAAATTCAATAATAACGGTAGATAAAACTTTAGTAAATAATTCAATTTGTGGCTGCGCACAAATGTATGCTTCGTTGGTAATGTGTTGAGTGGGTGCAGTGATTAAAAAACGTTTTTGAAACCAAAGTGAAAAAAAGCAAGTCCAGTGAACTGTAATTAAGCGAGCAATAAATGAACGCTAACCACTTTTTGCGTGGCATAAACAAATTGTGTAAATGCGCAAAACAAATTAAAGTCCAAAAAAATAAAAAATAAAAATAAAATAAAGTGTCTACGTGTAGTGCGCTTAAAAGCGAAAAGTTTGCCACATTAAAACAAAACACAATTGCAGTGTCTGTAATTTGAGAGATTATTAAAATATAATTCCTGTGAAAAAAGCAGTAAAAAATTGCAAGAAAAGCGAAAGTAAGGAGCATATTATAAACGCTTAAATGTAGGCAACGAAACAAAAAATATACATTATGTATGCCTAAATGTAGGCAACGAAAATTACCGCTTAAGTACGTTGAGTAAATAGAGCACAAGTGCAGGCGCAAGCAAAGAAGACAGTATGTCTCACATGCCGCAGGACTTACGCGCGTAAACAAAATGTACACACACCGAAAAGTTTCCAAACCACAACAACAACAACAACGAAACGAAACGAAAAAAATGAACTGTGTGCAAGTGTAAGGCGCCAAAACACAAATGTGAAGTGTGTGTGTGAAGGCGCGTATGTCGTAAATTGCTAAAGTTTAAATGAATTTGTTGTTTAAAAAGGCCGACAAAGAAAATAAAAACAAAAACAAAAACAATAGTATTGTAACACAAATAAAAGTGCACAACAACCACACACACATACGTGTATAGTAAAAATCTACAAATTATTTGCTTTTGCATTACTTTTCGTGTGTCATTCGTGTTTTGTATTCTTTTCATCTTCCAGTTGACAAAGCGAAATTCGTCGCGTATGCGGAAAAGTTTCATTAAAGTGTCGCGTGTTCGAACAAAGTTTGTTTGTTTGTTGGTTGCTTAATGTCGGTGCGGTTGCGTCGAGCGTCGAGTGTTGGTTGCTTATTTTTGTTGCTGTTGTTGTCGTCGTCGGTGTAAATTGCTCGTGTTGCAAAAAGTGAATGTACGTACGTACTGGCTGTCATTTATTTATTGTACAATCTTGTGTGTGTGTATGTGTAACGGTTCAAGTGTTTGTACATACATACATATGTACATGCGTGTGAACAAACTTGTTTGGCGTCAGTCAAAGACCTACTAACCAACTTGTGAGCGCATAGCAAAAGCGGAAGCAACAAAGTTTCAGCCCCCCACCGCTCCCCGGTTTGCCCGAAAAGAAAAATAATAACACAGAATAAGAAGAGAAACAGCAAAAATGTAAATTTGTGAGTATGTTTATATAACAAGTTATTTACTTTTCATAGACATTAGGGTATAAGCTATTTTACAGATTTTCTCTCAGTTGCAATATACAAGAAAATATGCCAAAATATGGAAATATTACCCGGTCTAAAGTCATACTAATGAGGTCCAATCAGCTTGTTGGCGGTGGGCTCTACTCTTTCCCGCAACACGCTCGAAAGGACCTTATATGCAATAGTTAAGAAAATAATCTCCTGGTTGGTGGCACAGACCCTTTTTATGGATGACAGGAATATCTTGGTTCGCAGAGGCGGGTGTGTATCTTCGTTGCGACAAGATGTGATCCGAGTCGATGTTAGCTCCTCTTAATTTACGCACTACTAGAACATTGGAGACATGTCATCCATCTATCATAACTTGTTCGATATGGATGTGAGTTTTTCGCACTGAGGACAGCCAGGTAGCTTCGTGGGTTTTTCATGTGCCGAAACCTGGTACTACAGACAATCCAAGATACCCTCTTTTCCCACCCTGCATTACAGTAGCTAAGCACAGTTGACATCAGCGCGGGAGCGGTGATCATAAGTATGTTCCAGGCGCTTGTAAAAGGCTTGCTTGAACACATCGAGCTTCTCTTCCGTCGGGACGTGGACGCAAATCAGCGATGCGTTGAAAATTTTCGTTTTGATGCGGATTGTGGCGAGATGTACAGTACTCGGCGACGGAGTCTCTCTTCCACCACAAATCCGACACCAAATTTGCGCACCCTACGGGTGCATGCTGGTTACGCAGAGGATACTTAGCATACGCCCAGAAGTTGTGAGCTGTTTGCTTATATATGGTTAAAAAATAGGTTCTGGGCACTCAAAGCTGAACAACGGTCAAAAACTTTCCAATAATTGTAATTAAATTAATTTTATTAAATTAAAATTAACATATTTTAATTAAATTTATTACAATTTAATATTAATTGTTTAATTTTATTTAACTTTAGATATGCTATTTTATTTTTATTTTTTGAATTAAATTTAACTTAATTTTAATTTATAATTTTTTTTTATTTAATTAAATTAAATTTTATTATAGTTAACTTAATTTTAATTAAATTTCGTTTATTTTTCATAAATTAATTTAAATTTATTTCGTTATAAATTATTAAAATTATTAAAATTTATTGTGATTTAATTTTTTTCATATAGATTTATTTTACTTGATACTACTCTGATTTAGTTTGCTTATTTTAAGTTCTTTATTTAATTATTTTTCTTAATTTTTATATATTTAGTAGTTTTAGATCTATTACATTAAATTTTTTTATTTTTTTTTTATTTTTATATTTTTATTTTTTTGTTTGATTATTTGTTAATTTTGTTTTTAATTAACATTATAATTTAATTTAATTTATGCTATTTCACTTACTTATTTATTTAACTATTTAATTTATTTTAATTTGTTTTATTTGCATTTATTTAATTTTTTATAGTTATTATTTTTCCTTCGCTTAAATTACTTTAATATTACTATTTTTAAATTATTTTATTTTATTTTATTTCATTTTATTTCATTTCATTTATTTTGTTATTATTTTATTTTTAATTAATATATCGATTTTATTTAATTTATGCTATTTAACTTACTTATTTATTTAACTATTTAATTTATTTTGATATGTTTATTTTTTATTTATTTAATTTTTTATAGTTATTATTTTTTCTTCGTTTAAATTATTTTAATAATACTATTTTTAATTTAATTTATTTTATTTCATTTATTTATTTATTTAATTACTATTTTATTTTAATTTAATTTATTTCACTGAATTTTTTATTCTCTCTCCCTAATATGTTTGCATGCACACACACCACGGTAATTTCATGCTTGCACAGCTTTAGTTATTGTTGTATTTATTTATTTTTTCCCACGCTCCATATTGTTTTAGCATGTTTATTTGTTTGTGGCCCTGAGGACATTTTTGATATATATTTTTATTATTTATTTTTGGTACACCTCCCATCACCATCTTTCACCTTTCATACGCTTGCTTTAGTGATCTCTTATCTCTCAGCCAACTTGCTTTCCTTTGCTCCACTTTCTCTGCTGCCTTGTGACAATGACGCATCCGCTGTGGGGCACGTCTGGAAGAAATGTCAACAATCAGCATTTGCTTTGTAGAAATTTTTTTTTTTCTAAATTTACTTTAAAATGATTGTTTCCACGTATGTGTGTATGTGACTTTTGCTACAAATGTACGCTCCCTTTAGTCAAGTGGCAGTTAGTGGGAGCTGAATTCGTTTGACTAGCAAATATTTTCTGGAAAAAAAAGTTGCAAAAATGAGAGTGAAAAAGGAAAGCGAAATACGTAAAAATGAAAATATGTTAATGTGTATAAATCAAACGTGTGCTCGTCGTACGTTTTAGCGCATTTACACGTGTAAATGTGATTCAAGCGAAATTTGTTTGCTTCATTTTTTGTTTTTTTTTGGGGGGAATTTGTGAAAATTTATTTGATTGCGTAAATTAAGTGGACGGCGTATTGTTGTTGCTTTTTTGCTATTAAAATATGCGCGTCTTTAATTTTATGCTTGAATTGGTAAATGAATATTAGGGGTACTTTGGAAAAATGCGGAAAAGTATTTTTTAGTTAAAAAGTTATTAAATTTGGGGAGAAAAATTAAATTCAATTTTTAATTTTTATTTATTGTTGACTGGATTTTCTACAAACAAGTATTACAATTAAAAGCAACAACTTCATAAACCATCTTCAAACTTTTCTAAAATATGGAAAGTTTGTTTTACTTCAGCGAAATTGCACATTAAGCCACCTAAAAGTATGCAACAAATATAATTACCTAACTGTCAGGTGCACGCAACGACTTTACGGTCATTTTAAAGTTTAAGTAGTAAATTATTAACAAATTCAAACAAATAAGTGGCAATTTAATTAAATTATTATGCTTGAATAGCCAAGGTGAAACTTGTAAGTTCAACATGGTGAAGGATATTTTAGGGGTATGCACGCAGCTCTTGAAAAATTACTATTATTAATGCTTACAGGGAAAATGTTGCATTAAAATTAATAATGGGCAACGTCTTTTTTCCTTAAGAGTCGCAAATTTTTATTTTTTATAATTTTAATAAAAATAAGAACTAAATAATAATGAGAATTATTCCATGGAATTTTTGAAAAATTCACTGCAGAGAAAAATATCTAGTTTAATACTTTTTCGTTATGAGCGAAATTTTGTTTGTTTATGTATCAGCAGTAATGGTAAAGTAACCTACATGCATATATATTTTATTACATTTCGCGCAAAAAATCAAATGAGTGTCCTGCACTTTCACATATTATATAATACTTTTTCTTCCAGAAAATTTACAAAATGTTCAATATATGTATATTTTTTTACCAAATTATTGGCTTCATAGCATTACCGATTTCAATTTTCTAAAAAACTTAGCAGAACTGAAACTGAAAAAAATGAATTCTTTATATTTAATTTAATTCAATGTAATTCAATTTTAATTTTAAGTTATTTAATTTTACTTTTTTTATTTTATTTTATTTTTTAGTCTTACTTTGTATTATTTTTTTTAATTTTATTTTATCTTTAATTTTATTTTATGTTACCTTATTTGGCTTTATGTTATTTAATTTTATTTTTGTTGGTTTTATTTTAATTTTATTTATTTTATTTTAATTATATTTTATTTTAGTTTGTTTAATTTCATTTCATATTTATTAATTTAATTTTATTTTGCTTTATTTTATTTGCTTCATTTTATTTTATTTTATTTTGTTTTTCCTTTTATTTTTTAATTTGTTTATTTTATTTCATTTTATTTGAATTTAGTTTATTTTATTTTATTTTATTTTCTTTTGTTTTCTTTTTGTTTTATTTTATTTTATTTTATTTTATTTTATTTTATTTTATTTTATTTTATTTTATTTTTTTATTTTATTTTATTTTATTTTATTTTATTTTATTTTACTTTACTTTATTTTATTTTATTTTATTTTATTTTATTTTATTTTATTTTATTTTACTATATTTTATTTTATTTTATTTTATTTTATTTTATTTTACTTTATTTTATTTTATTTTATTTTATTTTATTTTATTTTTTTATTTTATTTTATTTTATTTTATTTTATTTTATTTTATTTTATTTTATTTTATTTTATTTTATTTTATTTTATTTTATTTTATTTTATTTTATTTTATTTTTTTAATTCTTTTTAAATTATTTTATTATTTTTTTCATTTTATTTAAGTATATTTTATTTCATTATGTTTTATTTTTTTAATTTGCTTTACTTTATTTTAGTTATTTTTTTATTTTATTTATTTTATATTACTTTGCTTTATTTTGTTTCGTTGACTTTATTTAATGTTTTGTTTATATTTATTATTTTATTTTATTTTATTTTATTTTATTTTATTTTATTTTAGTTTCTGTTGTTTTATTTTATTTTTTTGTTTTGATTTATGTAATTTAATTTAATTTTATTTTTATTTATCTTCATAATCTATTTGAATTTTCTTTTACTCGAATTTTATTATAAAATCAGGTTTTTTATATAATTTTATTTATTTAAATTGATGTTAAATTACTTCACTGAACATAGCTTTTTGTTTTTATTTAATTTTTTTTTAGCATATTTACATTTCGTAAATAAGTCTTGCTTGTATTGAATTTGTTCACATTTTTTTACAAGCAAAATATTTTCTTCAGCACCTGCCTCCCGCTGTGTGTTTGTTTGTGTGTGTGTGTGAATTCAACTATTTGTTTATTTCCACAATATCTTTGGATTTTATAGCTTCATTGCGTTAAACTTTACAACCAAATGCAAATTGCCTTCAATCAATGTGCGCACATGCCCATATACATAAATAGTACACATATGTGTGTATGTATATTCAAAGGTATTTACAGTCAACAACAAGCTTCAGTGCTGTTTTATGTTTCTGCACCAAACAAAATATATTAAGGAAAGTTCATATGCCATTGCGCACAGGTATAACGATAATATATGTACATATGTACATGTGTAGTCAAGTAATGTGTGAAAGGTAGGTAGGTACATATACTCGTATGTGTGTATGTGTGCGACAAGCATTCGCCTTAAATTATGCCACAAAGCCGAGAAATATTCCTGTTTCGTACATTTTATACAAATTTATTGCTGATAACTTTTCAACTTGTGAAATTTGTCTACTGCAAGTGCGGAAACAACAGCAACAACAATAAGAAAGCAACAACAGATATTTGTCAAGCAGTGAAACAAATCGTTGTTTTTGGGTTGCTTGGCTAGCGAAAATCTTTAATTTTGGGCAGTATGAGCACTTTAGTGTGTGTGTGTATTTATGGGAGAATATATAGTAGTGAAAACAAATGCATACACACTTGATGCTCAAAAATCTAGATTGCCATTGCCACAATTTATTATAATGAATTGCATATGTATGTACGTGTATTTTTGATTACACTAAGTGATGTGTGTGTGTGTGTGTGTGTGTACGATAAATCCTCATAAACAAAACACACGAGCACATACATGCATATGTGTATGTGCCCCCTGTACGTGTTGCGTGTCAAATCACAAACCCTACTGGCGTATAGAAGAAATTGAAGTTGTCGAAGTGAACGTTTCAATAAATTCAACGGTCATGACGAAACCGTTACGTAGAACAATGTATGGGGAGCTGTGCAAGCAGGGACATGGCGCACACAACTATATTTGTGGACACTTGAAGAGACTGTGTGATGCTGTTGATACGGGTATATACACATACCTACATACAGATCAGCGCTTGTCCTTAAGTATACATACTTATCAATGTGTATATAAATGTGTAATCTCGCATACACGTATAAGTGTGTCAACGTATGTTTGCTTTTGTGGTTTTTGTTTGATAAGGATGTTGCGGTTATAGGAAGACTTGGATATACCATACATACATATGTAGAAATAATTGGACAGTTCACACGATGTGGCTGAAGTTATATATTCCCTGTAGGAAATTTGATAGCGAGTTTTGGAGAAAAACATAAATTTTCTATTGGCAATTGAACAAATAAAATGCATTTGAAGGTACACCTGCTCGAAACCGGTACACCATTATACTGTTCTTTATATTTTATATATTTATATATTCATTTCATTTTTTAATTTTATTTCATTAAATTATATTTTTTAATCTTTTTTATATGATTTAATAAAACTTATTTTTATTTTATTTTATTCTACTTTATTTCATTTTATATATTTATTTTATTTTATTTTTAAATTAATATTAAATTTTACATTTTTTAATTTAATTTTGCTTTACTTTAATTTATGCAATTTAATTTTATATATTTATATGTAATAATGTAATTATATTTAATAATGTAATAAAATTTTATTCTATCACACGAAGTAAGTGTTTATATTTTTTATTATGTTTTATTTTAATTTATTTTATTTCTTTCTTTTATATTATTTTAGCTTGTTTTATTTATTAATTGAAATTAATTTATTTTTATTTTATTTTTTATTATTTTTATTTTATATTTTTATAGTATTTGAATTTTATTTTGTTATTATTCGCTTATTTTATTTCGTTTTATTTAATTTTATTTAATTTTTCTTATTTTTTATTTAATTTCATAATTTATTTTACTGTATTTTCTTAAATTATATTTTTTGTCTTATTTTTTTTTAATTATTTTATTTTTGTTCGTTCTACTTAATTTTATTTAATTCTTCTTATTTTTTTTATTTAATTTCATAATTTATTTTACTGTATTTTCTCAAATTACATTTTTTGTCTTATTTTTTTAATTTTATTGTTTTTTTTTGGTATTATTTGCTTATTTTAATTCGTTTTATTTAATTTTTCTTATTTTTATATTTAATTTTATATTGCATTTTATTGTATTTTCTTAATATATATTTTTTTAAATTTATTTTATCCCAATTTATATTATTTTTATTTATTATTAATTTTTTTAAATATATTATGTTATTTTACCTTATTTTTGGCTATTTTATTTTACGTTGTATTTTCTTAAATTATATTTTTCGTCTTATTTTTTTATGACTATTTAATTTTATCTTATTTTTTTTATTTAATTTTATATTGCATTTTATTGTATTTTCCTAAAATATAATTTTTGAATTTATTTTATCCCAATTTATTATTATTTTTATTTATTATTATTTTTTTAAAATATACTATTTTATTTTATCTTAGTTTCGGCTCTTTATTTTATTTTATTTTACATCATTTTATATTATTGCATTGCGTATTGTTTAATTTTAATTTAATTTTTCTTATTTTTATTAATTTTGACTCTTTTTTTTAGTTCGTAATATTTAATTTAATTTAAATTTATTATTTAATCATTCATTCAATTCATTAAATTTATTCCCAATTTATTTATTTTATCCTAATTTATTATTATTTTTTTTAAATATATTATTTTTTTTACATTTTTTTGGCTATTTTATTTTATTTTACATCATTTTATATTTTTTCATTGCGTATTATTTAATTTATTTTAATTTTTTTATATTTTTATTAAATTTACTCTTTTTATTTTAGTTTGTAATATTTAATTTAATTTAAATTTATTTAATATAGTTTTATTTTATTTTGTTTATGTTTCTTATTACACGTTTCACTATTTCTTTAATTTTATTTCACTGTATAGTTTTTTTTTTAATATTTATGCTATATATTTATCATTTTTTATTTTTTTTTATTTTTTTATTTAATTTTAATTCATTTTCTTTTTTTAATATTTTTTTCTATGTTTCATTTATTTATTTTATTTTTTTTACTCCTACGTGGTCTGCTTTAATATGTGCATGTATGTATATATACCGTTATATTTTGCATATCTAAATTGTTGTAAGCATAGCTCAATTTGTTTTTAAATTTGTTGAATTTTAAACTTTGTTTTCAATGAGTTCCCTTTCAATTACACGTTTCCTTACGTCTGCTGGCAACTACTCAGTTGTGTTTTTGTAAATATGTATGCATGTGTTTGTTGCAGTCGAAAGTAGTTGAAAAATTTCTTTTACTACATTAAGATGTTGTCAGAAAATGAAGGAAATGAAAGTAATTTAATGAGAATTGATGGTGAAATTGAATGCAGGAGGAAGTTAAAAATTGAGCTTTTTTCTTGCTCATTTTTTTATTGAAGGAAATGAAATTGATGAAAAGCTCAAAATTGTTAGTAACGAAATTTCGCTTGTTTATTCAATATAATTTTATTTTATTTCCTTTAAATTAATTTTTTTATTTTACTTTATTTTATTTCACTTTATCATAATAATTTTAATATATTTTTTAAATAGCAAATAATATGTCGCTACCAAAAAAGCTACTTCCAAAACCCTAAAAGCAGTTCTTGGCCCTCCATATTTTACTGTAGCCTTTCTAATAGAAAAAATAATAATTTATTTCGATTGCTTATAGTGCTTATTATTATTGACTATGAAAACATAAATAACTTTTATGGCATAAATGTAATGCGCTCGCTTGCAAAGTCAGCCATGTGAGCACGTAAATTTCATATGCGTTTATTATGTATGTATGTAGTCATATGCACAATCCTTTTCAGTCTGCTACATAAAAAAAAAATAATAAATAAAAACAAAAAATACAAAAACATGCTGCTATTAAGATCTCAAAACCAATCAGGCGTATAAATTCAATTTCTCGTAAGAAGAATACAAAGAGCATATACGAATTATTGCTGATTTTATGCGCTTGACATGGCGCACCTTAAGCAGGGCATACACACATACATGTATGTCTTAAATATATATATGAGTAAGTGTTTTTGTACTCCTTCGAAACCGCCTGCCAAGCTTCCAGGCGATAGATATAACAGCAGGAGCAAAATATAAATATAATTCAAGCGGCAATAAAATTGTAGACCTGTGTGTGCGCATAAAAGCTAACGGTGTATAATAAAAAATAAAAAAAACTAGCGATATATTGTATAAAACACTTCAAAACCAAAGCTATAGCGCATTTATTGCCATACAAAGCCAATTTGGTACATTATAGTAGTGCACTTAGATTTTTATCGAAATAAAATACATGTGTAAAATTATATATGTATATGTGTAAAAACAAAAAAAAGTGTTTGAAAAAAGCCGCCACTTGATGCGTGACACATCAATTCCGAGCAATTGCTGTTTGTCAAACGTTTGCGGCAGGCTTTTTTTTCTCTGCCAATTGATTTAAGAGTAGCAACAATTTTGTTATGCGCCTAAAAGTGAGCTAAGCTTATAAGACATAGAAGTAACATGTAAGTGAATTGATAGCAAATGTTAGCTAAGACCTTGTTCTCTCCTTAAGACCTTATTTTGCTATGCCTTTCATATATGTGCATAATTTCAGGCTCGCCACAGCAATGCCGATACACTTGGCTACGCTATAATTTCCACTATTTACTACCAAACATTCGCAAGGCAATAAAAACAGGCTTGTAATAGCGAATGTTTGATATTTTTATAGTGATTACTTTTGCTTGTACATTTAATTCGTTTAATGCTATTTTTGCGCCCAAATGTATGCTTGCGCAATTTTCGCTTATCAACAGCGTAATTACTCAGCACACAAAATGCGTGAAGTGCGTGTCGATAAAGCGTGTATAGAATGAAGTGCTTATTTGGTAAGAGACTTATGGCTTTTGGCGAAAAAAAAAAATAAGTGTGGCTCTGAAAATAACAACAAAGCAATTAATAATAATTTCTTCATGTCTCCACAGGCTGTGAGCAGCATTTTTTTTTGGCACAGCTCTTGTGTCGTAGGCCTAAAAGTATGCGCCTAATATATGCTTGTGGTTGTAAAATTATTTATTGTGCGCTCGATTTCAGTATTTTTCATTATATAAGCGGCATATTCTTCAAGTCTGCTTGTTAATTCTTCTTATACGTTTACAGACAGCGCCTAAAAGTATGCTTGCGTTGTGATATATGCGCTCTCTCATACATTTTGTCATCTTTTATCATTTAGCGCGCGAACTTTTTCTACCACACTCTTGTCTTATCTTTCTCCCTTTCGTTCTTTCTCTCTCTCTCTCTCTATACTAATGAGATTTTCATATTGTAGCTGCCACAGATTTCTACTAAATTCATTTATATGTATGTACATGCTTCATCACCAGTTGACAATTATGTATTTAAATTAATGTTGTTTTAACATTTTGTGTTTAATTATCAGCGCGCAGCGGCGTGTATTTTGGCACGAAAAATGTGAGAAATCTAAGTAAATATATTATATATACGTATGTATGTATGTATCTATATTCGGGTAAGTATTGCTAAGAGCATTCTTATTAGCATAACCATTCTTAATATCAATTTTGTCTGCCGCCTTAAGCTGATAAGCTGATTTTCGTACATGACATTTGCGCCTAAATGTAGGTCTCAAAAGTAATGTCGAGAAGCGCCGTGTGTCTTGAGTTTAATCAATTTTCCAAGGGAAAAACGACATTGAAGTAATTTATGAAACTTAATTTTTGGTAATGAAAATTAAACAACAAATCAAAGAAAAAAATTAAAACGAAAATAGAAGAAAAAAGTATTAAATTAAAGATAAAAAAATTGAAAAGAATTATTAAATTAAAAATATAATAACATTAATAAATTTAAAAAAAATTTTTTTTTTAAATATGAAAAATATTTAAAAAATTAAAAAAAAATAAAAAAATATAAAATAAAAAAAATGAATAAGCGAAAACTTAAAAAAAATATAAAAGAAATTAAAAATAAATAAATAAAATAAAAAATTAAAAAATAAATGAAAAATATTTAAATAAAAGTATCGAAAAATTAAATATAGTTTAAAAAATGAGAAAAATAAAGTAATTAAAATAATATAAAAGAATTAAAATACTTTAAAGAATAAAATAAAATAGTTAAACAAATCAAGAAAACATTTGTGAGCATAAATTATTGTGCTTTCACCTAAAAATTGTGTTTCCGTCATGTTTTTAATTTATTTTGTCAATTTTTTGTATACAAATTTTTTTCTCAGACATTTTTTCTTACGAAAATAAATACAAATTTTTTTAATACGAAAATAAAGAAAAAAGTATTAAATTAAAGGTAAATAACTGTGAAAAGAACTATAAAAACAAAAATTAGTAAGATAATAATTTTAAAAAATATAAAAAATATAAAAAAGTATAAAAAAATATAAAACAATATAAAAAAATATAAAAAAAATATTAAAAAAGTATTAAAAAAATATAAAAAAATATTAAATAGAAAGAAATGAATAAGCGAAAACTTAAAAAAAAAATTTAAAAGAAATTAAAAGAATAAATTAAATAAAAAATAAATGGAAAATATTTAAATAAAAGTATCGAAAAATTAGAAATAGTTTAAAAAATGAGAAAAATAAATTAATATAATTAAAAAACCTAAAAAAAATAAAAAAAAATTTGTGAGCTTTCACCGAAAAAGCCCATTTCGGTCATGTTTTTAATTTATTTTTTCAATTTTTTGTTTACAAATTTTTTTCTCAGACATTTATTCTGTATTTTTCCTGTTTATTTTTCATTTAAATCCTAACGGTTTTTTTTAGTTAATGTTTTTTGAGTTGATACACCTTTGCTTATAAACACTTTGTACATTTCTCTCCATTTTTACATTTCCTCGCTCTTTCAGATCTTTGCATCTTTGCGTCTTTGGTATTAAAAGCTTTTGAAAACTTTCTCAAAACACAACGTATAACCCTCAGCAAGCCACAAAAGCATTTCTTTACCAAAGTCAAAGTACTTTTCATTATAAATTTTGTTGAAACTTTTTTTTCATCGCCATCAACTTCATCTTTTTTGTTAACTACGTGAATTCGTAGTGGTGGCGAAAAAGCGCAAACATTTTTATGGATTATCACCACAACACACTACTCACTCACAAATATGAGGGAATTTCATAACAAAGTTTTTTGTGGAGTTTTGTGACGATAAAAGTTATGTTTTTACAAAAGAAAAAAAAATGAAAAAATTAAATTATGTTATTTAATATATTTTTTTCTTTATATACGAGTTTTCTTCATGCTGAATATGAATTTACGTTGGAATGGTTTGAATTTGTAAAAAAAGTCGATTATTGTGATTGATTTGACTAGGAGATCTCTAGTATGTGAGAACAACTCTCGTTGAGGGGAGTGGTTAGTATAGGGTAGTATAGGGTTCTTTTGTATTCGAACCCACTGAGTATAACGAGGCAAAATAAACACAGTGTCTAGTACTAAGGGGAAGTATTTTCTCGGCTGATAATTGTCTGGGCCCAATACTGCTCTAGTGAATGTTAAACTAACCCCCTCTTCCGTTGTGATTGTTACCCCTAAGAAGTCCAGGAAGTCTATCTAGATAGGCTTTCTCTACAGTTTTAGTACTGGCTTCTCCACCTCTTTAAGGTTGGTAGGTTTGGTCTGAGCTGATTTTTAAAAAAGATGCGCTTTCTTGGTACTTTCCAATTCTCCAATAACATCTCTGCCTCTTTTGAGTTCAGAGTGACATTTAGAACTTTCTTACTTTTCTTTACTTGTTGTAATAGTAAGGGTGTGTGGTTGTTGCTGTAGTCGAAAGCATATTTCCGAAATTGATAAAAATCTGGGTTGTTTCGATATAAAGATCCCACTGTTGTCGAAGCTATTGGATTTCAGTTGGGTCTTACGACAGATATGCCTCACCGGGGGTATATTCTAGTACCTCTAATCCAGATGGGAGGTCGAACCTGAGATGATCGCCTGCAGACTAATCGCAGGCTAATCTTCGTAGTGTCTTCTGCTTCTTCATCCCCACAGTAGACTTGCTCTGGCTAGAGACCTAGGAACAAGCTATTTCTCCCGTTGAGGTTATTCGTGTAGAACTTAACCATGACAGCGTCGGAGACGAAACGTGACCCCTTAGAAACACATAGTAGACATTCCTCGACTTTATTCCCAGCTGCATAGATTACTATATCTCAGAGCTGATGCCTAGGTGCTCCTCTACACTTTCACAAAGATGGCGAAGCCATTAGGGGAAAGGAACACCCCAAGCTTGACGGTAAGGTTGGCACTTCCGTCATGTGAAATCTCATAAAGCGCCGCGAAGCGGTTATTACTGCTTTACGGCTCCTCATCCGTCTTTTGGGCAGGTGTGACTTGAGCCAACTCAGCGAGCCCTAAGCTAGAACTTCCAAATGTACGGTTGCGAGCTCCCTCTGGCTCGAGTTGAACCGCTCCATGTCAGGAAAGCTTCTTTCCAATCCAAGATAAAAAACAGTGCACGGTTGTGAGTTCCTTGTGGCTCCAGGTGAGTCGCGGAAGGTTAAGAAAGCTGCTTTCCATTACAAAATCGAAAGTCTTGCACACGAAGATCTAATTAGATATAGCCTAATTGGTATTCACAGAGTAAGGCTTGAACTTCACTGTTGGAGTTGTCTGGAGGAGGCGTTTGCGAGGTTGAGACTGAGAATCTACGGATCGCATGACCTTATCTGCTCTTCCATGGTGACGTGGAAGTTTTTTACGGCTCTATTGTCTATATAAGAGATTTTGAGACTTCTTTCTTCTGTAACGTTGTACGAGTGTGTCTTCTTCTCAGCCAGTGTGGTTTCGCTTGGCGTCAGGATGGCTTAATCTCATACTCAAATCTACCCTCTACATCCAGAGCTTGCACAAATATGCTATTAATAATCAATATTTCTTTTGCTTTCAAAATTTTATTTCACTTCATTTGCGATTTCACCCACAACAACACCAACGCTGAGCTGATAAAAAAGCAATAAAACAAACGAAATTGAAAAACAGACATTTCCACAGTCCCGTTAGAGCAGCAGAAAAGGAAAAAATGGAAAACAAGGACATAAATTAAAAACAGGAAAGCTCAAACCTAGCGTAAAGTAGGCCAATGTAACGGTAACGTAGAAAGTGAAAGCACGCAAATATGGGCATACTTTTGGGCGCAGAAAAAAATGAAAGTAATAGAGGTGGAATGAAATGCTCGGTGAGCGAGGCTGTGTGCTTTGGCAGGTAATTTTTTGCGTGACTAAACATTTTTTCTCCCAACTGTAGCAACAGAGATTGAACACCAAAATTAAACAATGTACGCCCAAATGTAGGCAGAAAAAAGAAAACAGTTGAATGAGTGCAGTTGATACTGATTTTGAATTATAGTGTGAAAATTTGTGTGAAAAAAGAGAGAAGAAGGGAACGTGAGAAAGAGGAGAATAAACACTTTTTTGGCTTGCGTTATTTGCTAGCGCGTGATTCGCATACATGTTACGGGCATAGCCTGAATGTAGGCAACATTATACGACATGTTGTAGCATAAACAGTAGCTAAATGTAGGCAGAGCGTCGACCAAGGGAGGTTGTTTGGCTACAAGGTTGGCTACAAGGCAAAACAAGCAGTTGTGTCTACATATCTACAGTTTGTAAACGTTTTTCTATTCAGATAATGACTAAGCTTGGCGCCTAAATGTGGGCAAGTGCCTGTTGTGCTTAGCAAATGGTCGAAAGAAGTTACGTGTAACACCAAATTGCTTGTTTTGAAAGAGAGAGTTATTTTTTGTATACTGCCAGTTGAGGCAAAATCGCAAGTAATGAACTTAAAGCGCCTAAATGTAGGCAAGCTGCTGGTAATGCAAACAAAATACTTTGCAAAAGCTAGTGGAGCTGTGAGAAAGGCGACACAAGCGCACAGTGTCTGCATTGATTGCGGAAAAGTGCAAATAATGACTGCAGAGCGTCAGAAAAGAGGCAGAAAAGGCTAAATTACAAGTATAGACAAAAAATGCGTAGGGTGGGTGCTTAGAATAGTTGGGCAGGACATTTTCTAGGCGTTCTACGGCAAGCAGACTCAATGTATGTCGTCTGACGCTTGCAAAAATGAATTATGATCAGCTTGCGCCAAAAAGTAGGCAAGCGTTAAAGTTGATAGCGAAAAAATCTAAGAGAACAAAAAATAGACAAAATATGATAAACAAGAACTGGAAAAGATAAAGCAGCGCATTTTTGCGTACATTGTTTCGAGGCCTTGAATTTTTTGTGGCTTGCATATTTTTAGGCGGCGAAAGAGCTTTTTTTTGCTTGATGGCGGCTGCTGCTGTATCGTGTGGCCGCTAAGTTGTCAAATGCCAGGCAACATTAATAAATCAAGCGTGCACAAAGCGCCTTAATAATACAAAAAAACTATATATATGAAAGTGGCGAAGAAAGCACACACATATACTACATACAAATACGAAATAAAAGTAAAATTTATAAAAAAAATAAAAAAATAAAAAATATTTTTTCTATAAACCAAAAACAGCACAAATGTGTAAACAAAACATTAAATACAAAAGCATATAACGGCACTTAAAGTCCTGCTGTGCTTTTGGCATTAAATTAATGTAATATTCCATAAGCTACGCCTAAAAGCATGCTACGAAACAGCAGCAAACACTGTGTGTCAATAATTGTCAGGCCAAACACGGTCAAGTGGTTTTTCCGTAAAGTTAAAATGCCAAAACTTGAACAACAAAAGTTTTACAAAGCACGTTGCTGCCACCGCGCCTATAAGTATGCTATTGTTTTCTTTTTTATTATTTATTTTTTCTTGTTTCTATTTTTTTGGGGCTTTTGCGCTTTATTATACAATTTGCGTACATTTATTTGCATTGTGTTTAATCAAATTTGCAAAAAAAATAACAAAAAAAAAACACTAGCATACTTATAGGCGCACAAATTTACCAAACATCAATGCTTTGGCCACACTGCTCTCGATAAACGTTTACAAAATCTCAAACAAATAAACAGAAAGCCAACAAATGGCTGTACGCGTTGGGAATTATGATTTGATTCGATTGTATTCACTCACTCAGTGCGCCTAAAAGCATGCAAAAAGCACGAATTGGGACACACATACAATCACATACACATTTTTGTATGCGTGCATATAAATACTAGCTTTGGCTGGGTTAAGCATTCATCATAAATGTAACAAGCTAGTGGGCAGCCTGGGGAACAAGTAAGGTGGCACCAAATATTGTAGGGGCGAGTCCCTCTGGTAGGGTGAAAGTTATTTCATGTTCTTGGCTAATAGTCGCGATGTTTCATATAGTCGAGAGATGGACTGCTCTCTGAAAAAGATCTCCGCCAAGTCGATTGTGAAGTTCTCTTGATACAGAAAACATAATTTGTAGGCTCGAGTCTTGTATGCACTTAGCATAAGCTCATCATAAGGTCCTAAAATGGCAGAGGCACCGAAAAACCTTTTGTCTCTCCTCCAGTAGATTGAATTGAAGTCACTGTGCAAGCCCGGGAAGCGCTTCAAACGCGTACAAATTAAATCCGGTGACCTCTAGAATCCACAAGCATATGTGTCTTCTGTCTATCGTAACATGAGCAGCTTTAGAAATTTCCGCCCATGTGACTGACTCCAATGTATGGATAATTTTGCACTGTACCACCGAACCACATGAAACAAGATTTCGGGGCAGAGTGAAGTGGATCAGTCTCATTCCATTCGAGGATGTTTTCTCATGGAAGACGAGTTTTTGGATTGTTGCCCCGCAGACACCTTCCATGTCTACTCTGTCGTGGAAGTCGTCACGTCTTGCAAGAGGCACCGTTAGTCACATCCCTTTTCTTCTCGGAGCGTCGGAATATGTCCACAAATCAGCAACCGAGGTGGATTATGATGAATGACAAGTACTGAGCCCCTCTCCTGCCACAGATCCGTCACCAACGCTCCTTTATATAGCCGCTGTAGTATATGTAAGAAACGACCTTTCGGCCTTCCGTCGTTCGAAATTAGTGGATGGCGGTTATGGCAGCATTTCCAGCTATTCAGCTGAGTAGTGGTAGCTTACCAATTAAGAGTTCGGTCATTCCAGTTGCATGTCGCACATTTATATAGTGCGCCGCTTACCTAAAGATCGACGTCCGCTCGTAGTCGGAATTTGGGTGAGTAAACGCTACAAAATGCATAAGTTGTAGTGTCTCCGTTGAAGCTTCCTCTTCTATAGCCTTGACTCAAGGCCCCACACGAGTTACCTACCGTATCTCGCAGTGTGATTCCTCCCGCTTCCAAGGTGTGGGACGAAGGTGCTAGAGCTTATGGTACTTTTTATTTGAACGAGGCTAACCTGTGCTTGTTTCTCGGGACCGGGCGTCTTCAAACGGAAATTTGTTGACTGAACCCGTCAGTTTATACATTTCACAGCTGTCGCGGTTCTTACCGGACCTTGGGTCCTTGAAAGCCGTGAATGCCCAATATTATTATTGCAACCATTACCTCTAAGGCCGAGTACATTTTGAAGGATTTCATTGCTTGCTTCCTTCCACTGCCGGGACTTTCGCTAGAAACATTCGGGACGCACTGACCAATCTCACTTTTATCAATTCGATTTTGGGCCTGCTTAAGCTCAGCTTGAGGTCAATCCCCTCTATAATGCCTGAAGAGCAGTCTTCGCTTATGATAGCTGTATTCCCAATTAACCGTTAAACATATAAACTTAATATACCCTGGGCCACCAATTGTTTGCTTTTGTATGTAAAAACAAAATCATAACCAGAAATGAAATAAATTATGGTACTGTTATCCTGATACTGCGTCACTGGTTCGGCTAAACTGCCGGATAACCTCTCTCCTACGCCCTGGTTGTGTGGTTGATTAGAAGCTTTAGCATTCCGAATCGTCAACTCTACTCTCCATCTGTCCGTTCCGGTTAACTGCTGCCCCCGGCGGAGCACACTGTCAGTGACTTGCTGTGAATTGTTTATGATTTTACTGAATTCACAGTTATATATGTGGAGAGTAAGTGTGTGAGAGGAGAAACATACCGCCCACACACAGGAAACCACATCATAATAGGCATAACAGTACTAAAGTCTGTAGTGAGAGTGAGAGCGGAGACGTGCCATGCGGTTGGCCAGCAGTAAATCAGCATCAACTCAAATGTCAGCGTGTCAATAAGAATTTTAGATGTTTTGTTGCTTTTTTTTTTTGTTGCCCATTAGCTTTATTGCTGCCAATGTTGCTGTTGTTGTTGTTACTGTTATTATTGTATGAGTCAATTTTGCGTAAAGATCATGAGGAAATTTATGTTTGAAAAGTTTTTACTCCTGTTTTGTTTTGTATTCCACTTGTGCCACTCACAATTCATATGCCGTTTGGCTTTTGGCATCTTCCTGGGGTGCCGGGTGGTGCTGTGTTTGGGGGTAAAGCTGTCGGTGTGTCGCTGGAAATGGCAAAACAATAAAGCTCACTGACGTTGGCAAATTTTTTTTGCCGAAATATTTGTGTTTTTCCTACTTTTGCATTTATGTATTTATGCCAGTTGTTGAGAGGAGAGCCGATGGCATGTTTGTTGTTGTTGTGCAAAGTTGCTGTTTCCTGCGTTGGTTGGTTATGTGCCGTTAGCTGTTTGATTCTAATGAAAATGGTTGGTATTTGATTGATGTGGCGCGACGGAATGTGGGGTGGCAAAGTGAATTCATTGTTTTATTGTTGGTGGGAAATATTTTTTTTCGCATATAACATAAACATACAATTGTGGGATTTTCAAAATTTTGTTTTATTCCTTCATATTGATGTTAATTAAAAATTATTGATGAATCACGATATTTTAGAACTTTTGATTGGTTCACTGTTATGAAATTTTCAGTAAGCCAATTAGAATAATTTTTAGATGCTTTTTCAGGTCATTAATATGTTGAATTGTTTTTGGGTTTTCATTTAAATGGAACTGTTTCAGACCATATATTTTTTGGAAATAGTGAAAAAATTACAACAATAGTTTTGGACGGTAGAAGTTATAGCTGCTATTTCGGAAACCACCACGTTTCCTCATCAGACTTCTTTTTCCAGACACCTTTGTTCGAATGGAATTCGAACTTGGGATGCCCACAGCACGAGCCAATGGTTATCCCATTAAGATAAGATAATAATTTTTGTTGCTTCAAATTTACCATTATCTTTAAATAAATCATAAAAAAAATAAAATTAAATTAAAAATGAATGAAAGACACAAATAAATTAATAGAGGGAAAAATAAGTTTTAAATATAAGTAAAACATTTATCTTTATCTTTATCTTTATCTTTATCTTTATCTTTATCTTTATCTTTATCTTTATCTTTATCTTTATCTTTATCTTTATCTTTATCTTTATCTTTATCTTTATCTTTATCTTTATCTTTATCTTTATCTTTATCTTTATCTTTATCTTTATCTTTATCTTTATCTTTATCTTTATCTTTATCTTTATCTTTATCTTTATCTTTATCTTTATCTTTATCTTTATCTTTATCTTTATCTTTATCTTTATCTTTATCTTTATCTTTATCTTTATCTTTATCTTTATCTTTATCTTTATCTTTATCTTTATCTTTATCTTTATCTTTATCTTTATCTTTATCTTTATCTTTATCTTTATCTTTATCTTTATCTTTATCTTTATCTTTATCTTTATCTTTATCTTTATCTTTATCTTTATCTTTATCTTTATCTTTATCTTTATCTTTATCTTTATCTTTATCTTTATCTTTATCTTTATCTTTATCTTTATCTTTATCTTTATCTTTATCTTTATCTTTATCTTTATCTTTATCTTTATCTTTATCTTTATCTTTATCTTTATCTTTATCTTTATCTTTATCTTTATCTTTATCTTTATCTTTATCTTTATCTTTATCTTTATCTTTATCTTTATCTTTATCTTTATCTTTATCTTTATCTTTATCTTTATCTTTATCTTTATCTTTATCTTTATCTTTATCTTTATCTTTATCTTTATCTTTATCTTTATCTTTATCTTTATCTTTATCTTTATCTTTATCTTTATCTTTATCTTTATCTTTATCTTTATCTTTATCTTTATCTTTATCTTTATCTTTATCTTTATCTTTATCTTTATCTTTATCTTTATCTTTATCTTTATCTTTATCTTTATCTTTATCTTTATCTTTATCTTTATCTTTATCTTTATCTTTATCTTTATCTTTATCTTTATCTTTATCTTTATCTTTATCTTTATCTTTATCTTTATCTTTATCTTTATCTTTATCTTTATCTTTATCTTTATCTTTATCTTTATCTTTATCTTTATCTTTATCTTTATCTTTATCTTTATCTTTATCTTTATCTTTATCTTTATCTTTATCTTTATCTTTATCTTTATCTTTATCTTTATCTTTATCTTTATCTTTATCTTTATCTTTATCTTTATCTTTATCTTTATCTTTATCTTTATCTTTATCTTTATCTTTATCTTTATCTTTATCTTTATCTTTATCTTTATCTTTATCTTTATCTTTATCTTTATCTTTATCTTTATCTTTATCTTTATCTTTATCTTTATCTTTATCTTTATCTTTATCTTTATCTTTATCTTTATCTTTATCTTTATCTTTATCTTTATATTTATCTTTATATTTATCTTTATCTTTATCTTTATCTTTATCTTTATCTTTATCTTTATCTTTATCTTTATCTTTATCTTTATCTTTATCTTTATCTTTATCTTTATCTTTATCTTTATCTTTATCTTTATCTTTATCTTTATCTTTATCTTTATCTTTATCTTTATCTTTATCTTTATCTTTATCTTTATCTTTATCTTTATCTTTATCTTTATCTTTATCTTTATCTTTATCTTTATCTTTATCTTTATCTTTATCTTTATCTTTATCTTTATCTTTATCTTTATCTTTATCTTTATCTTTATCTTTATCTTTATCTTTATCTTTATCTTTATCTTTATCTTTATCTTTATCTTTATCTTTATCTTTATCTTTATCTTTATCTTTATCTTTATCTTTATCTTTATAACTACACTTTTTTTAATATTAATATTCTCTTTAAAAGGGTTTTCTTTCTAATAACTGTAAAAACAAATACTAAAAAGTATAACAATTTAGCAAAATATCAAAGACATAACATTTAAAAGCATTTCTCATTTTAATTAGAATGGTATGTCATTTTAAAGTGTTCCATATGTTGCCATGGTGAAACTATTGCCTTTGTAAAACTTTCACATTCATATAACCTTAAAATATTATTATATGTATATATATTGTATATATCATATATACCATATACTCGTATGTATATACCACATAAGTCTCTTATGACACACTTTCATATGTAATTTGGTCTGTGTGCCATGTTAACTTTAATTTCTACCCACTATAAAACAACAATAATATACATACATTTGTACATAGGTATGTATATAGGTAAATGCTAAAGCGTAATGAAATAACACAAGCACTGAAGCAGCAAACTTGAAATATGCAAATTTATTTACGACAAAAATTAAGTTTTCCCAAACGTGCACACCTGCTGGAGTGCCAGTGGCGCCAAATATGCCAGCGAAAATGCTGCAATCATATAAATGTAGCGGCACACAGGGTGGTGCAATTGGAATTATTTTAAATAAATTTTTCAATTTTTGAATATTACTTTTTTTTAGCATAGTAATTAAATAAATAGAAATGTTGACCTTTTTTTTTTAGCCGAATTACAGTTGAAAGCTTGGAGGGGTAAGCTTTCATTTAAGAAATATGAAAGTTTTTGAATGTATTATTTGACTTGAATTCATCCAAGAAGATTTTAAGTAACGAACGCTTTCAATATTTGATATTCATTTCAGACTTTTCAATGACAGCTCGAAGCAGATAAGGAAATAAAATATCCTCATAATTTGAGTTATAGCTCTGGAAGCAGCTTTCTGGATCAGTTTTATGAATTAAAGCCAATTATTGAAAAGCTAAGCTTTAGTTTATAATAAATGTAGTAAAGCTTTTATCATATACAAGCAAAATGAGCTTTACATAGCTTTCGAGAAGCTTTGAGGTGTTCAAAAATTATTTTGTTTATAAAAAAGCTTTAATTATTGCTTTTAACTTTGTAAAACTTCCGATTAAAAAATCGATATACATTTGAAAACTATTCAAAAAATCCTGTCGAAATTTAGAAAATTTTCCAAATTAAAAGCTCTAAACTTTCGACAAAAATATGCTCGGAATGCTTTTTCACTAATTAAACATTATTGAAAAGCTCAAAGCTTTCGCTTATAATAAGAATAGTAAAGCTTTTATTATATTTAAACAAGATGGGCTTTACGTAGCTTTCGAGAAGCTGTGAGGCGTTTAAAATCGGGTTAATTAAACGAAATTTTTTGAAATTACCTTTTTTTTTAACTTTTTTCGCATTAATTGCATTTGACCACCCGTTATGTGGTGCTGATGTAAAAAAGTTATATATGTATGTATATTTACTTCAAAACTGCAAGTAGATCACTTTCGTTTAGTTTTTACTATACTACAACACATGTTGTAGTGTCTACAACAACAACAACAACAACAGCAAAAACAACAATTATGCTTCATTTCGCTGCATGAAAATGCAAGTGCATGACGGTACAATTAAATATATATATATATATACATATATAGGTATATGTAAAGTTTGTCTCTTTACCTAGTATATGCGGAATTCCTATATGTACATACATCTCTACATACATATGTATGTATGTGTTAGTCTATAAACCAATTCTTGCGCTATTCGTTTTTTACTTTCTCCTTCGCTTTTTGACATTTTGTTTGCATTTAAACCGCTCAAATTCATTCATTTGTATGTACATATATACGTGCGTATGTATGGCATCTAAATGCCAGATGGCAGTTTAAATATTTCTGAAAATCCGCAAATTGCGAGATTCATATGCATACATACATATGTACATTTGTAGTGGTGTGCTCTTGCTATATAAAAAAAAATTGAAATATTAATAAATGAATACTTATGAATTTTCATTTACCACTACATACATACATACATTCGTGCATGTAATAAGGCAAAATATGTGCGTCAAAGCATGTGGGAAATTAAATGAAAGTCCCAAAGAATGAAGAAAAATAAATGAAATAAGGAAATATGTGACTTGAAAGCACAAAAGTATTTGGCAAAAGTAGCAAATTAAGCATTAAGCAACAAGTGCAAGGCGCGGAGCCTGCTTTACATGTGACATATGTATATGCACATACACATACTCATATATATACATATATAACACATATGCAAATATATATTTGGTATTTATGTGGCTGTTTCTTTTAGAATTTTAATATTTGCGCAGCGTCAATTATTTTTAATATTTGGTTTGTGTCCTTAAACGTCAGTATATTATTAATTTTTTTTATGTTTTCCCCTTTGAGTTTATATTTTCAAAAATAAATTCACATTTGCATGTCAAACCGCAGGCGGATAAAATTATTTTTGGAGACATAATTTTAAATTTTTTCGTCAAATAATTTTTTATTATGAAAAAAATTCAGTTTATTGCATTAAGAGTATGATTTTCCACTAAATTATATATACCAAGATTAAGAAAAACACAAATTTACTGTTTTTACGCAAATAAATTTGTAATAAATATTATTTTACGCTAATTTATATGCTGATTTATATTTGAATGTGCATAAATAAAAATTTCACAATCATTTTTGCAATCACAAACACATATTTCAGTAATAAAAAATATAAACAATACCATAATTTGACCAAAGTGTTGGAAAATAAAAGGAAAAACCATGTTTTTGCGCAAACCGTCTGCTCTGAAATAGCATAAAACTCCTACCAGACCTAAAGGCGGTAGGGTAGCAGTAATAAGCAATAACGCTGAATGACTACTTCGAGTCAAATTATCACTGGAGAGTAATAAAAGTGTTAAGTGTGCGCTGTTATATGGCAATGCTGCAGACACATAATAAAATATACATACATATGTGTATGTAGGTATGTAAACTTTGATAGCCTGTTGTGAGTTCAGTGTGGAAAATATGTTTTGGTTGTTTGGTTGGTGAAACTTCCATAAAGTCGTAAAACTTTCAGTATGCAGACGGTCAAAAATGCATAAAATTTATAATAATGTATAATAAAATAAATCACTTAACTTTGCAGATATGTTTCAAATATAAACAAACCCTTTAAACAACACAAATGCACGAAAAATATTAATTACTGTAAAAAAAAATTAAATTAAGTTAAATTAAATTAAATTTATTTTATTTTGTGTTAGTTAATTCAATTCATTTAATTTTATTTCTCTTAAAATTATGTTATTGCGTTGTACTTTATTTATTTTATTTTATTTCATTATATTTTATTTTATTTTACTTTTTTTATTTTATTTTATTTTATTTTACTTTATTTTATTTAATTTTATTTTATTTTATTTTATTTTATTTTATTTTATTTTATTTGATTTTATTTTATTTTATATTATTTTATTTTATTTTATTTTATTTTATCTTATTTTATTTTATTTGTTTTTAATTTGTTTTGGTTTATTTTATATTATTTGTTATATTTTATGTTATCTTGTTTTATTTTATTTTATTTTGTTTAATTCTATTTGATTTTGTTTTATTTCTTTTTATTTCATTTTATTTTATTTTATTTAATTTTGTTTTATTTTATTTTATTTTGTTTTAATTCATTTTATTTTTTTATATTTTATTTTATTTTGTTATTTTATTTTCTTTGAATTTATTTTATTTTATTTCATTTAATTTTATTTTCTTTTATTTTATATCATTTTATTTTATTTTAGTTTATTTCATTTATTTCTTTTTATTTCATTTTATTTTATTTTATTTAATTTTGTTTTATATTATTTTATTTTGTTTTAACTCATTTTATTTTTTTATATTTTATTTTATTTTGTTATTTTATTTTCTTTGAATTTATTTTATTTTATTTCATTTCATTTTATTTTATTTCATTTTATTTTATTTTATTTTCTTTGAATTTATTTTATTTTATTTTATTTTATTTTATTTTAGTTTATTTCATTTTCATTATTTTATTTCATTTTATTTTTTAATTTATTTTATTTCATTTTATTTTATTTTATTTTATATTATTTTATTTTATTTTTTTTTATTTTATTTTATTTTATTTTATTTTATTTTATTTTATTTTATTTTATTTTATTTTATTTTATTTTATTTTATTTTATTTTATTTTATTTTACTTTATTTTATTTTATTTTACTTTATTTTATTTTATTTTATTTTATTTGAGTTTATTTAATTTAATTTAATTTTATTTTATTTGGTTTAGTTTATGTTATATTTATTTCATTTTATCTTTTAGTATGTTATTTTCTTGGTTTTATTTTATTTTATTATATTCTATTTTATTTTATTTTATTTTATTTTATTTTATTTTATTTTATTTATTTTATTTTATTTGATTTTATTTTATTTTGTTTTATTTTATTTTACTTTATTTTAGTTCATTTAATTTAATTTATTTAATTTTATTTTGTTTTAGTTTATATTATTTTATTTTATTTTATTGTATTTTATTTTATTTTATTTGTATTTTATATCATTTCATTTAATTTAATTTAATATCATTTAATTTTGTTTGATCTTATATTTTTTATTTTGTGTAAAACTCCACACTGCCATTTTGTAATTTACTGTTATTATTTAATACTCACCTCACCGCTGAAATAAACTTCTCTACACAACTCAACAATGCCCAAGCCAAAACAAAGGAAAGCAATTGTCGCTAATAAAGCATACTCTTAAGCTGTCTGAGAGGCTATCCGCTTTGTTGGTCTCTGATTGTGGCCTTCGCTAGCATAGTTGTTGTATTTGTTGTTGTTACTTACTTGTCAGAGTATTAAGCAAGTGTTAAATAAGCGAAAACGAATAAAAAAAACAATAGCGTACCAAAAGAGAAATGTACTTCATAACAATTGTAACAAAATGTTGGTACAACAACAAACACAACTACAAAAAAGCAGCACTTGCGTGTTGGTGTTAAGGCGCTTGGGCGCAAACTTTTGTAAAACAATTTGAAATGACAAAAACTTAAATTACTTTTCAGCAGTGAAATGGTTTTTGTATGGCCAACAACAACAACACACAGCACATAAAGAACAAAGCTACTGGTTCGCCGCTCCATTTGCTCGGCTACTTTTTATCTCACACCCATACAAGTTCACTCAAAAACACATTTAAATGCCACTACTATGTATGTGTGCTGCTCTATTTACTAAGCCTGGTGTGTACATACACACTCGTATACACATATACGGAAATATTTTTGTCTATGAGTGCGCCGCATAAAGGATTTCAATTTCAAGCGATAAAATAATAACTTTCTTCACTTTTTAACATTCTAGCAGTTAGCACTGGCTCTTTGTTATTGTTGTTGTGATGTCTGTGAGCCTTTTAGCAGAGAAGTATTTTGTTTACTATTATTACTATTGACACATACATGCATACAAATGCATTTGGTGGGCATACAATTTGTGTCCATTTCAAACTACAAATGTCTGACGTCAGCTTGATTGTAGTGTTGTTGTTATTTTGATTCCTAACGCCTATTTGTTCTTTAATTGTTTTTATAATTTTATTTTTGCTATTGTAATTTTCTATTTATTTATTTATTTATTTTGATGTTTTTTTATAATGCTTTTGTTCTACTCCTGGCCTTGTTTGGTCAGCCATTCTGTCGCAAAATGAGCCATGAGCCTTTCAAGGACATTGTTTATGTCAAATATCCTTTTACACTCAATATATATGCATGTATTTTGGTTTAGTAATATTTGTTTGCTAGTATTCATTTCATCCTGTACATGCTGGTATACTCTTACTAAGTTTCGCCTTCCTTTGCTCGGCCAAAAATACAATTTTTTTTTGGGCCCAAATATTTACTTGATAGGAGTAAAAGAAAAACTAATAAAAATTTTCATTGTCATTGAAATGAGCCAAGGCAAGCACAAACAATAGACTCAACGCCCGCATATCTGTCACATTATTATGCGTTTATACTGAGGTCCAAGGTCAATAGGAGGGACATAGTTAGTGAAGCGTATGGAAATGCATACATACATATATATAAAAAGCGTAGAAAAACTCAATACGAAAAGTTGAAACATGTGCGTGCATATATTGAAGAGAATTTCGAATTTAAATAATTTAGTTTTCTTTTATAAACTTAAATAAAATAGAATTAAGTAAAATAAAACCCAGTAAAATGAATTAAAAAAAAACCTAAAGGAAGAAAAATAAAAAATAAAATAAAATAAAATAAAATAAAATAAAATAAAATAAAATAAAATAAAATAAAATAAAATAAAATAAAATAAAATAAAATAAAATAAAATAAAATAAAATAAAATAAAATAAAATAAAATAAAATAAAATAAAATAAAATAAAATAAAATAAAATAAAATAAAATAAAATAAAATAAAATAAAATAAAATAAAATAAAATAAAATAAAATAAAATAAAATAAAATAAAATAAAATAAAATAAAATAAAATAAAATAAAATAAAATAAAATAAAATAAAATAAAATAAAATAAAATAAAATAAAATAAAATAAAATAAAATAAAATAAAATAAAATAAAATAAAATAAAATAAAATAAAATAAAATAAAATAAAATAAAATAAAATAAAATAAAATAAAATAAAATAAAATAAAATAAAACAAAATGAAATAAAAGAAAAATAAAATAAAATAAAATAAAATAAAATAAAATAAAATAAGTTAAAATACAATAAAATAAAATAAAATAAAATATATTAAAAAATTGAATGATATAAGTAATAGAACTGACTACCCTAATTGACAGTGCGTTGCTGTGCAGAGTATATGCATTCAGGAAGCTTGCAACTGCCATTCTCAAGAATATTCGCCTTCAACTTACAAAGCTTGTGTGTGTGTGAGCGTGCAGAAGTTTACCAAAGTAGTTAAGCAACAGCGACGCATACTCTTCCGCGTCATGGGTTGAATGAAATTTCTGTGAAGAGAGGGATTTGTTTTAATATATCCTGCCTTACAGTAAATTCGCACACATATACACACACATACTATGAATATACCGCTAGCTACAAATGTAAACAGCTTAGCAATTCAAGCATTTACCTAGCATTTAGTTAGCTTGTCTAAAATACAAGTTCTTGGCAAAAATTTCACACCAATCTAGGTGTAGAGAGTACATACAGAGCGGGTGAGCAAGGAAAGGTGGCAGTATTTTAATGCGAGCTGAAGCGAATTGCCAGCCAAGCAACCAGCCATCCTGAGTTAACTAGCTTTGGCTTTACTCATTGTCATTACAATGCCGGAAGGCTCTTACGCACAGGTATATATATAGTTTGTATGTGTATGTATATATGCATATATAACTGCTGCTAATTAATGTTTCGCTGGTGTGCGTGCAACATTGCCGAAATTTTATATTTAACGCAACTCAGCGGAAGGCTTTGAATTTTGGATTAAGCAGTGGGACGGTGGAATATGCGGAATATTTTACGAAATTAACAATTTTGTTGCTTTGACACTTTAAATACCATTTAGGTGGCTTACTGTGAGTGTTTTTTGGGCTAGGTGTATTTAATCTTGTGCATAGTTTCGCTAAGGTTAATGTACTCTAAAGTATGCTTTGAAGTGTGAGTAAGGAGTTAATTAAAATGAATTTAATTGGAAAATAAAAAAAATGCTAGAAATGCCGTTACTCATTGAAGTGCAGTTATAATAAAACTCTGTATTAATGTTGAGCTGCTGCTAAGGTGATTTGTGGTCAATGACCTTGGGGCTGAAAATATTAAAAATTTTTAATTACTAAAATTGTGGCTTTTCAAAATAGAGTGTTTGGCATTTTTCACATTATTTTTAATTTTTATTAAAATTTTGCGCTTTTACTTTTTTTAATGAATCAATAGTTCTTTAATTTATTTCATTACATTTCAAAAAAATTTAATTTTTTTGGTTTTTTTAAATTTCCTATTACGTCTTTTTTCCTTATAAACTGCACCGCAGCAACACAAAAACACTACAAATGTCCAAAACCTTTTTTTTTGTGGTAGTGCAAAACCGCTAACTTGAAAAAAATATTTACACTTCATGGCAAAGTAAATGTGAAAAAAAATATGCAGATACAAATTGCAATGCAGAGCTTTTGAAAAATTTTATCGTTTCAACGTTATTGCAGTGGGAATGCAAAGAAAAATAGCGAGTGTGTAAGCACTGCATATTCACAGACCATTAAATCGTCTTTACCAACGACGAGGTGCCTGCTAGTTTGGCTTTGCGGGTATTTTTGTCTTGCTTAGCGGCTATGTTCTTGGTTGTTTCCGGGTGGAAAAAAATTCAAAAAAAAAAAAATTAGAAAATAGCCAGAAAAAAGTAATAAAAATCTTAAATTTCTTGAAAAAATGCAGTATAATAAAAAAATGGGGGAAAAAATTAAAAAAAGCCAAATAAAAAATTGTATGCTTTCTAAATTGCTAGCATAGTTGTGGTAAAAATTTTGTTTACAATGCAGCAACATAACAACGGTTTGTAAATTGGACTTTTATGCTTGTGCATTTTTGCATTTTTCCTTTTTTTTAATTTTTAATTTTTTAGTGGACTTTTGGTTTTCTCAACTCTTTCTTATTAGAAAAATCATTCAACAACTTTTGGTTATATATTTTAAATTATTTAATTTTTAATTTTTTCGGAAGCTTTTCCTTACTCAGACACTGCCTAGGATGTCGCTTATTTTTTTATTAAGATTTTTGCTTGCATATTTTCGCTTCACGTATTTTATTTATTAATTTTTTAATTTGGTTTTTGGCTTTTTATATTATTTTTTAAAGCTTCTTGTTTTTATTATTTCTTTTGTTTTTATTTTAATTTGTTTTATATTTTTAACTTTTTTTTATTTTTATTGCTCATTTTTTTTGAGAGTTTGCTTACTTTTTTTGTATTTGTTTCATTTGTTTTTATTTTGTTTTTTTTTGATATTAATTTTAATTTTTTTTTAATTTTTTTTAAAACTTTTTACCATCTTATTGCTATTTTTCTTTTTATTGCGCGTTTTTCTGAGAGTTTACTTACTTTAATACAGTTTTTATTATTGCTGTAACTGCTTTTAATTTCTTTAATTAATTTAATTTTTCGTAGTTCGTTGTTTACTTTAAACTTTAAGCTTTTCATTTTTGTTTTATATGCCTTTTCTTCATGTTTTATTAGTATTTTTTTGTTGGCATATTTTTAATTTTATTAAATTTTTTTATTCCCTTTTTAATAAATTTGGATTTTTTTTACTCTGCCAGATTTCTAAGCTTTTAATTTATAATTATATTATTATTTTTCAAAATTTAATTTTTAACTTTTAATTTGTTAATTTGGTTCTATTTATTTAAAAATTTATATTTATTTTTTTTAGTTTTTTCTTATTCGTTTTGCAATTTTTGCAAATATGTTTTTAAAATTGTTTCAACTTTTTATTTTTATTCTTCGTTTAAAATATGTTATTTACATTTAGTTTATATTAATTTTTTATAATATTTTCGTTTTTTTAATTTCTATATTATTTTTAGAGGTTTTATTTATATTTTTAATATGACCTTTTTTATTTATTTTTGTTTAATTTTCGTATTAGTTTTTAAGTTTTTAGCAGCATTTACATTTTACTACCCTTTTTTATTAGTTTGAAAAATTTATGTTAATTTTGCTTTATGTTTTTTATTGATTTCATTTATGTATTAGTTCTTACATTCTTTTTTTAATATTTTTAAATTTTTTTTTTTGTAAATTTATATGTAATTTTTTTTCCGATTTCTTCTTAGTCTTCATATTTACCACCCATTTCATCTGGTTTATGTACAAAGGTGAAACAAATAATGCAAATTTGTAAAACAGTTTTGAATGCTTCAAAAGTCATACAATTAAAAATTTACAGTGCAAATAACGGTGTACAAAGTGTGTGAAGAACGTAAACATGAAGTTAGCAAAAAGAAAAAAAAAAACAGAAAAATAAAATAAAGCCAAATGCAGATGGTCGTCTAGTGGAAGATTTTGTTGCGAATGCTTTGAGCTGTGCAATTATTAAAATAAAAAATGTTGCATACTTTTAGCCGCTAAAAACCCACTAAATTGGCAACAAACGTTTATTGCCCTGGCTCAAAACTAAATAAATAACGTAGACGCTTGCTTTTTATGCTCGACCTGTTGGCTCGACGGTTTTAAGTACTGCATGTTGAATGTTGCTTTGTTGCGTTTTTGACAAAGTCAGAAATATTTGAAATTTTTTGCTTTGTATTTTTTAAATTTTTTTTTATTTCTTTATTTTTTTTATTTCATAATATTTTTTGCCTTCGGTTACAGTTACAAAATAGTTATAGTTATAGTTATAGTTACCACTCAGTCAGTCCACTTAAATATTTATAGTTTTTTGCATGTCTACTTTTAGGCGCACTTTGTTGTGCCGAAAGCTCATGTTTGCTGCGCAATTATGTGCTTTGTAAAATATTCGCTTGCTTCAGACAACTACTTTTATGAATCTTCCTTCCGTTTTCTTTTCCTGTCTGCATTTCTTTCTTTTTTTCTTTGTTTTGAACTTTTCTTATATTTTTTCGGTCTCGGAAATGTGCAAATTTTTTCCGCTTTCCTTCACTAAATCTGCATTATTTTCTTCTATTTTGTTTCAGAGAAAAGAATTATATGTTTCCTCACCTCCGCTAGTGCGTTTTGTCCGTCTTTGTTTGGCTTTTAGTGCTTAAGAGGTCAGCAGATGGTGGTGGTGGTGGAAGCAGGAAATACCCAGAGCTCACAACCACAAGTACTGCAAGACGTTAGGCACGGAGCGTAGAAGCTTTATTTTCAGCTTAGTTTTTATAGCTTTTTATTGGCATTTTTTATTATTTATCTCTTCAGTTGCTTTCTTTTTTCTTTTGTCTTTCGTAGTTGGGGCACTCAAGTGCGCTTTATCTTTGTGAGATTATGCTGGGCGGTTTAAGTGGCGTTTCATTTTCAGTTTAAATATGAGATTTTGTAGTCAATTTGTGAAGAGCTAAGGAGATATATATATATGTAGACAGAGGAGCTTGATTTACACTTTGTAGTCCGAAATTCGAAGAAACTGAGCTTGTTACTGGCTTTGAGCCTTACTCAATAATTCGATTGGCTAAGCTGTAACAGTGTGTGTATACAAAAAAAGTTTTAAGAGCGCCTTTCCAGTGATGAAAATGTTTCAAACGATATTTCAAAGGTTTTCTAAATGAGATTAAATTTTGTTTGGGCTTCATAGCAATAAATTAGGGCCACGCTTTCTCTTACAGGAAGTTATCTTGGTTAAGTATATGGTCCTGTGAGCATTATTCATTGTAATAAATTTGAAATATTTAAACCCTTAGGAGCGTCAACTTAACTTAACATACTTTTAGGCGCATTATGGGAAACAACTTACTTCTATAATTAAATATTATTTTAGTATTTCTATAAACATAATATCAACAACTCTTTAAAATTGTTTAACTAAAAGCAAACAACCAAAAGAAAAAGTAAATAAAAAACCAATCAATAAAAAAAAATAATAATAAAAAATTCAGGCTTCTGTAAAACTATCAACACTTTTGCATAATTTAATGAAAATTAATGCAATAATGACAAAATAAAGGAAAAAATTAATCACACATTTAAAAGCGTGTGACATTAATTAAATATATTTAATTATAATGTGTGTGTAAATGTAACAAGTATTGAAAGGGAACAAAAAATCCGCCATATACGTACATATAAGTATAAATATTAATTTTTTTTATATATTAATAACAAACCTTTGAAGAAATGTTGCATTAAATTCTACGTTAAATATGTAGCGGTATGTCAACTATAAAAGCAATTAACGAATGTGTTAAAAACAGTTGACGTTTAAATGGCTTTGCATATTTTTAGGCGTATGCGGCGCTGAACTTCACTGCACGCGCAAGTACCGGTAAATTAATGCAATATATAACTACATAAACAGTTTTACAACCAAATACATATGTACGTGTATATAAATACAGACAAAAACATTGCGTAAATATAAATAATTTATGGCATATTAATTTGCAAAGTAAGCAATACCACCGCATGGAGATTGACATGAGTGATTGACAAAAGTAAAAATAAATATTTATTTTTAGCTTATAAGGTGTATAAAAATAATATTTAACATAACCACACATAAGCAATACAGTTAGCAATGCAATTAAAAATGCATTAAATGAAATGTAGCGTAATTGCATTGCATACCTATAGGCGTGTAGAGTTTTGCGCATATACTGAGAGTTCATTGATAGCAGCGTAATAATAACACAACTATATTTATGTATATAAATATATTTGTTTACAAATGTACTTAAATATAATTGAAATTAATTTTCATAACTAGAAAAAATTATCTTTACCTGTAAATATAATTAATTTATGCAGCCCGAAAGTATGCAAGCTTGCGCAAAACACTAATTATACACGCAATTTGAAGTGTAATGTAAACATTTGTTTAATATTTAATTCATCACTTATGTACATAAATTAAAATTTCAAAATGCTTCATAGAAATGTCATTAGACTGTGAGATTTTTTGGAAAAAAAAGCTTCAAAGGCTAAGGCTTATATCCTTAATTTTTTTCGCGAGTGTTAATTTATTAAATAAAACTTAAAAAAATATTTATGTATATATTTTTTTGTTTAAAAAAAGATTTCAAAATAGCCCAGGCCTCCCAGAAAAATATTATAAAAATGTTCTCAGCTATTTTCATTACTATCCTTGTGGGAACATATTTCTTTGGAAAAAGTTTCCAAAAAGCTCAGGGCAAACGTCGTTACTTTCCAGGTGAGAAATATAATTTATCGCTTAATAAGACTAAAACGATTTCTTTCTTTTAGTTTTACCATATATATTTAAATTTCCCAAAAGCAATTGCAACAAAACTTCATCGAGCAAAATTAAATAATTGAAAAAATCTTTGTAAAGCTCAAAGCTTCCAAAATAATAAGTCGAAGAGATAAAATGAAGTTGTTGATCACAGAGTGCTAAAACTTAAATATATCAAATAAAACATGAAGAAAAAAATTTATTTTCCAAAAAGCTTTATCGAGTTTAGTAAAAAGAAGCCACAAAACAGCTTAAAGCTCTTAAAGTCAATAATTTTTCAGTTTAATAAATACAAAGGTTTTAGCAGAAAATTGGACTTAAAAAGTTCTAAACACAAAATATAAAGCTTAAAGTTATTTTAAAAAAGCTCCATGAAAGCTTTATTCTCTCAAGCTTTTTATTGAGAGATATCATAGATTTTATTTTTGATTTAATTTTTCAGCTTAATAAATACAAAAATTTTAACAGAAAATTGAACTTAAAAAATTCTAAATTCAAAATACAAAGCTTTAAATTATTTAAAAAAAAAGCTCCACTAAAGCTTTATTCAAGCTTTTTAGTGGGAGATACTATAGAGTTTACATTAGATTCTTACATTAAGAAATAAATAAAATAAAATTACCGAAGTAAAAAATTAAACAGAAAAAAAGCTTTCGAAAAGCTCAAAGTACACAAAGGGCAGCTAGGAGATAGAAATGAACTTAAAATACATTAAGGAAAGCTCTTAGCCCACAAGATTATATATTGGACATATAAAATATAAAGATGCCATTTTTTATCAAAAAAACAAAAGCTCAGTAAAAGCTTAAATCTCCCAAGCTCATAACTAAGATGGACTAGAAGTTTTGAATTGGGATTTGAACATTCACAAATACCAAAAAAAGTTCCTTCATATATTGAATAAAATATTTATGTTCTAATTTACCCAGAATTTAATGAAATGGAATTTTATTAACAACAAAAGTGATTTCTTCTGTTTACTAAAATTAACCCTTTCTTCTCCATGAATTCTTAATGCAAAACTTTAAAGTTGTTTACCAAACAATTTAACGGTTCATTAATACTGCTCAGTTATGTATACAAAATGAGTTTAGTTATTTTTCTATGCAGCAGCCTATGGCTATAGGCAACAAAACGTAAGTTGTTCTTTTATAAATTATATAAAATATTTGTTTACTTAATCGCTAGGCTAGAATTGGTTAAGTTGTAGAAATTATGGGCGAATAAAATTTTAAAATTAAATATTTTCAGGCCTAAGAAATCAAAAGTAATTGAATTTTATGGATATTAATAGTGGCAGACATAGCAAAAGTTGAAAGCTTTAATGAGAGTTGGAAATGTAGCTCAAAAAAAAAATAAAAAAAAAAAATAAAAAAATAAAAAAAAATTTTAAAAAAAATTTAAAAAAATCAAGAAAAACTGGGGCATACTTAAAAATCTCCATAAAAATTAAATTTAATGTAAAAACTTTTTTCTTTTAATAAAAACCATAAAACTTACCTAAAATTGCTACGCTGATTTCACTCTCTTGCATAGTTGTGGTCGAAAATATTAGAGCACGTAATTTTTTATTACTTTTTCTAAAGTTTTTCATTTTTTTTTATTTTTTCAATCCTTTGTGCACTCGTCTGCATTGCAATGTGCTTACTATTATAACATTCTTGTTGTGGTTACAATTTTATTAGCGCATAAAAATGTTTTTAACAGCCACACAGAGCACAAAAAAAAAAGAGAGAAGAGCGAAAAGATACAACCAATGAAGAAACAAAAAACGCCGAAAGAGTAGAAATTGAAAAATAAAAATATGCATAAAAATAAAAAAAATGTTTATTGTGAGAAAATGGCAGACTAATCCAAGCGCATTTGCACTTCAAAATACAACTCTCTGCAGTTCACCCACAGGATTGTACAAAAAAAGAGATTGAAAAAGAGTAAAAAACTACACGCAAGTATTTCTCCCAGCTCGCACGAGACAGTGTGGGTGGCATTATATGTATAAAAAAGCGCAATTTACATTGGTATATAGCATATGTAGCATATATTTAAACACATATGTAAATATATAAATATATATATCTCTTTTTTTTTGTTGTTGTATGCAACAGCATAAAGAAAGCGCATGAAAACCAGTGAATCGACTAGATTCTGTTGGCCAGTTAGATAAGTAGAGCAAAGCTTGCGGTTGTTTTCCAATGCACTGTGGGGTGGAAATGGTCAAGATGTGCAGAAAATTTCTGAAGGAAGAAAATAAAAAAAAGTTTCAAACAAAATAATTTTTCTTTTTTTATTAACAATTCTTTTTGGTGCCTAATTTTGAAAATAAATAAAAAAATTTTCTCTTGTAAGTTCTTTTCACTTTAAAATCAGGCAATCCTGCAATAACCTTTAAAATTCCCTTATGTTTGTTAAAAAAGTATTAAAAATAATGTTAAATGAAAACTGGAAGGGTGGCAACGCCAATAAACTTTTTTATTCAAACCCTTTACAACAACTGTCGGGCATTTTCTTTGTTATATTATATAAACTGTAGTTACTTATCTAATATTTTTGTTTAAAGGCGAAAAAGGTGGCAACCTTAAGAAGAAAAACGACATTGGCAAATACTTTTGCCATTTACTTTTATTTGTATATTTATGAAATTTTAATTTTGTACTCTTTTATTAATTTTCTTTTGCTAAAACCTAAATTAGGTATTTAAGTTAATAAAATAGGTGGCAACATTTTTAAAAATTTGAATTCAAACCTTTACAGCAACATTGGTGTACCTTTTTGGCTGTTCATATAAATATTACCCACCTTTTTAATATCATTGTTAAATAGGGAAAAAGGTGGCAACCCTAAAAAATGCAAAATTTATAAAAACTAAAGATATTTGAAATTTTTTTTTTTTTAATTTCTATTTCATATTTTTATTTTTTATTTTATTATTATTTTTTATTTTATTTTTTCATATTTCATATGTTTGTAAAAGAAAGTTAAGTACTTAATTTAACAGAATAGGTGGCCGCCCGAATTATTATTATTTTTTAGAAGCATTGTTTATTGTGTATACTTTTTGTGCATATTTATGTTTTTCTTAAATAGTAGAAAAGGTGGCAACACCGATACAAATTTATAACAGTGAAAACTGTTATTATTAATTTTTATTTGTTGCTTTTATTTCTATATCTTTTTTTTTAACATGAGTAATTTCAGTAATTAATTTATCGAAATAAGTGGCAACTCTATAAATATTTTAATGCTTTTAATCGTTGTATTTATTTCATTTACATGACAATTCTGTTTAATTTATAATATTTTTTTTTTATTTCATTCAATTTAATAAAGAAACAGGTGGCAACCTTTAGAAAGTCTGTTAATTTGATTTGGCATATTTTATTTTATTTAAATTATTTTTGAAGGAAATAAATTGAATTTTAGTTTGCAGGCATACAGCTAGACAATCTTATTAATAACAATTTTTACTTCCAAATAAACAAAAAAAAAAAAACAGTGGAAAATATTTTAAAAAGTTTAACAGCTGAATTTTTTTTTTATATTTCCAAAACTGATCCTCAAATTCATGAAATATCATTACAATTACAAAAAATAAATAATAATATTTTTTTTTTATTTTTGCCATTTATTGTTTGATTCCGTGACACTGTGCCTCATCTCACACGCATACAAAAACATATAAAAATGGGTTAAAAAACTTCGATTACTCCGCCTGAGGGCGTCGCGTCAATTTCTGTTGCGCCAAATTTTCAACATTTTCAATTTCCAACACATTTTGTTGCTACTTTGGATTATCTCGTTTTCGTGTATGTATGTGTGTATGTCTGTCCACGCCACACTACACACGCTCTTCCGTCGTTGCATTTTATTATAAGCATCTGTTGCATACTCAACACCATTTCCTGTGTCTGAGTGGGCGTTTTTGAGTACACGTGTATGTGTGTGTGCGTGTGCGCACGTGTGTGTGTGGGCAGCAGAGGAAAGCAACTCAACTGAGCGGAAAGAGTTCAATAAACGTCCAAGCGAATATTTGACTTTAATACATACAATTCTGCCGTTTTTTTGTTTGCTGCATGCCTTTGGAGATATATACATACACGTATGTGTGTGTGTGCGTGTGTGTTTGTATGTGATTTTATCTGTTGTTCAAGTGTTGTAAGCGGTCAGACGCGTTAAACTTTGTGGCAAACATAAAATTTAACAAAGCATTACTAACTTTAAAAAATATGTGGGAGAAGAGTAAGGGAGTGAGAGTGAGAAAGAGAGAGAAAAGTGAAAGAGGTGAAATATGCTCGCGCTCCAAAGCAACTCTCTGGAGTGCTCTTTCTTCACTCACTTTATTTTGTTTTTTTTTTGTTTTATGTATATATGCACATATATGTGCGCATATGTATATTTGTATATAAAATTCATCAAATTGATTTTGTTTACCCTTTTTTCGGTCATAAACGAGCGGCGAGTGTCGCTACAACTCTCTGCTTCAGGCTCAGCGTACGCTTGTGGCTACTTATATTTTATTTTATGCAGCCTCTTGGCGTCTGGCTTACTTGTTAGTTGGTCTGCTGTCGGTCGTAAAGATTAAATGCCCATTGAATTGAAATTTTTAAGCCAATTTTAACTTGAAAATCTTTTTTAATGCGCTGCTCGTACTATATATATGTAGCTGTATGTATAAGTATTAATTTATATAGCAAGCTCCTACCTTCATTCTTGCTTGCTTTCTTCACCTTTTTTTGTGCCTCCCTAGCTATCATTGCTAATTTAAATTGATTGTGCTTTGGCGTGGCTGGCTGGCCGGTCGGTTGGTTGGTTGGCTGGCAGCAGCAGCGAATTCTCTGCCCACACTTCACACAGGGAGCTCAGCATAATCCACTCACCTCTCAACCTAATGAAATGTTGCTAATTTCGCCTTAGTGAAATCCTCTATATCCTTAGTCCGACGGCAATGAGTTAATTTAGAATTCTGTACTTTGTAGGTTACCTTTTGGTGTCTTCTTTGCTTTTTTTTCCTTGAGGATTTTTTTTTATAATAAGAAAGGCTTTAATTTGTTTTATTGGCAGACTGGCAAGTATTTCTGCATGAAAAATTCTCCGGAAAGAAGCTGATAGTTCTCCATTTCGAAATTTCTATTTTTCACCCTTTAAAGTTTGGTATTTAAGTGCTACCGGTCGGAGCTCCTTAACAGACACTTACTCGTGACTGTATCTTCACCAAGGCACATCAGGAAGGGAGGGCTAGAGTATATATCGACTCCACTCAGCACTACAGAAAAGAATTGCTCGACAGTATGGTTATTCACTCGTCAACCATCCGCCAACGCCTCTATGAACTCTCTTCGCCTCTTTCTCGGAATCCAAGCAAAACCTATTGTAGCCGAAGCGCTTGAACTGACTTGAAAGTTCAGAGTAATACTGGCATAATTAAGAACTAGATATTACAGCCGACTTAACTTCAATCCAACCAAATTGGAGCCCCTGACATGCTCAATCTGTCGAAACAGCTCGTTACCTGAACCTCCTGTTAGATGAACTCGATGACCAGTCTCGGTTGCTTCTAAGCGGTGTTGAAGAACCGCTCCCACAACAACAACGTCTTGACTTTACAGACGAAAAGTCATTTCTCCTTATTGGGCTTTCTTTTAGATCCCTTAGCATCTTCTGAAAGGAGCCCCTAGGTTTTCTGCTTGTCGACTTGTAAGGTAATGCACCATCAGGATTCTATTTCCGTATGGAATGTCCACCTTCTTGTAGGACTATAAGCCATTTGGTCCCATTTGGGCGAAGGGTTTCTCGGCATGTAACAGATGAGGTTTTGTTCTCACCTCATCGAAAAGGAAAATACTTCTCTAGTAGTAGTTTGCGTTTGGCCAGAGGCATCTTCTTCTCTATTGGCAGTGGCACCGCTTACGCGATTATAGCTGAATCAATATAAGAGCGCCACTCGTCTCTTTTTTGCGCTGCCTGGCGCCAGTTGGAAATACCAAGTGAGGCCAGGTCACTCTCCACCTGTTCCTTCCTATGCAGTGGAGATCTTCATTTTCCTCTGCTTCCACCAGCGGCTACTGCAACGAATACTTTCAAAGCTGGAGTGCTTTCATTCATTCGGACGACAGGGCCTAGCCAGCACAGCCGCTGTCTCTTCATTCGCTGAACTATGTCAATGTCATCGTATAGCTCGTACAGCTCAACGAACCATCGCCGTTGCCAATGCGCAAAGGACCATAAATCCTTCGCAAAACTTTTCTCTCAAAGACTCTTAGTGCCGACTCATCAGATGTCGACATCGTCCACTCTTCTGCGCCATATAGTAGGACCGGTATGATGAGCGACTCTCTATTTAGCCAGTTCATGAGCTATCCCATTACCTTTGATGTCCCGAGTTCTTTGCCCGATCCCATTGCATCTGTTGTAGCAGCAAGCAGCTTCTTGAAAGTTTGAAGAAGTCTCTCCTAGCTTCGGTTCCATCCAAGCTGGAACTTTACTTTTTTTTTTTCTTTTTACTTTAATCGAGGACTAGAACCTTCAGTTTTCTTAGAGCTGACACTTAGTCCCACCTAGTTAGGCCGACTGTTTATATCTCTAAGTATCTAATTTGCCAGAAAGCTAATGGTTACCAAACACATACCCCTTACGATAACCGATATGTCTATAGTAGCGGTCATAAACAAGACTACTCCTCTCTCTAGTCTCATCAGCAATCTGTTGACCACGAGAAAGTAAAGAAGGATTGGTAACACTGCTCCTTATGGTGCTCAATACAAACTAAATTCTAGGTCAGAACACAAAAACTTGGAAATGCGCCATTGGGATATATAGAAGACAAACTGGGCTGTGACGGAAAAGGCTCTCAAAAGAGTACATAGCTCTTAGGTTTTCGGAGTCTTGACAAGTCATTACCTCATTGGACTGCTTGATGCAACGAGGCTGAGAGTTTCCTTCAGGAAGATGTGAGAATAATGAGGAGCAAAAAAAAAACTCTCTTTATCTCCTCTGTAACTGCCTTGCCTTGGGCGGAACCAAACCTTTCAGCGCTCTTTTCTATATAAATTTATAAAGAAATCGAAGTGGTTGGACAGTGAAGCGTAGTGATCAGGTAAGCACTGTGGTATTCCAATGGGCATTCACTGGTCTAACTGTATTCATGCTTGTACAACCTAACATCTCTTTAATTCTTTCAGCCATTCACTTGAGTGACTTTAAGAAAGTACTTTAAAAAAGAAGAAAACTTCTTCCAAAAAGGTTGCCATATTTTGCTCAAATTTCATATAAATATTGGATGCACGTGTTTTTAAATTTTACTTTTTTTTCCTGTATGACTGTACATGTATGTGTAATATAAAAATTTTATATATTGTTTATAGGTATGTGTGTTCAATGTTGATCATTGGGGCGTGATTTATTGCGAAATTACTTGGGCAGCCATAACAAGTGGAGAACAAAACTCAAACAAACAAACTCACATACATATTTATATATGTATGTATTTATACAAAATATGGTATATGTATAGGTAAAAGTAATAAAGTAGAACGTGTTGCTATCAATTTGTATATAAATATTTTATATATGTATGTATGTATGTATTTAGCAATCTGCATTACATCAGCGGCGCAGGGCGGCTAGCAGCGCACAAGGGTGTTGAAATTGTACAAATGACTTATTGCCGAGCAATCAGGGAGTTATTTTACATATTTTTTTTTCTGTTGAACAAATAAAACATTTTAACCTCACTACAGGAGTAATGGTTGTTTTCGAAAGCATCGGTATGCGTGTGTGTGTGTGTATGTGTACACTTTAACACTTACTACGAGTTGCTTTTGTTGTATCTTAATTTACCCATCGCCAGTGAGCTCTTGTTTTTTATATTGCCATGCTGACTTGCTGACTTATATACATATATATGTATCGATATATTGGCTGCGGCATATCGCAAAAGCAACATAAAGCAAAGGTTGGTGGTTAAAAATGTGTGTGAAAAAAAAAACAAAAAAAAAAAAAAATAAAACACAAAAATAAATAATAAAATTAAAATTGTAAAGCAAAAAAAAAAATAAATGTAAAAAAATTAACAAAAAGTAGCACAGTCATTGCCCTATCTGCAAGTGCTTTCCATACTTTATACAAAAAGTTTTGCAGAAAGTGCAAAAAAAAAAGGGAAAATTCCAACGAAACTTTTATTAGTGAATTCCACACATACACGTATATACACTTTACATATATGCATGCATGCGTATATATGACATTCTTCTTCAATTCATTTCCCCTTTACACATGCTTGTATTCGCATTTTAATTCTTTGCTCAGTAGTTGTGTAATACGTATGTTGGGCGTATGAAAAATGGTTGGAAAGTACAATTGCGTTGATTGAGTTTAAGGGCAGGCACGCAGTCGCATATATCATTTAAAATTTCGCATTTAACTGTGTCGGCTTATTTTTTTAATATACGCTAAGTGGCATCATAGTGCTGTGTACTGTTTACCATCCGCTTATTGGGGTTGAAAATGACAATTATGAAGTGGTTTAATTTTCTTTTGAGGATAAATGGGATTTTTTTTTTGCTTTGTAAATCCATATGGAATTTAAGCTTTTTGAATGTAATGAGTTTTAATATAAAGTAAAGCAAGTAAATAATTTTTTTAAAGCATTTTAAATAAATATTAATATTATTAAAATAAATGTTATTTTTATTTAAAATTGTTAAAAAACGTTAATTTACCTTTAATTTACTTAATTTGATTTTTTTATTTCATTTAAATTTACTGTATTCAGTTTTGTTTTATTTTACTTTGTTCAATTATGCTTTACTTTATTTTATTTTATGTTTTTAAATTTAATTGAATTGAATTTAATTTAAATTAATTTGGTTTTGTTTTACTTTATTTTATTCAATTTTATTTCATTTTTATATTTTAATTAATTTTATTTGTTATATTATTATTTATATTTTTAAAATTAATTGAATTGAATTGAATTTAATTTATATTAATTTAGATTTAATTTTTTTATTTTATTTGTTTTTATTGTATTTTTTGTTTATTTTATTTTATTTTATTTTATTTTATTTTATTTTATTTTATTTTATTTTATTTTATTTTATTTTATTTTATATTATTTTATTTTATTTTATTTTTTTTTATTTTTTTTTATTTTGTTTTATTTTATTTTATTTGGTTTTATTTTATTTTATTATATTTTATTTTATTTATTTTATTTTTTTTACTTTATTTTATTTTTTTTTTATTTTGTTTTATTTTATTTTATTTTATTTTATTTTATTTTTTTTTAATTTACATTTTTTTTTGTATTTTAGTTTAGATTATTTTATTTTTTTTTATTTTTTTATTTAATCTTATTTCATTTTGAGGTTTTTTAAATTTTATTTAATTAAATTTAGTTTTACTTTATTTAAAGTTATGTTAAATTATATCATTTAATATTTTTTGTATTTCAGATGAAAGCAGAAAATTGGAAGCAATAAATTCCTTTCTTCCTTTTCTTACATTATATTAAATATAATTTTTTTTCCTTACAGATGAAAGCTGCACACCATTTCGTGGTAAAAGGTGAGTTGTAAATTTTAGACACATTTATATATATAAAATTTATGAAAAGCTTGTCACATATGTTTAATTAAAGTTTTCAAATTTATTTTGTATATGTGGTATGCTTTTGACTTATTTTTGGAAAAGTAATCACCTTACTGTAGGATAATTTAAAAGAAAAATAGAGATAAAGAGAAATAATTGTTTAAAAAGTATAAAATTTAATAAGAAATAAATGAAAAATAATTTCAGAGGTGAAATAAATAAAGGGAAGAACAAAGAAAAAAACATAAAGAAATAAAATAAAATTTAATTAAAGAATATTTCATATCTGAAATTTTGTTCTCTCAATAGTAATTTCCAGCATTTGAAAAATGTCACCCTACACCTTGAATATCTGACTGCTTTCTTTCATACAAAGGAATATCCCATTGGAAATCTTGCATCTTTTTATCGTAAAACCTTTGAATTTCTATTGTCATCAATTCTCTCCACACCTCTCCTCCTCTTTTCGATTATTTACGCTGGTTAAGGCATATAGATGAAAATTCAAGTATAAAAAGTAATGCGAAAGTACTTTCTGTCTAATAAACTAGGAAGTTAAAAATAAAATTATGCTTTCGGGTGCAATATTTTTTTCTATTTAAAATAAAAATAGTAGTTACAAAGCTTTTTTGGTCACCAAAGTCACTGCGCCTAACAGCAGACAACAGAGAGCACACAACAGCACACAGCAAAATGCAATTTTGAAAACAAATTAAACATTTCTATAGAAATGGGCACACATTTGTTTCATTGCAATAAAATTTATTTCATTTGCTGACATAATTGCATATTTATGCTTGTTTTCATTTAGCATAAATGCCAGAATTGCAAATTTCTTGTATATTATTGTTTTTGTATTGTAGAAAATATTCATATACTCGTATGCACTATGCATGCCCAGAACATTTTCTATTACAATATGCACGATTGCTAAATATTTGTTTTTATTATGTTGAGATAATTGAATTTTGTCGCATATAGTAAGCGCAGGCATGCATTAGGGTGGTCGTGAATACAGAGAATAATATATTTCATGCCAAAATTTCATTATTGGTATTTTAACAGTGCTTTTTGTGCCGTTTGAAAGAAATATAATTCTTTCAAAATACCCTAATATAAATATATATATAATATATAAACTTCACGTGTATTTGTATGCTTATTGGAAATAGTTAATTTTGGCAAAATTCTGTAAAAACGTCGGGAAAAAGTGTTCTCCAAAATTTACTTGCTGATTTATATTTAACTAAAAAATAAGTGCTCACATATACATGTATGTACCTATATTACTATTTGAGGTTTTGTAGGAAAGTACCGCAAATTAATAACCAATTAGGAGGACACAACGAACTTCAGTTCAATTGAATGAATTTAATTTTCAATTTTTTTTGCAATGTTGCCAATTTTCATTTTCCTTTGCTTTTGTTTATTCAACTATTAAAACCTGTACGAATAAATTGCACCATATTACATGCGGCTTGCAAATTTTCTACAAGACAAATTTTGAATTTCTAAATAATAAATTTTATTTAATAAATTTTTAGCTTAAAACAGAGTTTGGAAATTTTTAGAGCAACTTTGCCTATTTTCTTTGTAAGCAATTCTCTGTTAAATTAAATACAATTTGTAAGAATTTTTCGTGTTTTAAATCCGAATTCTTCTAAGCAATTCTGTATTAAATTAAATACAATTTGTAGGAATTTCTCATATCTTAAATCCGAATACTTTTTACAACGTTGCCAATTGTCATCAGAAAGGATGTGGTGCTTTTCCTTTTATTTGTTTCCATTTTCTTTATTTTGGATTAAAGATATCGCACAATTTTATATGCAGCCTTACCACTTTTTAATGTGGAAATATTTTTTGAATGAAAATCTTTTTTAGACTGAGCTCTTTGAAAGAAATTTTTTGATATTCTTTTAAAGAGTTCAATCTAAAATAAATTTTCACAAATTTCAAAAAATTTGTGTACCTAAAATTTTATGATATTCCAATCTTTCAAAGAGTTCAATCTAAATTAAAACTTTCATAAATTTTCTTTGCACTCTTGTCTATTTTCTACGTAAGAAATTCTCAAAATAAGCAGCGCTTAATGCTGCACTTGCGTCTTTTGTAATTTGTATGTATTTTTCCAGACTTAAATTGCGTTTATTTTTACAACGTTGCCAATTTTCTTTTAGTATATGAAATTTGGTTTCCCGCTTTGAGCTGTTTTCTTACTGCCATAACAGGTTGTAAAATTTATTTAAAAATATATTACATTTCCCTATGCAACGTTGCCAATTTTCTTCGAAAGAGATTCTCACCATAAATTACATTTTAATTAAATTCATAGATTTTTATTGTATTTATTAAATATAAAATTTAATATATTCGTTGTGAAGTTGAGGTTCCCAGTCTTTCTTTCCGCATAGTCTGTTTTTGTTAATCGGTAAAAATGTATCTTAACAATGTTGCCAATTTTCACTATTAGAAATTTTCGTTTCGCAAATATTACCAATTGTCTTGCAAGTAAGGCTATTCGTGTTATAAATCTGCTTCTGTTTTTACTAAGAAATATTTTTAATTTCTTTTTATTTATCAAATTTAAGGTTTTTATCTGCAACGTTGTCAATTTTCCGCAGTAAAAGTTCACTTCTCTTTATTTTACCGAGGTTGTTTTTTGTAGAAATATACATATAGTTTTGTTGTTACTTTAGTTAATGTCTCACTTGTTAAAATGTGCATTAATATTTTCAGTTTTTTCATAGGCAACGTTGCCAGTTTTCGCCGTAGTATTTTTCAGGCAGTTTATTAAAAGATTTAATTTTGAAAATAGTCAAAGATTAATTTTATTTTTAGATGTTACAAATTTTCTTATTCATAGAATTAATGTTTTTTTAAAGAAAAATATATTTAAGACTGTTTTCTTAAGAATGCCTTACTCTTTATACCAGTTCAACAGTGGAATGCTTAAGCGTTGATTGCTTTATCATCCATCCGCTGCCTTTTACTGTTTACTTAAGGCTACCCAATTTGGCATATAATTTGTTTACATCTTTCGCAATTAAGCAGGATACATTGAGCCTGCAGTGAGCCAACCACTCACAAAAAGTCAGTCGTCACGCATCGGTTATCAGCAGCAGCAGCGTCGACACTCAAGCAGCGTAAGTGACAAGTTTACGCTTGGACATTTTTTTAAGTACTCGACCGTACAAATGATTGCTTGGGACACAAGAAGAATTAAAAACATAAAAATAAATAAAATAAATGTGAAATAAAAAAAGGAAAGTTGACAGTTTTTGGTTTCAATACCATTTCATTACTTTCCACCAACCAACAGTAACAATAACAACAACAACAACAAATTTACGTAAAAGGTCAAGTGGGATTAATTAGGCTACAATACTTTTACTACGAACTGCTTACTTTTGTTGACATTTTTTCCAAGACTTTCTTTTTTTGCTATTTTTATACTTTATTTGACTTTTCTGTTTTTTGTTCATTTGCTAATTTCCCTTTATACAAATAAGAACTTTATTTTTAGCATTTTGTCTTATTTACTTTGCTTTTCTCCCGCAAATTGTTGACCCCATTTCGATGTGGGTCACAGTGAATGGGAAAACATTAGGAAAACAGGATAAAAAATGAAAGAAAATAAAAACGTAAAGAGAAAGTATAAAAGCATCATTGATTGTGTTAATTCATCAAAAAAAAAAAGAAGAAAAAAAAATTAAAAAGCAAAGAGAATGGAACTTGGGAAGAAAAATTACGAAAAATTTTATGGCTTTGTAAATTTGTCAAAAACTTTATGCTCTACTGGGGAATAGCTTTTTACAATGAATTGACATCTTAAGACATTTTATGACATTGATTGCTTGAAGTGCTAATAAAAAGCGTTGAAAACTCGTTGAAAAAGCATAGAAAAAAATGCTTTAATGATTGCGGGATAAAAAAGCGTTGGCATTGTTGCAAATGAGTAAAAAAGTAGACACTTCATTTGTGTAGAAGGCTGAAGATGAAAAAAGCTGAATTTGAAGAAAACTGTATTTGAAGTTAACCTCAACATGGAATATTAAATTTCCGTTTTTATCTCAATTTTTACTTATATTCAAATTTTTTATTTTTATTTAGTTTAATTATTGATTTATTTTTATTCTAGTAATTGTTATTATAAATTTAGAATGTTTTGTAATGTTTTTCCATAAAATTCTTCAAGAGTACATAATAAATACATAATAAATAATACATAGTAAAGAAATCAGAATTGAATAAATTTTGCAGCATTTAAATATTTTTCTCAGTTCTAATCTGACTTTTCAAATTGCATTGTATTCTTTCCCATACTGTTCTTCCAGATGCTTGAATTTATTATAAATATTTGTATCTATTATTTTTATAAACTTATTTGCTTATGCAGTTGATAAGCAGTAATGTTATTGCATAAATTAATTAATTAGTTTCCACAAATATATATTATGCACGCCTTCATAGTGTTTTTCTTTTGCACAAGTCATTTATTTTTGATAAACTCATTTGCATAGAAACTAATCACTCATACGCCATGACGCCCCCTTCATACATTTCGCAAAAGATTATAGCAATCAAACAACTGCTTTTGACACACACAAATAGCATAATTCATAAATCTTATTAATTTTTTACATTAATTTATGCAAAGAATAGTTATTAGTTAGACAGGCGTCTGCTGTTGTAACAAATTGTCTTTGCCTACTTGTAGATAATAATATAGTAAATTTGTGTAGTAGACATTTCTACGCCTGCAAAACAAATATATATGAAAGCATGTATGCACATATGTGTGTTCGAATTATTTACCATGTAGCGTAGAACCAATTACACATGCGTCTTTAATAAAACATATTGAAATAATTAGCATTACGTATACGCCATGTGGTCCCCCAATACTGCTTACCTGCGCTTACAGTAAATTTAATTCAATTGAAATGCCATATGTGGCGTATTGTTTGTATGAGAACAAGTAACAATGCGTAGATAATTTTGAAGATCTCTCATATATGGAAATATTCCTTTTGGGGTGTGCATTATTTACTAAATAATTAATTTTTTTTCAACGTAGTAAATTTTTTTTGACTTTTGAAAATGATTTGCAAAAATTAATTAAATAAAAAATATAACTCTTTTCTATTATAGACTCTATTTTTTTTGCAGATAACGATAAAACTGCTTTTCTTTTATTTAAATTTATTACAAATATTTTTTTCTCTTACTTGTGTTAATAAAATGGATTCTTGTAATATATGTACATTATTTTAAAATTTATTTAACGAAATAAAGTAATTATTTTTTATCGTTTTTAATAAATTCGTGCCATCCAGCTTTACTCATTCGTATACCTGCACGAAATTCGACTAGAAAAAGTAAAAATGTTACGTATACGCACTGTGCCTTCCATATGAAAATTTCTGCATTAATTAAAAAACTATTTACAGACTTTTTTGAAACATTTAAGAACTTTTTTATATTAACTTATAATCGAAAAGACTATGAAAGTGGCTAGCAAGGAAATAAATATATAAATTTAAAAAGGAAATAAATATGTAAATTTAAAAAATTTGAAAAATATACAATTTTTATAAAATATTCTATAGCTTGTATATAGAAGAAAGGAAATAAATATATAAATTTAAAAAATTTGAAAATATACAATTTTTATAAATATAATATACAATTTAAAAAAAGTATTTCAACAGGTTAGTTTTTTGCAATTTAGTTTTTAATTTTGATTTTTTATAAATTATTAATTATTAATTAAAATAAAATATTATTTAAAATGTGTAACGGTATATATATTTTCTTATTTGTAATTTTTTTATTTGTTTTAATATTTTTTTTTGGTGTTCTTTTAGATGCATATGGGATGTTATATAACAGCGCTCTCCTATTTTTACTTTTTGTATTATAATTTTTTCTTGTTTATATATTTTTTATATTATTAAGAAAAAATTAATATTTAAAATTTTTAATTTTAATAATTTATTTTAATTTTTTTATTAAGTTAAACAAAATTTAATAATTTTATCAATTTGAAATATTCTTTTTTGAAATTTTAAAGTTTCAGCAGTTATTAATATGAAACATAATATTTAGTCTGATCTTATATATTTTTTAGTATTATTATTATTATTTGTAGAAGCTCTTATTTATTTATTTTAAATATTTTTAAATTATTTCGTGATATAAATTTTAGAATCTTTCTTATATAAATGTTTTTTTTACATATTTTATTTATTTGAAATAAAGTTTAGAATGTTTCTTATACAAATGTTTGTTACATAAATTTTTTGTCTTTTTACTCTTTTCTATATTTATACAATTTATTTATTAAATATATTGGATTTTTTCATGTCTTTATTTTTGTAAATATTTTTTTTTCACTAGTTTTGCGTTAAATCTACTGAAAATCTCGTTTTTTATACATTTTTTAATATTTTTTTTATTTATATTTTGTTATTATCTTTTTTTATTTTTTATTTTAGTATTTTTTTTTAATAATTCAATTTTTAATGCCCACCCTAATCCATTTTTTTATTTTTTTTATTTATATATTGTTATTATCCTTTTTTATTTTTTTTTACATTTTATAGAATATTCTTTTTAATAATTTTAATTCAAATTTTAATGCCCACCCTAATCCATATATGTATGTTGTTTCAAAAATTTGCGAAGCTCAATAACCTTACATATGCTCAATTAAGTAATTTGATGAATTTCATCAGATATTTTTGGTGACAAAACCAATTTGTTATGCCAGGCATAGTTGCAGCAAGTGCAAGCTGATGAAATATGCAGCAAATGTGAGACCAAAGTGCATATCTCTGCAAATATCTACATAGATTGATATAGATAATTGCAACGCAAAGACCATAAATGTAATTGCAAGCAACAGATTTCTTGGCTGTTAGATTTGATTTGAATTTTCTCAGCAGATTTTGAGCTTATTATTGCCAAAATAAATACCAAAATTCTTGAGCTCTGCCACTCTCATGCACTCACAGGCGCCTGATGTAGTATTGTGTGAAATTCGAAAGCTTTCCAAAATACCAAACCAATTTACTATAATATGGTAGATATCTGTTATGTTGCAACATATGCGGTTAAGTTGTAGTTGAGTTTATGCAGTGGAAGTTGCAAGAATTTAAGGTGAATTTATATGAAATATTTATGCATAATAACGCACACTGTTTGCCATACGTAACCCTATTTGCATACCATATTCCCTCGTTCTCTCCCTCTCATTCTCGTTCACTCCTTCTCTCAACCAGCAAATATCACATGACTTATATGTATATAAAATGTGTTATTTTTTTAATAATAATTTCGTAGTTAATCAAAATTCTACTGACCACAGTTTCAAAGTATATATAACATATAATATATATATATATATGTGAGTGTATTATTTTAATGTTTGCCACATCTTGCATAACTCTTACCAATATTTTTCTTAATGACTTCTGACTCTTATTCATGAGTTAGTTGTACACCACAATTGTCAGACACCAACAAATTCTGTAGTAAATAATTCAATGCGTTTATTAACTACAGAATTTGTTTATGCAATGCAATCACATTATCAAATATGTGAAACCAATTTATATAAATTTTTCTCAAATTGCATTTCAATTAAAAATATTTAGAATAACTCAAATTATTAGTTGAGTTGTTATCTTCTGGTATATTTATATATATATTTGGTAGTTTATTAAGAAATTCTAGAATAAAATTTTGAATTGAGGTGTTTTTAATTGAGTGAAATTGGTTTGAGTGCAACTAGCTTGAGGTGAGTGAGCTCGAAATGCTGCCTGACTTCCGAAAAATTTTTAACTACTTTTTATATAAAAACCTAAAAACTTCTTGCTTTTAATAGAAAAAAAATATTTTTTTATTAATTTTTTCCTTATAATTGTTTAGTGTTTTCTTTCTACATGCATACATACATATATAAGTGTCGTTTAAGAACTTTTCACGTTCAGTGCTAATGGTTTGCCAAACAATTTGGCAACATTTGGTTGTAAGGAAGAGGAAATGACTGCAGAAAACTTCGTATAAAAATTAATATTTCGCCTAAATATTACGCAAAAATGACACAAAAATAGTTATAGTAGGCGTGTATGTATCCCAGGCTATTAGTGGGTCGTTATATGTATGTATGTATACCAAATTGGTGTAAATGTGTTGCTAAATGTTTGGTTATTAAATAGAATTATGGCGCCCTCACTGTCACTGAGAGACGTGTAGAGATTTGGTAATGTGTAAATATATATATGTTAGCTGTAAGCAAATGTATAAAATAAAAACTAGTTTGGAAGTAGTGAAATGATCAACTAGTCCGGCAGCCGATATTTTTCAATATATAAGCAATTGCTATTTTTGCACGAAAATAATCTACCAGATAACAATTTTCAGTTTTCAAACGGTAAATATATACATACTTTTACACTAGTCCAAGAAAGGAACAAAATTGTAACTAGTTTATTTGAGAACAAAATTGCAACTAGTTGATTTTGGAACAAAATCATTTTTCTTATTTAAAAAATTATAAAATAAATTAAATAATAATTTTAAAAAATGTTGAACTCTAAGTTAAACTAGTCTCATACTAGTTCGAAACGGCACCAAACTGTAACTAGTTTGTTTTCCATTAAAAATATATTATCTCGAGTTAAAAAAATAATGCTAGCTTAAAATATTTAATAAACAAATTTTTTTAACAATTTTATGCAATTATTTTTTAACTGATATTTTCCCAACTGGTTTGAGTTGTAGTTAAAAATGGTTATTAAATAAGAAGTTTACTCATATGGGTTCGCATGTAAGTAGAAGCATGTTAAGAAAAACCAGAGGTGAGCTTTGTTTTTGTTTTTGGCCTCAACGTAGTTTTGTGGTTTATTTTTGTACAAAAAAAAAGAAAATATTTATCTGATCATTTTTATACAAACATACATACATACATACAAATATTCATTTGTTCGAGATTATATCACTCTTTCAGACATATATATGTACATATATACATTATGATATACACTTAAGCGGTAGCTATTGTTGCCGTAATTTGACAAAAGTTTCTTTATTCTCTTTATGCATACGTATACACAAGCGCATATACATATACATATACTCGTATGTACGATTATCTAACAAAACGTGTATGTGTATATAGTCACATATAGTATATTTTCATTTACACAAATTACAATTTTGTGTGGTTATGTCTTACACATGTTCTTTGTTTCATTCTTCTCCCTCTTCTTCGTGTGTGTTTTGGTTGATTTTCTGTTATCTCTTCTGCTTCATTCATTTCCCAGCGTTTGTTTCATTTTAAGCGTTAGTGCTAAGCTTGTTTTATCATTTTAATTTTTGTAGTTGTTGTTGTTGCTGCATTTTTTCTTCTTACGAAACTTTGTTTTCATGTTTTCATCACTGATTTACACACGTACGTGTGTGTACGTGTGTGTGTGAGATTTTTGACCTTCTTTGTTACTGTTCTATGCATGCTATTGTTGTTGTTGTTGTTGTTGTGCTCCCCTAATGGCATGCTAGAAATTGTAAAACTCTTAAATACTTTGTTCAACATTCATTTGTTATTGTTTTTTGTCTATATTTCGTGGCATACAAATGTGTATGTATGTCATTTTGGTTAAGTGTTGTTGCCGTCGTTCTTGTTGTTGTTGTTTTTACACGCTGCAAATAATGAATGCGAACATATGTTTTACAGCTATTAACTTAATGGTTTTGTAATATGTTTGCTTTGGTGGTGTCGGTGTGTGTGTGTGTGTGTGTGTGTGTGTGCATAATGGCGACAACTACAAATATTGAATTTTGCATACATATATACAGAAATGTATACACTTAGTACAGTTATTTGAATAGAAAGGTGGATTCATATAGGAAAAAGATGTTTGCAAGTACAACGAGTCCGGGTTCGGTTTATTGCTTGGCTTTACTTGGACCTTGCTGGTCTTTCGTGGTGCCAGATTAAAGTTCAATCTAATAAGCATTAAAGTATTCTTGATTTTGGATCTGGGATTGACGATCTTTTAAGTGGGAAAGTCTTTTCGTCATGCTCCGAATCAGTCTTGCAGCTCTTTCGTCAGTCCCTGCTCTACCTCATTCGTAAGACGAATGAAAGTTTGGGAAATCTCATTCACTATTTCGTGGTCTATAGTGTCCTTGTGGTCGGAAACCCGGTTATCCACTTCCTCCCTGTTGCTAAATACTTTATCTGACGAAATATTAGGTAAAGTAAAAAGTTCGTTCGGTTTTTATCTAAGAGGTGTCGTTATTGTCCATAGTACTAGTGTTACGTGTCGCATCATGTCATACTATACGGCGCTGAAAACGTGTTTATTCGCGCTAAAAGTTTGTCTTTGACAGTTTTCCGTTCGATTGAGTCAGTACGTTGTGAGCGCTCGTCAAAGATGGACACCAGCAAAGAGAAAATTCGCCATATTTTACAATTTTTCTTCGATCAAGGCGAAAAAGCAGCCAAAGCGGCTGGAACCATTTGCATAATCTTGGATTCAAAAACAAGCTCGATGTTTGGGTGCCACACGAACTAACGCTAAAAAAACATGATGGACCGAATTTCCATCTGCGAATCGCAACGAAATCGACCAATTTCTAAAGTCAAGTGAAATCGGTCATGGTCGAAACGCGGTGAGCCGGCGGAAACGGTGGCCAAGCTAGGCTTGACGGCAGGAAGGTTTTGCTGTGTGTGTCTGGTGGGATTGGCAAGGAATCATCTACTACGAGCTGCTCTCCTATGGCCAAACGCTCAATTTGGCCCTCCACTGCCAACAACTGGACCGCTTGAAGGCAGTACTCATCCAGAAGATGCCATCTTTGATCAACAGACGCCGAATTGTGTTCCATCAGGACAACGCCAGGCCACATACATCTTTGGTGATGCGCCAGAAGCTCCAGGAGCTCGAATGGGAGGTCGTAATGCATCCACCTTATAGTCCGGAACTGGCACCAAGTGATTACCATCTTTTCCTGTCCATGGCGAACGCGCTTAATGGTGAGAAGTTGGCCTCAAGAGAGGCCTGTGAAAATTGGCTCACCGAGTTTTTTGCCAATAGGAACGCAGCCTTCTACGAGAGGAGTATAATGAAGTTGGCATCTCGTTGGCAACAAGTTTATGAACAACACGGCGCATACTAGACTTAAATCGGACAAATGTAGACAAAGTTATCATATTTTGAAAACTCAATAAAAACCGAACGAACTGTTTGCTTGACCTAAGATTAAATTTATGCTGATTTTGTATATTTTGCACAACTAGAGGAACTCTAGAGCGGCTTTCACGCCTTGGAATTTTTCTCACTTCCGCACCCGGTCCATATGCTAGGCATTCACTTGCTCGGAGTGGGTTCAGAAAGTGAAAGATGTCTCTGGATGACCTGGGTGGGGGATACTAGTCACTACAACACAGATGAGAGCTTATGGAGAGTCTGAGTCGCGGGGTGGCACGTCCACTTTTGACTAGAAAAGTTTATCGCGGAAATCACTGGAGGGAATTTGAAAGAATATTATGCTTATAATTGCCATACTCTAGTGTGAATACGAATATGAATGCAATCGGATAGCGAATTCGATCCAAAAAGCGCGTATATAACGCATAGATCAAGGGAACTCAAACATTTGTTAGGTATTTTACTTTTAATGAGGATTAGACTGATACCAAAAATGTCTGATATAGTTCTAGAAATATACCAACGCAAGATGCTGGGATGCTTCGTGGGAAATAGAAATAGTTTGCAATTGCTAATCATCAACTCTACATATTTTAATATGTTTTTTGTGAACATACCAATAAATGTATATTTTCAATTAATTAGTTGGCATATTTATTTGCAAATTTCATTAATTACTAACTCGAAATGAATGTTGTTAATTGTTAGTAGGCAAAGAATTATGATTAATTTACGCGTAATAATTTTTGTTCAATTAAATATATAAATATATATAACTAGAGAAAAACAAATTACGTATACGCCACGGCATGCTGCGTATATCGAAAAATATGTGTGTATATATTTTATATATATTTATCTGCCCTTGCAGACCATTAAAAGTGGTTAAATAAAAATTAATATTAATTAACACATACACACACACACACACACAGCAAATACACTCAAATATACACATGTATACCCCAAAAGCAATGCGAAAAATCTGTTGCCAATATAAAAACCAACAATATTCGAGTGGTTGCAAGCAAATACTTGACACAGTTGGCTTTAACCGTTAGCATTTAATCTGTTCTGCTTCTGTTACTGTGTCTGTTTTTCGTTTATTTTTTTGCATTTCATGCGTTAGCTTTTGCTGCGCTGCCGGCTGCTGTTTCACTTGTGTGGGTGTGAAAATGTGTGTGTGTGTGCGTGCGCATAAATAAGCGCATAAATGTTAATACAATTAATTAATTGCCAGCATTAATTCAATTCACGCCAAATGAAATGCAAATAAAGCAGACGGCAGTGGGCGTCAGGCAGTAGGCGATTGTATATTAACAAGTGTTTATTTATAATATAAGCAGAGGCAAACAGTTATGCATGTGTGTGTGTATTAGGATGGTACTCTGTGTATTAAGTGGTGTTTTTGCTTAGTTTTTTTATATTTTTATTATTATTATTATTATTTTATTATTGTTATTATTGAAACATGAATATATTTTGAAATTTTAATAATTCTAAAATTTTTTTTAATTTAATTTAATTCCAATTAAAATTTTATTTTAATGTTTTAAGAAAATTTTATTTTATTATGATTTTGATATCCATTATTTTAATTTCGTTGTTTCTATTAAATAAGTTTTTATGAAAAGATGGTTTAAGCTATTTTTAAAATTATTTTAAAATTAAAAAAAAAAAATAAATTTAGTATTTTAGTTTTTATGGAACTGTTTCAGACCATATATTTTTTGGAAATAGTGAAAAAATTACAACAATAGTTTTGGACGGTAGAAGTTATTTTTTTATTTTTATTTTGTTCAGGTACATGACATTTTTCTTAATTGGGATAGTTGAGAAATTTTTGCTTCTTTAAATTTTATGTAAAAAATTTATTGTAAAATATCAATTAAAATTATTCCCTAATATCTTTATTGAAAATCTCTAGAGTATTATTATTACGTTATTCGTAAATATCTAATTTTAAAAAATTTTTTTTTTTAACTTAAACATATATTTTTTTTAATTTTAACAAAAATCTATTTATGTTTTTTTTGCATATTTTCACATTAAATTTATTTAAATTGTTATATTAATTTTTTAAATTAATTTAATTTTTTTATATATTAATATTTCATAATATGCCAAATGCACCCTTACATTCAAATATGAGAGTTTATTTATTTGCGCACACAGAAAGTGCATAATTCTATTCGAAATAATATGCACTGAACAGAAGAAGTACATACAATTTCCATACATTTTTTTCCCTTTATTTAAATAAATTATTTATAAATTACTTTGCTCTAATTAACACACGCTCACATCATACACACATTTATGCTTATTTATTGGGTTTGATTAAGTGCTAATATTTATGCATTAATTAACTGAGATTTCCACTAATTTCTTTACACAAATGTGGCAATCCAGTTTTAGTTTATATAATTATAAGAACAAACAAATGAACGCCAAACAACGTAAAATACAAATCACCAAATCAAGAGTTGCACAAATAGGCACGTTAATTAAAGAAAAATAAATCTGAGTGCAAGCTAAGGCAAATGAATGAATGGCAAGCGAAATGTATGCAAACGAGGTTTACCAAAGTGTGTGTGCATGTACATACAATACTATGTGTGTGTGTGTGTGTGTGGTGCGTGATAATCAGCACGGCACTTTGTATGCTCCATTTGTGCTAAGTTATCCTGGTGGCGCAAGTGCAACGCATATATTTCAGCCAAAGCACATTACAGACCGTTGGTCGTTAATTCGTATGTGTGTGTGTGTGAGTGTGTGTGATAGTGTGTATTTTGTATTTGTAGCGTTAAACAAGCAAAATGCGCATTTCAAATGAGCTGATACGCTTGTGAAGTGCACTAACATCTACATACATACGTAAATATGCTCATAAATACATACAAACGTTACATATATACTTACAAACATAGCTAAATACATATACCTATACATCCCTCCAACATTCAATCACACTTTTGTGTACATACACGTATACATATATACCATATGTGGTATATGTACATTCACGCATATGTATTTACTTTCACATTTATGCATGCATGTGTGTGGCTAAAAATTTTACAATTTCTAACAACAGCAACAACAACAACGCACTCTTTAATTGCCATTCGTTGGCTGCCTGCTTGTTGTCGCTAAACATTTGCGCCCGCCATGGCGTATACGTAACTTTGTGGTTTATTTGAAATTTCGTTCGCCGCGTGGCTCGTTGTTACAGTTGTAGGTATGTGTGTGTGTGTGTTGACTTTGGCGACAAGCGTTCACAGTTAGGCGTTACAAACTTTTATGTGTGTATATTTGTTGTTGTTGTTATTCTGGTTTTGCTTTTGCTTTATTTTCGACTCCTTTCAGTCAGTCATGCTGCTTAATGCCAATTGAATTTGTTGCTGCTGTTGTTGTTTAGAGTTTTAGTCGTTGACTCTATTTGTAGCCATTATGCACGTTGATTTATGTATATGCCATGCTATCTATAAACTTACACATGTACATATATGCATACATACAATGTGCATACATTAATAATGAGTGTGTGTTTGTATGCGTTGTGTCCATGGAAAGAAAGAAAGAGCGTTAGGGCTTCGAAAAGGGTTGTCAAAATTAAAAAAAAATTATAAATATAATTTAAAAAACAATAACTAATGTAATAAATATGTTAATAAAAAATATATTTACCTATAATAAAATAAAGAATAAATTTATATTTTATTATCTTATTTAATTTTAAATTTTAATTGTATTTAAAAAAATTTTTAACTTTTATTAATTAATATTTAATTTTAATAATCACCTTTAACAATTAAGTTTTGACTTTTTCTTTTTAAAATTTTTTAATTCCTAATTTTCAACATTTAATGTTGTTTGTTTTCGGTTTTCAAATACTAGTAATCAATTCTCAATTTCTAATTATAAAACTCTAAACATCAGTCTCTTAACTTTTTAAATTTTTTTAAATGTTTTTAATTTTTGATCACTAGTTTTATAGTTTTTATTTTCTGTTTTTTTTATTATATTATATTTAATTTTTAAATTTTGGTAATTTGTAAATTTTTAATAATTTAATTAAAACTTCTAATTAATTTTGCACCTTTTTTAAATAAACTTTAAGTATTTAATTTAAAGGTTATACAATCTTTATGGTTTTTTTTAATTTTAATATATATATTGTTAATTTTTAAACTTTGAATTTCAATACTAAATTTTTATTTTTTAACATTTTGTTTTATATTTTATTTATAATGTTAAATCTAAGATTTTAATTTTGAATAGTTTTGCTGCGTAACCCTTAAGAGGTCACGATAGTTAAAATACATTTTCAAAAAACTAATTAGCATATTAATGGCTCCGGTCACGACGCTGTTTATAAACTCATTGAAACCCAAAAACCGGTTGACCTAAAAAAGCTGAAAGCAAGTATTTTCAATTTTTACTCACTCATATATATCTACTCACCATTTTCAGACGTTTGTTAATATTTGTCACTATCACATCGGCGAAATTCAAACAGTTTGTGTCTGTGAGCAATGCAATGCAATTTCAGGCAATGTTTGGCTAAACTTTTCAATTTCACGTTCAGAACTTTTTTGCAGTTGTTTTAGTGGTTTCTCGTTGGCTGGACCAACCCTTTGCACACAAATAGCAATTTATTTAAGCGCTTTGGCCAGCAATATAATTGCCTGTGTGTTTCGGTCGAAGTTTTTTGTTGTCTGTTTTCATACGAACGATGCAAGAGCATTTGAAAGGCTTTGCGTGCATATTTTTTAGCATTTCACATAAATCGATAGATAAAATGAAATGAATTTTAAATGTATTTTAAGTGCTTGATAAATGGTGAGTGCAATTGTGAATACTGCGATCCTTTAATTGAGCTCAATTAAAGTTTCGGGCGCTAAAGCGCTTAAATCGGAGATAAAGTAAAATAAAATAAAATAAAATAAAATAAAATAAAATAAAATAAAAAAAATTAAGTAAATAAAATAAAACAAACTAAAGTGAGTAAAATAAAATAAAATAAAATAAAATAAAATAAAATAAAATAAAATTAAAATAAAATAAAATAAAATAAAATAAAATAAAATAAAATAAAATAAAATAAAATAAAATAAAATAAAATAAAATAAAATAAAATAAAATAAAATAAAATAAAATAAAATAAAATAAAATAAAATAAAATAAAATAAAATAAAATGAATTAAAATAAAATAAAATAAAATAAAATAAAATAAAATAAAATAAAATAAAATAAAATAAAATAAAATAAAATAAAATAAAATAAAATAAAATAAAATAAAATAAAATAAAATAAAATAAAATAAAATAAAATAAAGTAAAATAAAATAAAATAAAATAAAATAAAATTAAAATAAAATAAAATAAAATAAAATAAAATAAAATAAAATAAAATAAAATAAAATAAAATAAAATAAAATAAAATAAAATAAAATAAAATAAAATAAAATAAAATAAAATAAAATAAAATAAAGTAAAATAAAATAAAATAAAATAAAATAAAATAAAATAAAATAAAATAAAATAAAATAAAATAAAATAAAATAAAATAAAATAAAATAAAATAAAATAAAATTAAAATAAAATAAAATAAAATAAAATAAAATAAAATAAAATAAAATAAAATAAAATAAAATAAAATAAAATAAAATAAAATAAAATAAAATAAAATAAAATAAAATAAAATAAAATAAAATAAAATAAAATAAAATAAAATAAAATAAAATAAAATAAAATAAAATAAAATAAAGTAAAATAAAATAAAATAAAATAAAATAAAATAAAATAAAATAAAATAAAATAAAATAAAATAAAATAAAATAAAATAAAATAAAATAAAATAAAATAAAATAAAATAAAATAAAATAAAATGAATTAAAATAAAATAAAATAAAATAAAATAAAATAAAATAAAATAAAATAAAATAAAATAAAATAAAATAAAATAAAATAAAATAAAATAAAATAAAATAAAATAAAATAAAATAAAATAAAATAAAATAAAATAAAATAAAATAAAATAAAATAAAATAAAATAAAATAAAATAAAATAAAATAAAATAAAATAAAATAAAATAAAATAAAATAAAATAAAATAAAATAAAATAAAATAAAATAAAATAAAATAAAATAAAATAAAATAAAATAAAATGAAATAAAATAAAATAAAATAAAATAAAGTAAAATGAATTAAAATAAAATAAAATAAAATAAAATAAAATAAAATAAAATAAAATAAAATAAAATAAAATAAAATAAAATAAAATAAAATAAAATAAAATAAAATAAAATAAAATAAAATAAAATAAAATAAAATAAAATAAAATAAAATAAAATAAAATAAAATAAAATAAAATAAAATAAAATAAAATAAAATAAAATAAAATAAAATAAAATAAAATAAAATAAAATAAAATAAAATAAAATAAAATAAAATAAAATAAAATAAAATAAAATAAAATAAAATAAAATAAAATAAAATAAAATAAAATAAAATAAAATAAAATAAAATAAAATAAAATAAAATAAAATAAAATAAAATAAAATAAAATAAAATAAAATAAAATAAAATAAAATAAAATAAAATAAAATAAAATAAAATAAAATAAAATAAAATAAAATAAAATAAAATAAAATAAAAATAAAATAAAATAAAATAAAATAAAATAAAATAAAACAAAATAAAAAAATAAAATTAAATTAATTAAATAAAATAAAACGGGATAGAGTAACGAAAGTTGTTGGCTAACGCTTGCATAACACTTTCTTTTAGAAACATTTACGAAGGTCATTTGCTTTATCATTTTGCTTACTACAATAAATACCAGGAAATAATAGCATATTTCACATGTTAATTAACAGAGCGAAATTGGTAATAATTGCCTACTGTTATGTGGTATACCGTTAATAAACTCATTTCGGGCAAATTATTTATTGAAAATTGAGGAAACTATGATGTATGTAAATACATATATGCATCATTGTGGAGGGATTTATATACAGTGCATGCCTATGTAAGTAATGAAGGTAATTAATATTCAATAATATACGATAAAATTGTTGATATGAATGCGAGTAGTGAATGTTTCCAATCAGCATACATTACAAATAAAGGAGTAGAAGTTCATAGAAGTATTAATGATGATCTGTCGTGCTCGTCTATATGAATTGGTTGAGAATTTGCTTTCGCTTAGGTTTTAGTTTTCTTTTTAACAGTAAAGTTTTTTTTTATAAATTACGATTGGAACGGAGAGGTGAGCTGGAAAAATGCTTGTCTCGAATTAGGCTCTATATTTTCTAAATTTTATAAGAAACTAATTTGCAATGCAAATTCTTTGTGATAAATTTTTAACTCAAAAATGTTGCCTACATTTAGGCCTAATTTAGCAAAGTCGCAGACCTCTTTTTTAATTATTATAAATATCAAAATAGTAATTTTGGAAAACTCTTGCAACGTCTATTGGGTGCCCTTTTAATATTATATTGTTAAATTCTTACAGACAGGAAGATTTAATTCTACTTAACCCTGCCATGTACCTATGTCCGAAATAATCAGCAGCACTAATGAAATATATACCAATATGTATATGCATGTATTTGGGCAATATTAATTTACTTGTAACTTAACAAATGTATATATTTTATATTACAATATCACTAAGACTATTTGCGCCAATCTACAAGTTATGATAATATCCAATGCCACTGTTAATTGTATAGACTGTAATATAGCTACATATGTGTACAATACATATATATATACATAGTTACACCATATGTATGTATGCATGTAATTACATAAATATACATATGCAATTCTAACGGTGCTAATGTTGGTTATTGCGGTAATTGTGGTCACAATGAACACTATGAAATGTATATTGTAAACTATAGTCATGTGGTATGTATATATGTATGTACATACATGAGTATATGTATTTGCTAATGAGCTTGATTATAGCTTGAATGATAATTATTGCATTGGATAATGTTGATAATGATGTGTTGATGATGTTGGCTACTACATATAATATAAAGCCAACGATGTATGTATGTGTGTATATATGTAAGCATATTATTTGAGCAATTTGTTCGTTCTGGTTGTTGTTATTGTTGCTGCTGCTGCTTACGCTCTGCATCTACTCATTAGTTTTGCTCCGTTGATGGCATTAAACGCTTTCGGTTTGCATTAAATTTACATATTGTCACCAGTTATGCGGCTACTGATTGCTACTGTTGGTATTTTGCTGTAATTGTGTTTATTTATTTTATAAAACAACAAGTTGGTAATATTACATGTATGTATGTTTGTTATAACAGTAATTGGTAAATATATCGCTGACTGTTTTACTTGCTGACTTGCAACTTACAACAAATCTGCTGATAACGGCATATTTACCGCTTTTGCTTATCAGTTCATTTTTCACACACTATTGCGTACTTAATTCGCGTGCGTTTATCGTTGTTGTTGTTGGTGGTGTTAACATATATGTTGATGCGGGTGCTTATGAGTGGTATCGTGGAGCGTCAGATAACTTCAGAGTGTGGCTTAAAATGTGTTCTCAAAGTTATAAAAATATTTCTTTAATTTAATGAAGAAAATTCTTTAACTAAACGTTTCATATCTTTGATTAGCAAACAATTTAAAAACAAAAAAATTTTGGAAATATTCAAAAAAAAATAAAACAAACTAAAAAAGTTAATAATTATAAAAAAAAATTAATAAGTATTGAAAAAGTAAAAATAATAAAATTAGGAATCAAAATATAAATTAATTAATTCAATTTTAACCAGTTTCCTTGATACCGTAGAAGTTCTCTCGAAGAACTTTGTAAAAATAATTAAAATAATTTAATTTAATATAATTTAATTTAATTAAATTTAGTATAATTTTATCTCGTAGGATTTTGTAGAAATAATTTATATAGTTTTAATTAATTTAATTTAATATAATTTTATTTACCTATTTTTGTATATTAAATTTAATTTAATTTCATTTTTTTATATTTTATTTTATTTTAGTTTAGTTTTATTTGTTTTATTTGTTTTATTAAATTTATAATTATATTTAATAATAATTTTTTATAATATATTTTATTTTGTTTTAATATGTTTTATTGATTTATTTAATTTAATTTAATTTCCTTTTTTATTTTATTTTATTTCACTTTATTTTTATTTGATTTTAGTTTCTTTATTTTATATATATTTAATTTAATTTATAATTTAATTTAATATTATTTTTTTATAATGTTATTTTATTCTATTTTATTTTCTTATAATATATTTTATGTCCTTTTGTTTTAGCATATTTTATTATTTATTATTGCATTTCATGTTATTTTTTATTTATTAAATTTTTTATTATTTTTTATATCACTTTATTTTATATTTTATTTTATATTTTATTTTATATTTTATTTTGTTTGACCTCCAATAGAAAACGATACTGTTTACAAATGTCTGCTGGCTTAAGATACATAAAACATTTCTTTTTTGCAAAAAGGGGATGTTCATAAGTAACAAATATTTCCTGGTGCAAATTTATGCCCATAATTAAAAATTCCGCTAGCACAGTACCTTGCCAGAGATATGCCCATAGGTAAGTTTCATGGAAAACGAGACTGCCGAGAAGTAACAAATTCTGCTGGGACAATATTTAGTAAGTAATAGGTGTGTCCCATAGAAAACTATGCTGTTCATAAGTAAAAAATTCTTGCCAACTACCATATCTTGTCAGAAAATCATTAAAGGTATGTCCCTTGAAAAATGAGACAACTCAAGAGTAACGAAATGTGGTCATACCACCTCTTTCCTTTGTCAGAGATACATAATAGCGCTGTCCCAAAGAAAACGAAACTGCGTGAAAACATTTTTGTTCTTTGATAGCAATTATCCTATGCCAGAGGCACATAGTAGATATGTCCCATGGAAAACGAGACTGTTCACTACCTATGTTTTCTGTTGTGGCAGCATTCTAGCTTTGGCGGCTCAGTTTTTTCACTGACTAATAATTTGTTTTTTCGTTTTTCACATATTTTAAATGTTATATAAATCATGTTTGAGTTTCAAAAATATTTTTTATTTTATTTTTTTAATATATGTGTTTATGCAAAAAAGCTTATGGCCACTGAGGAATACATTTATTTTTATATTTTCTTTCATTTATTCACTTCTCATTTGCAATCATTTACAATGATTTTGATTTATTTCATTTTTATGTCCATCCTTTTTTACTATCATGCGAATTATCATTTATGCATATTACAGTTAGATTACAAAAATTTTTTTTACACATTTTGTTATGAATAAATTTATTTGTTGTCTTTTTTTCTTCTTGTAAATGCAAATCTATTTATATAATTTATTTGTTATTGAACTCACTATTTATCTGCTCATTTTGTTCATTTGTCAATTTTGTTTGTTTTATCCATCCTTTTTGTTTACTACCCTTCAAGCTATTTTGCTTTTCATTCGTCCTTTTGCAGCTAAAGGGATTTAATTTGAGTGTGTTTGTGTTTATGTGTGTGTATGTGTGTGTGTGTGTGTATTTGTGCTTAAAACTGCGATTGTTTTGCCTTGCAAATGAGCATCTTTGAAATAATCGTATAATAGCTTAAATTTATTATTGTTTTCCTTTTTCATTGTGTGTGTTTGTAGTGTAAATTTGTGACAGATTTGTATATTTGTATAGATAGCTATTTTATGATAATCTCAACGAGCCTTGGCCATTTTAATAGGCGTAATTCGTTTTTGTCTCTAATTTGATCTTATAAAGTCAATTTATTACTTGTTGTTTGTGTATTGTATAATTAAATGAAATTTAAAGGCAGGCAGAAGAAGATTTGGTGTTGTTGGTAGATCGATATATAGTGGGATGGAGAACCAAATAAACTGTCTACCTCTGGCTTTACCTGGGTAGATAGAGGGTTTCAAGGTGTGTTTTGAGAGGGCGGACCAACAGAGGTCTTCCTACTGCCCGGTTAACCTATCCTACCTTAATCTAATCTAATCTAACGATCTTACTAGTTTTATAGCTAATGAAAGCTTCTTCTTTTACTCGTTCTGCGCCAGTTGAACATACGAAGCTCAGCGGGATCCTTCCCTGCCTAACCCTTCCATCAGACTTGAGGACTTCTTTTTCCTCTGCTTCCACCTGTGGTTACTGCGTAGGTTACTTACAGAGCTGCAGTATTTTCGCCCACACGGACTATGTGACCTAGTCAGGGTAAAGGCTGTTTCTTAATACGTCTCGTCGCACTATCATCTGCAGTACCCATACCTAGAAGAGCCTAAATCGGTGACACACGCTCTCTTTTATGGCTGTTTGCCTGTGTCTCCGATGAGGATCCAAGATTGAGAACTCGATTTTGTCTTGCAGCATTAACTGCAGACACAGTAGCTAGACTATATCCTTTTACACTTCTTTTGTTAGTTGGAAACACATCGAGATGTACATTATAAAGCTCGGAAAGCGGAGTCTTTACAATTCTCCTGCGCTGTCAAGTATTTTTCTGAAGTTTTCAAATATTTTTTTAGTCTGACTGAGGCACTGTGTGGTGCGAAGGGCACATAGTAGACTGGGTTGGTGTGAAAATATTTTTCAACAGACTTTCAAGGTCCATACAACAATTTTTCCAAAAAAAAAAAAAAAAAAAAAAAAACAAATTTAGCAGCCAAACTGGCAATCCCTTGTGATTTCTGTATAAATACAATGTGTTTTTTTAGTAGAAAATAATTTTCATTTTTATTTTTTGGTGTTAAAAATGTATCTAAGAAATGAAAAATCCTAAATAAATAGAAATATTGTGTATCTGACTGACGTAAGCTAAATTTAATAGCTTAAATTCACTGCAAATAATTGCTGCCTTATATCATATACTCGTATATATATTATATAATATATAAATTCAATTTCTTTCTTTCATTTTTTCTAATTTTCATTTTCATGTTATTCAATACTTTGTAAATACTTTAAGTATTATTTTTTTTGGATTTTTTTGGGTCAAGGATAAGTTACATATTTGCCAACCAGCTACCACTGCTGCACGCACATAACAGTCAACAACATATAAAAAGAGAATATACATATATTATAGAGTTATATGTATGTATGTATGTATGTGTAGAAACTAAGATATGCGGGTTTCAAAAGAAAATACCACAACAAACGAAGTAAATATATGCAACAAATGGTAGTAAAATTGAATGTAAAGAACAAAACTAATAATCAAAGTAAATAAAAATGGGTATCGATTTTCTTAAGAACAATAAAAACCAATGAGGGCGAAAGTGAGGCCAATGAGTGTATATACTATATATCTCTATATATATATTGTATATGTCCGGCAGAGAAACTTCAAATTAGTCGGAAAATATGTGATTTCTACTAGAATTTACCGACTAACATCTAACTGGTTGAAAAAAACACTAATTTACAACTAGAAGGCTCTGACTGTAATCTAACTAGTTAGTAAAATACCAGTTTACTACTAGAAACTACTGATTGACATCGAACTTGTTGAAAATACCAGTTTTTTTATTAGAATTAAAAATGATTAAGAACTAACTAGTTGAAAAATAACTTTACTTCTACAATAGAACATAATGATTAAAGTCCGACTAGTCGAAAACACCATTTCACTACTAGAAACTACAGACTAAAATCTAATTAGTGGGAAAAGCACTAGTTTACCAATAGAATCTACTGTCTAATATCTGTTTGATTAGAAAAATACCAGATTGTTGCTAGAATTCACTGATTTTTTTGTTTTATAAATCTATAAGGCTCGGTTGTTGGTTGGAAAAGCTGAATAAACGAAAGCTGAAGAAAAGTTGCTGATAGAAAATTCATTCACTGTTATAATATATTTTTTTTAAATTCCTTTTGATACAAAGAAAAATTTTATTCTGGTTAAAAATGAACTAGTTACATTTCGGTTTATTTTGGACTAGTATGTGACTATGAATCTAAGCTGAAAATTGTATTGTATTACTAAGCCCGTTTTAAAAATGACAGATGCCGCAGATGGATTTATTTGGTAGACTAGTTTCAAACTGGTTTTGAACTAGTTCATTTGACAACGGCATATCTCGGGAAAGAAATTGAAAATGTACCAAAATTTATATTTACTCATATGTATATGTATATGTACATACACTTACTATTATATGCATAATACATTTTGTCTTTGCAGATATATATATCTATATATACCTATATTGTATATATATTGGATGAGTGCATAAGTTCGTGCCCGATTTCAAGTGCAAACTAAAATTGAAATTTTTTGAAAAAAGCTCTTTTATTAATCAATTATGTATTCGCCATCATGTTCGGCAATCCACTCCCAACGTTCAATCAATTTACGAATGCCTGATTCATAGAAATCGCGCGGTTTCTCGTTGAAAAAGGTGTCAAGGTGGTTTTTGACGTCTTCCATAGTTTTAAATTTTTTTCCATTCAAATTGTTCTGCAGCGATCGAAACAAATGATAATCAGAAGGTGCAATGTCGGGTGAATATGGGGGATGCGGCATGATTTCCCAATTCATCTCCTTCAGTTTGACCAGGGTCGGTTTTGCAACATGTGGCCTGGCGTTGTCATGATGGAAAAGAACTCCTTTGCGATTGGCCAAAATCGGACGTTTTTCATCAATTGCTTTCTTCAATTCGACCAATTGCTGACAATACTTGTTGGCAGTGATCGTTTCTCCAGCTGGCAAGAGCTCAAAATAGATCACGCCTCGGATATCCCACCAAATGCACAGCAGTACCTTCATCGGATGCAATCCACCTTTCGACATCTGTTCCGCCCCTTCGTGTGCCTGTTTCCATGTTCTTTTGCATTGAACATTGTTGTACAGGACCCATTTTTCATCACCAGTCACGAGCCGATCCAAAAAAGGTTCGTTTTTGATCCGTCGAAGCAAAGAAATTACTGTTGACATACGGTCCACTTTGTTTTTTTCACTCAACTGATGTGGCACCCATGTATCGAGCTTCAAAGTGTACCCAACCTTTTTTAAACGACGAAACGCAGTTGATTTGTTGACGTTCAATTCACTGGCAACCTCTTCCGTCGAAATACGTGAGTTATTCGCAACTAAAGTCCTTAGAACATCGTCATCAAGCTCAGAAGGCCGTCCACTGCGAGGTTGATCTTCGAGGTTAAAATCTCCAGAACGAAATTTCGCGAACCATTTCTTTACTGTGCGGAGTGCTGGAGCACGGTCCAAATAAACTTCGCGAATATCTTTAGTTGCAGCGCCCACTGTTTTTCCTTTGCGGAATTCGTATAACATAATATGACGCATTGATCTTTTTCGTTGTTCATCTTCCATGCGTCTTTTCACTAAGCAACTCAAATCAAAATGAAGTTATTTTATGCTTGATTTACAGTTCGGACTGTCACCTTTCCAACGATATATAATATGTATGGTATATATTTCTTTCACGAGCGCCACTCTCAAACGATTCGTACGGCATCCAGCGGAATCGGGCACGAACTTATGCACTCATCCAATATAACCATTAACCTAAAAAGAGTATGAGCAAGAGTAGCGTGTAGTTGGTTTATGAATTATTTACATACTTAATATATACATAAGTTGTCTACGCTATGCGCATTAATATTTATTTCATTTGTGTCGCCAAATTCTTTTCTTGGCACATATAGTGGATAATATACATATACATATGTACCTACATAGTTGTTGTTATTGTATAAATGAAATAAGTTGGTAATATGCGGAAATTGTTTCTAAGAATAAATATGCATTTAACTTTATGCGCATTTCGTTGACATTGTTTGGCAAGTATATATATATATATATATGTATAAACGATTATGCGGAATCTCATTATTAAACAATTGCCATATTTTTGGTGATATTCCTTTGGATTTGGACAATACACTGCTCCGAATGAACTTGCTAAAAACTATTTTGAAACTAGTGTACCAAACAAGATCAACTATTCAGCCAACTGCCTCTATTATACAAGTTAAAAACTATCAGTTTTCGCTCAGAAATATACTAGTTCAAAAAGAACTGAAATATGACTAGTTTCTTTTTGAAGGAAAATGGTTTTTCTGCTCACGTTTGCATTACGAAATGAAATAAATCAAGTTATTTGAATTCTTTGAATTAGAAAATAATAATAATTCGTTAATTTTACCTGACTTATAAAATTTTTTTGCTTTTTTATACGAGAAAAAATATTGCGCATACAAAATAACCGAAACTTTGATTAGATTTGAAATCGAATGTTCTGCAAGCTATCGATTGTCAGTTTCTGTACAGAATTATACCAGTCTTATACTAATGCGAAATGGATTGGAATTAAACTAGTTTATTTTTGGAGTAAAATAGTTTTTCTGCTTATTACGCATTCCGAAATGAAATAAAACAATTTTCAAAAATTCAAAATTGAAAAAAATTATAATAATGCAAAATTGTTGGAGCTACATATATAAATTTTTTAGTTTTTTGTATAGAAAAAAATTTTAATAGCAGTGAAAAACAGATTTTTGCTACTAAAAACATGTGAAAATGAACTTTATAAAAATTTAAATGAATTTTTAAAACTTGAATATTTGTTAGTTTAAATGTAATATTTTCGATTAAAAAAAAGAATTAATCAATTTATGAGAACTCAAACTAGTCTTTTGAGATTTTTAATATTTTATACACATATAATTATATATATATATTTATATGGTAAATACTTTTGGTTTGCTAAAAAAGTATTTTTGTTTAGGTTTAAAAGCATTACAATTTTTTTATTTTAAATTTATAATATTTGAAGATTAATTTTGAAAATTTTTTAAATTTTTTAAATAGAAATTAAAATTGAAATTTTTCAATTTTTGTCAATTAAAAATTTAATTACATTTTTTTTTTAAATATTCCTTTTTGAATATTGTAAATATTGAAAAGAAAACTCAATAAAATATTTTTGCTTTGGTTTAAGAGTATTACTTTTTTTTTTAATTTATAATTTTTGTAGATTAATTTTAAAATATTTTTACGTATTTTAAATTTAAAATTTTTTTAATTTTTGTTAATTAAAAATTTAATTACATTTTTTTTTTTAAAAATATTCCTTTTTGAATAATGTAAGTATCGAAACAAAAAAAAAAAACTCAAAAATTGTGCACCTAGTTATGCACGAAAGTATATACATATATATATATAAATACAATAAAATTGTGAGCAGATGTGGAGCGTGTGTAAAAAAAAATATACATATATGTATATAACTTAACGCATGATTTCCTTTAATAAATTACTAGTTTGGCTTCCTTTTTCTTCATATACTATAATAAATCGTTTTAACCACCTAAAAATATGCTACACTCCACGTGCTTGAAGCGAAAAAAGTTATATTCATATTAAGACTTTACAAGTTAGGACGTATCATTAGTGTTTCGTGCCTACACATACATATAATATATTTTATATGCTCACATTTGTATATATATAATATATATTATATTATATGCTCAAAGAAAAAGGTATTTGACACTGTTTCGCACGTTTGACTTTTCAACACTTTCGCTGTCAAGACACACAAGGCGCAACAAAACTTTTGCCTCAAATCCTGTGCATACTTTAAAATTTATAACTTAGAGGTTGTTGCTCTCTTGAGAACACATTTTGTGGGTGTGTAAGGAATATTTTTTTGTAGTTAAAAGAAATCGCTTTCATTTTTGTTTTCCTATATTTATTTAAATTATACAACGTGTGCGCTATGATTAATACCTGGGGAATATGTTTCAAGGCATTGCTTCCATTCTATTGCTTCCTTTGTAGTAATGTCTTAGAATTAGGCGATAATATACATATAATTAAGTTTTTTATATGATTGGATTATAAATTTTGTTTTATTCTATTTTATTTTATTTCAATTAATTTAATTTTATTTTTATTTATTTGTATATAATTTGTTTTATATTATTTTATTTTATTTAATTTTACTTTATTTTATTATATTTCATTTTTTTAATTTGTTTTTATTTTACTTTATTTTATTTTATTTCAATTTTTTATTTTATTATATTTTATTTTTTTTTATTTTACAACTTTGTTTGAAATTCTGTTTATTTTAGATAATATTTATATCCATTTATTTTTTGTTTTTTTATTTGATGTGTGTAATCTCACATTACAGTAATTTAGCACATATATGCCCTAAGCTATTTCTTACATTAAAAAAGAAACCCTCCTTAAATAAGTGTGGTATGAGGCAACTGCTGTCTTATTTGCTAATTAATGTAGCACAACTTTTAACTGTAATTGAGCTGTATTTATCTAACTTAAATTACATACGCATATGTGTAGTTTATTTATTTTTTCCTGCTGTTAAGAATTTTTTCTATTAAAGTGGCTTGAAATACGAGCTTTTCATTTGGTTTCTAGGGAAAAAGTAAAAAATTACTTATAAAAAGTTAATCGCTTATTATTCAAAGATTTCACTAGAAAATGAACAAATGCTTTAATTTTGTTTTTAATAAAATTTTTTTGTATTTCTCGTTATATTTGATTTAACGTTTTTCAATTTATTTTATTTCAATTCAATTTTTTTGTTTGATTTTGTTGAATTGTATTTAAGTATATATTTATTTATATTATCTAATTTTAAACTTCTTTTAATTTAATTTTACTTAATTTTATTTTGTTTTAATTTAATTTATATTATTTTATTTAACTTTTTTATTTTATTAAATTACATTAGATTTGTTATCTGAATAAATTTTGAATTTTGTTTTTGTTATTATTGTTTATTTTATTTTTGTTTATTTTTACTTAATTTTATTTGGTTTTATATTTTAAACTAATTTATGTTAATTATTTTATTTCTGGTTATTTTAATTTATTAAATTAAATGAAATTTTTTATCATATTTTATTTTATTCTATAATATTTTACTTCTTTATTTTATTTTAATTTTTTTTATTTTAAATTAATTTTATTTTACTGAATTTTATTTTATTTTATTTAATTTTATTTGGTTTAAATTAATTGTATATTATTTTTTATACCTATTCTTTAATGATTTTATCTGTGCTCGGCAATATATTACACGCCATACATATACATATATATATATATATTTATTTATTTAATACATGTAACAAGCTTATCACACTTGTCCACTTTGTTGTGGTCCTCCCCCCAATCACTAGGCGCTCGCCCATGACTGGTTAGCGTAAGTCAATTAGAAAATTTAATTGTGACAATATTTATGCTTGCCGCTCGACTTGTTTGTCACAGAGTCGCAGTTGACTGATATTTTAAATTGTTTTTTCATTTTTACCACCATCATCATGAGCATGATTTGGCCTTGTGGTTGTTGTTATTGTTTGGTTTACAAATGATTAAACAATTTAATAATCAATTCTTTGTGCACTTTTTATGGCATGCCATAAATTTACTCTGCTTGTGCTGTGACGTATCAGCACCGGCAATCTGTGGATTTTACTTGTTTTTTTTTAATTTTTATTTTGTAATTTTTGCTATAAAGTTGAAAGTGAATACTTTTTGTTGTTATTGTTGTATTCTTTGTAGTGAGACTTGTATTCTTCCAGACCGCATTATAGAAAGTCATCAATTATGAGAAAGTTTGATAAATAATTGCTCAAGTGGCCAACGGAGAGCGAGAGAGAGAGAGAGAGAGAGTGGGGGAGAGATAGAGAGTGTGAAATAAAAGCACAAAAGCCTCTTTGTATTTTTTATTGTTTTCATGGTTCATTGCGTGAATTGTATGGCATCTATGGTGGTTGGTTTAATTAAATTTTAGTTCAACATTTTGGACGGGCGATTTCTAGGAAATTTTCGGTTGGACAATTTTATATTAAATATAATTGCTGAAAACTTAATAGTAATCAACAAATTTTAATACTTTTAAATTAAATTATTTTCCACTGCTTAAGTGAATGGAATATCAATGTGAAGCTCTTTCACGGTGTTACAATTGTATTCCAATGAAAGCAGTCACCAAACCCATCACGCGAAAACTTTTTCGTGTCGAAATATTCATATAAAATCTGATGTCATCTTCATTTACTATATCCTATACTTACTTAACTTAAATTCACTAAACCTTTACTTATAATATTCAAAATCACCATATTAAATTTACCTTACATTATATTTCACCTCAGTTTCTTTGATGAATTCGTCATGTTTCCAAGTTCACCAAACCTTCTCCCATCTCAAAAAAATTACCACACAAAACTCACCATATTTAAATTCATCTCATTAAAATTCAACACCTTTAAAGTCACCATTTTTAAATTCAACTCTTTTAAAGTCAACACATTCAAATTCAACGCTTTTAAAGTCCCCACATTAAATTTTAACACCTTTAAAGTCACCATATTTAAAGCAAGCAAAAAAATTGTCTGAGAAATAAAATTAAAAAAAAAAAATATAAAAAACTCAAAATTGAAGGAAAAAAGAAATGAAAGTATACAATTTTTTAGAAAAGAATAAAAAATCAAAAAATGGGGAAAAGTAAAAGTTTATGAAACATGTGAAATTAAAAATTAAAGATAAATTAAATAAGCCAGAAAAATAATCAAAAAACACAAATCACTCAAATTTATTAACAACGGCATTAAGCCTACCACTTGGCGTATTACTAATGAAATTTGAAGCACACCAAAATTCTCTGTTATCGTAGCTGCAAAAGTATCGCAACTAACAATAAATAACAAATATATTTGCACCTTACCACGTGGAAACAATTAAATTTAAGTTTAGCATAAATTGAGCGCACAGAAAATTTATGTTGCATACATTTAGGCAATTAAGCGCACACTAATGCCATTCAATCACCTTAGCTTCTAAACTGCGGCTGGCGTGGTAAATCACTTACTTACACCACCGCCACCAAAAAGTTTAATAAGATAAATCATAAATATTTAATTTGCCGCCTAAAAGCCGCTGCTAACTGCTGCTCCTTGTTGTTATCTGGTATTTGTGTGTTAATAATTTTTCAAACGCAAATTCATCAAGCTTTAATTAAATTTACAAAATATGCAACTAACACATTCGGCTAAGCTTAAGCTTCTATTATTTATATTTTTGTTGTTCTTTTTGCTTTTGCAACAACAATTTCATATAATAAATTACTTAGCCATCGACGCGCAAATTACGAAATCAATTTATTTCTAGTCTAAGCACTGACTACAAAAGATATGTTTGTTGTTGGGCAAAAAGAAAAAAGAATAAATAAAAAAAAAAAAATAAATCAAAAAAAATTAAAATAAAAAAGAAACTATTTTTCATGCTAAAAATCTTTGGTTTAAAATTTGTTTCAATATTTCACGCATTCGATCCGCCAGCTGTCAATTATTATATGCTGCCCTACACAGCAAACGCCAGCACCGGCCGGCAGGCAGGAGGTAAGTTGGGTCCACGCGGGCAGTAAAACGGTTTCACTGAACCGTGCGGTATAATTTCTTTTTGAGTTTTCATTTTCTTGCTTGCATAAGCTAATCCCATGACTTTTCGATATTTATTTATGTAGCTGTTTTTCAATATATATTTTTTATTGTAAAAATTCATACTAAGCGCTGTGAATTTGCTACAGCTTCTATCTATCCAGCTTAAGCTACCCTCCCTTGGAGAACGACAGCCACAGATTTTATTTGTTTGCCATTTGAAGCGTGTAAAATAATGTATTTTTTCGCTGGAAGTTAGGCAATAAGAAAAGAGAAAATTTAAAAATCAAACCAGCTCTGGTGTATATATATGGTAAATGTGGGCCTAGTTTTACCAGGGTGTGCGCAAAATTCAACTTTTTTAAATTAATTAAATTAATTGTATTAAGATAATTTGAATTATATGGCAAATTGAATGTGCCACTAAATAAATTGAAATTTCAATTTAATAAACAGTACCCCAGTGCGTATACGTAACATAACTGAGTTTACACGTAAAATAAAATACAATTTTTATCTGGATAAAGTAAATAAATACAAATATAAAAGCGAAAATGAAAAAAGGTAAAAATTAAAATTAAAATTAATAAATAAATTAAACGAGCATTAGTATAAAATAAATATTAAAAAAATTAAATTAAAAAATTTATATATAAAATATTTAATTAAAAAAATAATATGACAATTAAAAGGCATGAATAAAACAAATAGTAAATAAAAAATAAATAAATGATATTTTTTATCAAAAAAAAAAATAAAAAATAAAATAAATATGTAAATTAATAATTTAATAAAGATAAGATAAATAAAATATATAAATCCAATAAAATTATTAAATTGACTATTAAAGTCAATAAGTAAAGAAAAAGTAAAAAAATTAAAAATATATCTAAAATAATAAATAATTATTATCTAAATTAATAAATAAAAATGATTTAAATTAATAAATAAATAACAATTAAATCAATTATTTGAAATCAATTAACATAAATAAAAATAAAGGAATAAAAAATAAATAAATAATAAAATATAAAAAAGAAATAATTAATATTAATATTAATATTAATATTATAATTATAATATTTTTTATATTTTAAATAAATAAAGCACTGGAATTTACGCATACCCTAATGTATGCACATTTGTATGTTTATGTATGTGGTTTTACATTTATATTTTCCGCTGAAAATGCTCTTTGATTGATTACATTGACCAACGTTGTTGAAGCTTGGGACGGTCAGCAGCAGCAGACGCCGCCACCTACACGAAGCTAAGCCATGAACCGCCACTTACCCAACAGGCAATGCTTAGTTCAGCGTAAATATTTATACGAGTATTTGTATTTATAATTTTCCGAATTTTTACTCATTTTGTTTTGATTTTTAGAATTTTTTCACGTTTTTATTTAATTTTTGTTTTTGACTGCTAGCCTTGCGCTTATTATTTACATTATTTATTAGCGTTGAGTGACAGGCGGCCTTCAGTTTACAATTTATTTATGTTGTTTCATTTTTAATACTCACTGTGCAGTTGTGGCAGTTTGCTATTTTTTTTTTTGGTAATAAATGTGTCGAGTTAGTTGTTGAGTTTGTAATGAAAAATTAAAAATTTTTTTTGTTTTTTTAACAAACAATTGGTTTTTTTGTTGGGCGAAAAAAAATGTGGGAAAAAAATCATGCAAATGTGTTTTTTGTTTTCCGCGCTGTAGATGTAAATATTGTTGTAAAAACGTCAAATTTAAATACAGTTTAAAAGTTAACTTAAAATAGCAAATTATTTTTACACGCGGATTAGTGTAGCTTTTTGGGATTACATTGGGAATTAAAAAATGTGTTATTTTAGGTTTTGCTGGCATTTTTATGCTTTTTTTATATTCATCCACAAAATTTTAAATTTTTTTTTTGTGATTTTCATATTTTTTATTATAACGAAGTGTTAGTTAGAAGCTTCCTTCTAATATTAAATTATTATATTTATGGCAAGCCAGCTAAAATATGTCAGAAATAACTTAAATCTACATATTTTTTCGTATTTAATAATCAGAAATATATATTTTCTTATATATTTTCAGTAAAATTGACAAAAAAAATTGGCTTTTGGTGAGTTATTAAATTTTTAATTTTTTTTTTAAATATTACAAAATTTCAATTAAATTAAAAATTGAATTTGAATTTTATTCATTAATAAATTTAACATGTTGCAATTTTGTTATGTGAAAGAGAATTAGGCTAGATTATACAAAAGTTTAATTGCATAGCTATGCGTTCATACATATACGTGTAGATAGCATATTTTCAATTAATGAGTTTTAAATAAAAATACTGATACAGTGTAAATTAAAAAAAAACCAGTTTAATGAAATAAGAAACATATTATTTTCGCTCCAAGAGATTTCGTTGTTTCTGAGGTTTGAAATTATTGTCGATTTTATATTTCCTTCACCAAAATTCCCACTCTATATCAATCATATTCCAGCTTCGCTCGTTTAATATACCTAAACCATATAAATGTCGCTTAATAATTACCCTAGAAAGATTTGGCAACCCTACGCAAGCTTTGAGATCTCTAGAATATACTACAAAAAGCTGCCGCTAGATGTCACCGCTGAAAATTTATTATCATTAATTGCACTTGTTATGAAACTCTACTTAATAACAATTACTCTCATGATAAATACCACTAAAATATTGTTTTTCATATATTAATTAATAGCTTACTTAATCATAAGCCGTTTCATGTTTGTTTAAATATTTACATGTGTTCAGAAATTTCATTTTAATATTTGGACAATTGCGGTTTTTGTATTATTTCAATAATCCCTAAATGCCCTTTTTGATGTTTATATGTAAAAAATATATTAAATAAATATTTCGCAAATGACTTTTTAATGCGAAAATTATGTAAACAATTTTTTTTTTAACAACAAAAACTTGTTTCCGTATATTTTATAAATATGTTATTATTTTTTTTTTAATAAGCAATATAGCAAATTCATATTGACAATATTTATTGCGGTTTAGTTAAAATATTTTTGAATTGCTTTTAATTGCATATTGTTCGACTGCAAACTAATTGAAATCTGTTGTTAATTGAAGTGTGGTTTATATGCGCACATGTATCTATGTACAAAAACATATTCAAGTGACTGATGCAAAAATTGTGTGCTTAGAAATTTGTGTTTAGATTGTGATTAATTGATTTTACTGATTTTTTGTAGATAATTAATTTTTGGATTTCATTAAAAAATGGTAAATCAAACAAAAGCTAAGGTGTAATAATAAAAAATATTTAATTATAATAATTTAAATCATTTTAATTTAATTTTATTTTAAACTTTTATTTTTTTATTAGTTGTTGTTTAGTTTTTACTTAACTTTATTTTATATAATAATACTTTATTTTATTTGGTTTTGTGTTTAATTATTTTAATTTTTTTTTTAATTCAGATTATTTCAGGTTTTGTTTTTTATTGTATATGATTTATTTCAGTTTGTTCCATTTTTATTTACTTTTAATTATTTTAATTTTATTTAAATTATTTTACCTTCTTTTATTTTATTTTATTTTATTTTATTTCATTTTAATTCAAGTTAATTTAATTTAATTTTACTTTGTTTTTTTATTTTCATTTATTTTACTTAATTTAATTTTATTTAATATAATTTAATCCTATTTTTTTATTTATTTTAATTTCTTTTAATTTTAAATTTTTTTATTTCATTTTAATTTATTTAATTTAATTTAATTCAATTTAATTTTTTTTTTAAGTAAATTGTTTTATTTAATTTTATTTATTTAATTAATTTAAATTTAATTTTTTAAAATTTATTTTGTTTTATTATATTTTATTTTATTTTATCTTTCATTTTATTTCAGTTTATTGTTTTATATAAATTTATTTTATTTTATTTTATATTTATTTTAATTTATTTACTTCACTCTATTTTATTTTATTGTATTTTGTTTTCTTTTTTATTTCACTTTATTTTAATTTATTTAATTTAATTTAATTTAATTTAATTTAATTTAATTTAATTTAATTTAATTTAATTTAATTTTATTTTATTTTATTTTCTTTTATAATATTTTATTTTATTTGGTTTTACTTGATTTGATTTGATTTTATTGGATTTTATTTTTTTTTTATTTTATTTTATTTTCTTTTATTGTATTGTATTTTATTTTTTTATTTCATTTTATATTATTTCATTATGATTTATATTATTATTGATTTTGTCAGGTTTTATTTTATTTTATGAAATTTTATTTTATTTGATTTTATATTATTTTTTTTTTACTTTATTTTATTTTATTTTATTTTTAATTTTTATTTTATTTTTTTAACTTATTTTATTTTATTTTTTGTTATTTTGTTTTATTTTATTTTATTTTACTTTATTTTAGTTTATTTTATTATATCTTATTTGATTTTTTTGTATTTTACATTATTTTATTTTAATTTATTTTAGCTTATTTTATTTTGTTTTAGCTTATGTTATTTATTTTATGTTATCTTTTTTTAATTATTTTATTCGGTTTTATTTTATTTTGTTTTACTTTGACTTTATTTATTTTTTATTCTTTATTTTATTTAGCTTATTTTACCTTATTCCTTTTTTTATTTTATCTAAATGGATTTTATTTAATCTTTGATCTTATATTCGCCAATTATTTTGCTTTAATTACCCTAACCAAAACACCCTGCAATTATCGCATTACTATCGCTACCACTGGCACTAAAATTTAATTTATTTCATAATCGAATTTCATTATTTACATGACAATGGTTTCAACGAAAATTAGTAAACGCCAATATTGCCAATATTTACGCTGCCACAAGCAAGAGAAAAAAGAAGTATAAAAAATTTTCATGAAATGACACATATTGAATAACATGCATTTTGTCAATATTTATAAATTATTTGGCATATTCAAATAATTTTCAACAATTTGCACGCGTACAAACAAGCGCAAAAGTGTCAAAAGCTTAATGGTAGGCAATGCAATTGAACTTCTCATTCATGTGTGTATATATGTGTGTGTATTTGTATGGAAATAGTGTTGGTAAATAGACAAAAATATTTGTTTCCGCACTCACACCTATACACATACATGTTTATATATTATATATTTCGTTAGTGCCATTAATTAGTTGCGTTTGCGTGTGAATGTGGACTTTAATTTAATGACATACATGCATGCTTGTCTATTTGTATGCACAAGTATTTGTGCATATGTATGTGTAGATATTTATTAACAAATACTTATATGGCATTTGTTGCGTTACGTGCTTGTCTACACATTTTCACAATTAATTTATTTTTATTATATTGATTCAGCATTGCTATTAAGCGTGTTTGCTGGCAGCATAACTTTATTTGTGTGTTAAATAAAATATTTTTTGTTGATTCTGCATTATTTTATATTTTAATATGTGTATGTGAGTTACTAGCATTTTTGTATGGCAGTGTTTGTCGCAGAGCTTAAAGTAATTTTTCAAATTTGTTCTTAACCTCTACCATTTGCTACAAATTATGCAATTTTAAATCCACAACAGCTTAGCAAAATAAAATACGAATACGAAAAAAATACAAGTATTTTTTAATTAATACAAAAAATTTTTCTGTTTCAATTAAATTGATTTTTTGCCTTATTTGTTGTGATATTTCTATGAAAGACTTTATTTAGACAACTCGTCTGTGAAAAAGTTATTTAACCTTCAAGGAAATGTGTAAAGTTGTACGAAAGACATATAAATTCACATATTTACATATGTTTGCGGCATAAGCTATCTAAATATTTTACGCAAATTAAAATAAGTTTTGAGTAGAAAAACTTGAATTTTTTGTATTTCCTCTTTGTACAATTTCAAAGCTTCTGTCATGTGAACTCTGCAACCTGAAAGCAAT
>JAWMAG010000069.1:1537500-1542500 GCA_037013455.1 Ceratitis rosa
TTTATATGCGACTTTGCAAACCGCAAAACCCCCCAAAAAGAAAACAAGAACAAATTTACTTTGCCAACAATTTAATACTATGAGGAGAAAGCTGTTATTTTACAATTCGAAAATTTGCGTATGTAAATATGTACATAAGTAAAAAAGTGAGAGAAAAATTTAAAATAATTGGGAACCAAATATGAAGCTCAGCGTTGAGTGGTTTGAAGCCTTTGCTGTAGCAGAAAAATTACTATGAAATTGCGTTGAAGTAATGTCGAAGAGATGAACCTTTTATCTTACATACATACATACTTATGTTTATACATAAATATTTACTTGATCAAAGTCAAACAATAACCGCATTGATTAGGGTCAAATTTTGAAGAACAAGTCGGCCGCAGAAGGCTAACCAAAAAAGGGACAACGCAAGAAATTGTCTTAACAAACTATGCTAAATATAATATATATAATTGTTGATATATATGTATGCTTATATAACTTTACTGCTGGAATTATAATTTTTTTTCTTTGCATACAAGGGATATTTGGCATAAATTTTCACAATGTTTCGGCAGCAAAATGGTCAAAGAAAATTCTGTTAGATTTTGCTCTACATATACTCTTGTACATATACATATATGAAATTCTAGTATTTGCATATAAAAGTTTTTTCTTCGGCAATTTGTCGGCACTCCAAAGCATTTAGCGATGCGGAAACTGGCGTATGCTGCCGAAAATGCGACCCAAAAGTTGTGCAGCTTCAAGAACAAAGCTATTTATGAGGGCGCACGCACACCAGCAATTGAAATACAAATGCAATTTGCAAATTTTTTAGCAAATTTGATTTGATTTGATTGGATTAGTGCTGGGTAGAACATATGTAAGCCATTCTTTATTTTGTTATGATCAATTTTTTCAAGTGGTTTACTCTATGTATACGTAGTGATATTTTTTTTGATTATTTTTAAATTTATTTATTTTATTTTAATATTAGTTTGTGTATTTCCTTGAGATATTCTGTTTATAAAAGTTTGCCGTGCACGATTTCTTTTTTTTTCAAATCTACTTCTTAAAATACTGAACTAAGAAAAGATTTAAAAAATAATATCACATCACATTTACTATTTTATTTTATTCATTGTAGGAAGCGAGGGGAGTTTTTTCCAGCATCCCGCATTTCAGCTGAAAGAGCTTTGAGTTCCTAGTAATAGTAAGCAAAAATATTTAGCCCCAAAAACACACACAGATTACACTAATTAAATGATTCTTTCATATATCTCTGCCACTCATATATTAATTTACGTACAGAGCCTGCTAGACTTGACATTAACATCTCCACTTATTACGGCTTATGCTTTCTATTAAGTCACTCATACGCCATGTGCGACCTCACATGGTAAAAAGAAGTTTGCCGGTATGCATGTACCATATGTAAGCATGTGCAACTAGCTATGTTACGTTTAATCAACTACTAGCTATTCAAGCAGATTACGGCAGCAAAATATGTGGATAAAAATTCCGAGAACAAATCAAGCCGAACTGTCATCTGAATTAAAATACCAACAGGCTCTGCAAATCACTTCAACGTTCGACATTCCCTAATAGACTTTGATTGGGAGTTTTTTTGCCGCTACGTACACACATTTGACAGAGTTTTATCTTACTCTCTCGCAAAAGAATGTATGTGCCATGTCTATTTGTTTTCTGATTTTTACTTAAATTGATTGGCTTATTCAACTCCAGTGAAGTCAAGCAGAATCTTACCACAATTGAGCAAGAGTTAATGTTACAGAAAAAGAGTGAAGTCAGTGGTTTTTCCTTTGATTTCTACTAATGTGGCTGTGGTAAGTTTCAGTTATATTCGCATAAAAATTGTCAATCGCCAGAATGGCATTCGTAATTACGTTTTTTTGTAGTTGTGGTTGAAAAAATATTTGTAAATAGGTCAAGCGGTTGGTTTGGCAGTAATTTGTAACTGAATAAATAAAATAAAATATGAGTAAACTAAAATAAATTAAAAAAGTGAGTTAAAATATTAATAAAATAAAGTTATTGAAAATAAAATAAAATAAAATAAAATAAAATAAAATAAAATTAAATAAAATTAAATAAAATAAAATAAAATTAAATTAAATAAAATAAAATAAAATAAAATAAAATAAAATAAAATAAAATAAAATAAAATAAAATAAAATAAAATAAAATAAAATAAAATAAAATAAAATAAAATAAAATAAAATAAAATAAAATAAAATAAAATAAAATAAAATAAAATAAAATAAAATAAAATAAAATAAAATAAAATAAAATAAAATAAAATAAAATAAAATAAAATAAAATAAAATAAAATAAAATAAAATAAAATAAAATAAAATAAAATAAAATAAAATAAAATAAAATAAAATAAAATAAAATAAAATAAAATAAAATAAAATAAAATAAAATAAAATAAAATAAAATAAAATAAAACAAAATAAAATAAAATAAAATAAAATAAAATAAAATAAAATAATAATAAATAAAAAATAAAATAGAAATATGAAATAAAACGGAAGAAGAATAATAAAATTAATTAAATTAAATGACTGGGTTCGAAAATATTGGTTATGTGTAAGATATAACATTCCCTAAAATTAAATATCTTCATTCAATATCTATAACAGAAATCAATAAAATTCATCAATTCATTTTTGCCCAATTGTGACACACACCAAATTTATAGATTGGCTTTTAAAGCAAAAAATTATAATAAAAAAGAGAAGGCATAAAATATAATAAAGCATGACATCGTTGACTATTCAAGTGTGCGGAAAGTTACAAATGGAGCAATGGGTAAACTGACCGAAAACGTTTACGTGGCACGCACTTTATGACAAACGGAAAATATGTACTCACCAGCGCCACCTCAACAATCGGTTATCTCTTGGCGTCATCAATACAATTCCACGCAGTAGGAAGAACAGACGGAAAATAGGAGAAACGAAAGCATCGACACAGTTACACGTAGTTGGACTGGCTGTGAGTTGTGCATAGAGTAGCGAAATGTTCACCTTTATGATTTGGTCATTACTTTAAAAAGTGTGTGGCTGCTCGTCTGCTTCGTTGGTTGGTGGCTTGGTTATTACAATTTGGCGCAATTTTGGTTGTGGCACCTTAAAATATGCTACCTTTTCCTACGCTTCCTAATTTTATTGTTACTTCCCAAGTTGAGTTCTTGGTCATACACCATTCGCTGCTGACAGTATTTTTTGATAACGGTTTCTGCTTCCCGACAAAGTTGTTAGACGAAATGTCATCATTTCCTTTTCCTCTTGGTTGCACTAAATATTGACGTGCTTGCGGGTATTTGTTTCTTTTTTTTTTTGTGTGAATAACTTTCTTATGCGTATGTAAGTAACATAGAAGGTTAAGGGTTTTTTTGTGACTCAGTTGCTGAAGTTAACTGCCGTTGACGCGCATCTACCGTGGGCATGGTTGAACGCTCGGAGGTTGAGGGATTGAGTTATACCAGCTTATGGCTTCATCGTTCACAATTTACCTCAATTCTTTTTTCTTTTTTCCAACACCGCTTGCTAACATAGCTTTTTTGAGTTGTTTAAGCCATCAGTGACCTATATGTGCCTGCGTGCTTATGAGCATATGTCAGGGCACGCATACAACTTTATCAGTAACGATATTTCGGGATTTGGAAAAAATTTTGATTTTCAGCAGTATAGAAATTTTTCTCCTATAGTCTTCTGGCATTTTTATGAGCTTTTAATATTTTAGGTTCTAGTGTAAGTTGAGAACTATTGAATAGTAGTTTTGTAGAGCATGCAATCCATTAGTCCACTAAAATGGTCGTTTTGACCCTTACTTCAAAAATCCCACAAAATACATGGTCGTTAGAGGGTTAAATTGTTCTACAGAATTTTTCTGCAGACAAATTTATTGGACGTCCTCTCTTAAGAGAAACATTTTGGAGGAACATTTTATCCCAGTAGCCCTCACCAGAATGGTCGTTTTGACCCTTATTTTGAAAACCCTTTCAAAAAACAAGTTCGGAAGGTCGTTGAAGGGTTAAAATGTTCTAGAAAATTATTCATCGGAAAATTTTACTAGGGGTCTTCTAAGACAAGATCTTTGTAGAAAGCGTTTTAAAGCCTCTAGACGGGTGGAAAGTCTAATTTCGCCTTGAAATATGCAACAGTTTTTGTCATGACAAATTTGAGAATTCAATCCCGAATCTTTTTCGGTCACTAGAATTCTCAGACCATAAACAAAAAAATGCATTCTGGTACAACCATATATTTTTCTTGCTTCTTCTATGCTTGCATAAAAGTGGTTAGTAAGAAAGCGCAAAAAAAGCAACAAAAAAAAAAAAAAATTCACAAGTAAACCTAGAAAATTGTTATGAAGCTGTCGTCAGTGTTTTTTCATCCTTCCATAGCATGCCTCTTATCTCTGCTTTTGCTTTCATTTGTCATACCACTCATACTCTAGTCAAATAACCAGTAGTTTTTCATGCCATCAGTCCTCCGACCCTCCGCTCCTCACGTCCCACGTTTCGCTCGACCGTTGGACGATTTAATGATTATAAGTGGACTATCGAGAATGGAACTGAATTTTTAATATGCTTGCAAGTAAGTAAGCCGGTAAGTAAGCAAGCAGGCAGGCCAACAAGGATTTCTGACATTTGTCCTTCGTAGAAGTAGTCATTAGGCGTTGTTGTTGTGGGTGCATGGAAATCAGTGTTGAGTGCTCACTGCCTGCCACCGGAACGATTTCATCATCAAGCAGGATTTTGGTTAAATTGCAGAGAAAAAAAAAGAAACGACGGAAATCAAATTGTTTTGGCATTAAAAGCGAAAGCTTCATCTAAATACAAAATGCACTTCAAAATATATTTACTTATTTTGCTAAATATAAACCGAAATATATACGTATGTAACTAAGCTGGGATTGTACTGGTAGTTTTGAGCAACAAAGTTTATTGCGGTTAATATTATTTGCTGTTTATGGGATTAGTGGTACATGTT
>JAWMAG010000069.1:1547500-1557500 GCA_037013455.1 Ceratitis rosa
AGGAAGCACTATTTGCAGATATATTTATTTTAGCTTATATACCATATATATATATACCGTTATTGTGTTAAATTTTCATTTACTGTGTTGGTTTGTTATGTTTATAAAACTTTTTGTCATGACTACTATTTAATTATCAAATAAATCAGTATAAAGAATGCGTAACAATAGTTTATTTGTGGTCTCAGCGCATTTGTTGAAATGTTTTCAGCGAAGTTTTTGGAAAAAAAATATTAAAAAAATTAAATAAAAAAATTTCATTTATTTTGTTTGCTAGACCAATAAATATGGCGAAATTTGTTCTAATCAAATTTTTGTTGTTGTTACAACTCTTTTCAATTAAAAGTATTGTTAGTGGCTTTGCTCAATTTTCTTCAAAAGTTTAACATTTTTCAGTATTCAATTTCATAAGTAAATATGTATATACAGATGTATGTAGTAAGTTTTCACACACAAACAAGCATACATAGCTACTTATGTATATTAACATAAGCTACATACAAAATTTTTCGTAGAAAGCAGTGTGCTTTTTCTACTTTTTCTTTTTTCCATGCTTCATTCCCTTCCTTCTTCCTCCTCCGCTTCTGCCTAACGCTTGCTAATGTGGCATTTCGCACTATTGAATTTCTCGAAAATTTTGCCATTACTACCGCCTTCGCCGTTGGCTATCTATTTCAAGTTATTCTACATACATACATACATATATACCTATCTATTTGTATGTATGTGTGCTTGTGTTTTTAATGCCAACTCTTTTCTCACTCGCAAATTGTGTTTTGTGTGTGTTTTTGGTTACTTTCGAAATTATTTTCACATTGCCTTAAACTTCATAGCGTAGAAAGCGCCAGTCTTTGTCGATTTGCTTTAATTTCCATTTATTTCTTCTTTTCACTCTACTTTCAATTATTTTATTTTCATTTTCATTTTCATTTTCGTTTTCTTTTCCAGAATTTGTATGCTTTTAATTTTCTTGCATTTCTGTAATTCTCTTTATTTTACGCCACATATTTTTGGCTAGCGTTGCGTAACAATAGCGGTTGGGGATTTTAATTTACAGTTAATTGCTGTCAGCTATGTTAAGCATACTTTTCGGCGCACGTATTGTTCTATATAGAATTTTTTCACTTTACTTTCTCGGTGCGTAGAGTTTGTGGCGTTTAATTTTCAATTTTCTTGAAGGCAGGTTTGAAGTGGGTTTTTGGAAAGTTTAGGACATTCGTAGGAGTAAGGAGATGAATATGCATGTCACTTGCTGAGAAGACAAATTTTTCGAAAGATTCAATATGTGTTTGAAAAGATTAAAATAGGGCAGTGGCAATAGAGTATTTATAACTCTTTCATGTTTTGCAGAAGATCTTGTATTGAAAAAAAAAATAAATATGTAAGAAAATTATTAAATAAAAATAGATAAATAAATCTATTAAATTATTAATTAATTAAGAAAAAAATAAATAAATTAATTAATTATTAAATAAAAATAGATAAATGAATGTATTAAATAATTTTTTAATTACTGGATAAAAAAATATTTAATAAATTTATTAATAAGCAAATAATTAAATAAATAAATAAACTTTAAATTAAAAGATTTAATATAAAATTAAATAAATAAGTAAAAAAATAAATAAATATATAAAGAAATAAATAAATAAAGAAATAAATAAATAAATAAATAAATAAATAAATAAATAAATAAATAAATAAATAAATAAATAAATAAATAAATAAATAAATAAATAAATAAATAAAGAAATAAATAGATATATAGATAAATAAATAAATAAATAAATAAATAAATAAATAAATAAATAAAGAAATAATAAAATAAATAAATAAATAAGTGAATAATAAAATAAATAAATAAAATAAATAAATATTTAAATAAATAAACAGATAAACAAATGAGTAAACAAATTATATTATAAATAAAAATAGATAAATAAATGTATTAAATAATTATTTAATTCATAAACATAAATAAATGTATTAAATAATTATTTAATTCATAAATATAAAAAAACACATTTAATAAATATATTAATAAGCAAACAACTAAATAAGCAAATGAACTTAAAACTAAAAAAGTTAATATAAAAATAAATAAATAAGTAAAAAAATAAGTAATTATATAAATAAATAAATAAATAAATAAATAAATAAATAAATAAATAAATAAATAAATAAATAAATAAATAAATAAATAAATAAATAAATAAATAAATAAATAAATAAATAAATAAATAAATAAATAAATAAATAAATAAATGAATAAATGAATAATTAAACAGAGAATTAAATAAATAAATAATTAAATAAATAAATAAATAAAAAAATAAATAAATAAATGAATAACTAAATAAATAATTAAATAAATAAATAAATCAATAAATAAATAAATAAATGAATAAATAAATAAATAAATAAATAAATAAATAAATAAATAAGTAAATAAAGAAATAAATAGATATATAAAAAATAATTAAAAAAAAAAATAAAAAAATAAATAAATAAATAAATAAATAAAAAAAAATTAATAAATAAATAAATAAATAAATAAATAAATAAATAAATAAATAAATAAATAAATAAAAAAATAAATAAATAAATAATAAAATAAATAAATAAATAAATAGATAAATAAATAACCTTATTAATTAATAAGCAAATATATTAGTAAATAACTCAAATAAATACATAACTAACTGAAAGATTAAATTAATAATTTAGTAAATAAACATATACTCATAGATAAATATATACCTATAAGTCAAAAATAGTTAGATAACAAATTAAATAAGTAAATAATTGTAATTTTTATAATCATACCAAATAGTAAATAGTTTAAAATATAAATAAATGCACAGATATATATAAAACAAATAAATAATTAAATAAATTAAGAGGTAATACATAAATATATTAATAAACAAATTAATTTCTTAAGTAAAAACAAATAAATAAATAAGTATTTGAAAAATTAAGGTAATAAATAAATACAAAATTGTAATAAAATATACTTAATTAAATAAGTATATACTCAAACATAAAATAAATAATTAATTAATTAATAAAATGTAAATGAATTAATATCAATGAATAAATTATTTTGTGAATAAATATTTACATATCCTAGGTCTAGTAAAAAGTAGTCCATTATTTGAAATATTATAAATGGCTTTAGTGATCTGTATCTCGCGTTTGTGCAAAAAAGAAAGCGGGAAAAGATGGACACCAGCAAAGAGAGAAAAGGCCATATTCTACAATTTTTTGTTGATAAACGTGAAAACGCAAGTCAGGCAACTGAAAATGTGAATAATATTTATGGTCCTAAACTTTAACAGTCAACCTTGGAAAATTTTGGTTTCGTTGATTTCGCTCCGGATCGTGGTCGAATGAATGGAAATGAAACATCACAAACAGTTTCCAAGCCAAGATTGACACCTAGGATGGGTCTGTTGTGTGTTTGGTGTGCAAGAAACCATCCACTATGTGCTGTTTCCCTACGTCCAGCCTCTTAATTCGGACCACAACTATCAACAATTGGACGATTTGAAGGGAACAATCGCCAAAAGGAGGGTAATTATATTGCATCAAGATAACGCCAGACCACAGACGTCGATATTGATCGTCGATATATTTCTTATTGAATTAAAAAAATATATCAAACGTTTTGAAAACTGATTTCGTATCTGAAGGTTGATTTTTTCTCTGTTACGAATTTTATTTTACTAAAATATTCATATAACGAAGTATTTTCATTCTTTTTTGATAAATCAATTTTCTTAACTTGTTAAACTGATTGTTGTTATCATTAATAATAATATTATTATGAACACTTGTTGACATGTTCGACATAAGCTGGCATTAAAATTGAAAACAAAAAGTGCAGCGCCTTGATTATATAAAATTAATATATACGTATGTATGGAAACTACAATACATAAACATACACATGTATACCTAGGTACACTTGCGCGCCATTTGCAGTCACAACCGTTGTTGCCATTGCCATTTGTTTCACCGCCTGTCATTGCAGTCGCATATCCACTCACAAGCTGTTTTTATTGCTGTTGTTCTTTCGTTTTACTTTACTATAACTGTTGCTGACGGCACAATTGTTGCACATATCACGTGTAGTTGCCGTTATGCTTTTGTGCAGGCGCACTCTGGCTTTGTAATGTATAGCATGCAACACTTTGTTGCAAGTGCATATGATTTTCAGCGTCAAATACCACACACACACACGCATATGTATATGCAAAAACAATTTACTTGTATTGGTGTGTTTATTTGCAACAATAATGCTTACATGCATCCATTTTACAGTTGTAATAATTGTTTCGCCTTTTTGTGCTTTTCTCTCTCTCGCTCTCAGCGACTGCTGCACCAGTGACATTAATGCTTTTGTATGCGACTTTTGCTGTTGTTCTTTTTTATGCAAGGTATTATACACATTATTAGCCTATTATCGTTTGTTTGAAAGCTTGTACGCTTATTGAGGATAATAAGTGCACTACATAGAGATTATTAGCTGAAAGGGCATGACATTGTCGGTATGGGAATATAGAGCACGTTGAGTGCTGCTCAGCTTGGCTGGGAAGGGGATAACAATTAAATATACTTGAGTGCGCTGGAATATTGGCCTTTGAAAAATATAAATTAATAAAAAATAAAATCAAATAAAATCAAACAGAATCAAATAAAATAAAATAATTTAAATAAAAAAAAAAAAAATAAAATAAAATAAAATAAAATAAAATAAAATAAAATAAAATAAAATAAAATAAATTAAAATAAAATAAAATAAAATAAAATAAAATAAAATAAAATAAAATAAAATAAAATAAAATAAAATAAAATAAAATAAAATAAAATAAAATAAAATAAAATAAAATAAAATAAAATAAAATAAAATAAAATAAAATAAAATAAAATAAAATAAAATAAAATAAAATAAAATAAAATAAAATAAAATAAAATAAAATAAAATAAAATAAAATAAAATAAAATAAAATAAAATAAAATAAAATAAAATAAAATAAAATAAAATAAAATAAAATAAAATAAAATAAAATAAAATAAAATAAAATAAAATAAAATAAAATAAAATAAAATAAAATAAAATAAAATAAAATAAAATAAAATAAAATAAAATAAAATAAAATAAAATAAAATAAAATAAAATAAAATAAAATAAAATAAAATAAAATAAAATAAAATAAAATAAAATAAAATAAAATAAAATAAAATAAAATAAAATAAAATAAAATAAAATAAAATAAAATAAAATAAAATAAAATAAAATAAAATAAAATAAAATAAAATAAAATAATGAAATGAAATAAAATGAAATTAAAAAAATAAAATAAAGCAAAACAAGGAAAAATAAATAAAAAGAAATTAATATTAAGTTAAATAAAATTAAAATAATTAAAATAAACTAAAATGGAATAAAATATATATATAAAAAAAAATAAAATCAAATGAAAAAAAATAAAATAAAATCAAATAAAATTAAAAAAATAAAACAAAAAATATAAATTAATATAAAATAAAATAAAATAAGAAAATAAAATGAAATGAAATATAATAAAAAAAAAAATAGAAAAAGAAATAAAATAAAATAAATTAAATAAATTTTTATATATTTAAAATTTTTCATTTATTTATATTTTATTTTAAATGTAGTATAGTACAGATTTCTATTAAATTTTTTTATAAAAACTTTTGTAATATCAAATGATTAAATGGCTTATTTTTAACTAAATTATATTGGCAAGTTAAATTTCAGAATTCGCTTTAGAATGGTATAATAATATCTGAAGATGGAAATATGTAACAAAAACTATAATATGTATTAGTAACATATTTGAAGATATGTATTTAATTATTATTTTTTAATGAACAAATAATTTGACGCAGGATTTAAGAGTTCATGAAAATATAAAGTATATCTGGTCATTATAATTCTTCATGTTTTTGTGTAAATGTATATTAAAATATATTTTTAACTACATATATTTGACTTAAAAACGTCTTTTCAGTTACTAAAATGTGTTAAATAATTAATAATTTAATTCTTTAAATAATATCTAAGGCTAAATTGCTTTCTTGTGATAAATAAAATTATTGACATTTCTTGCGCTCCTTAAAAATCAATATCCCAGCCACTGGTTTCATCGGGCGGATCATAATCATTCTCTACACCGGCTGGACCAAAATACTGCAGATCTGTGTTACTTGTTATTGGACGCCTTATGGGTGACGGTAATTGCTTATATTTCAGCTTATTCCAATCGAGGTTGTCAAACCAACTAAAAAAGGAAAGTTTATTTTTTTGAAAACTTATTCAAATTTTTCTCCTATTATTTATTGCTTATTTTTTTATTGAATTTTACATTGCTGACACTCACCTGTGTCTCTTAATATCCAATATGCCACGTCTTTGATAACCCAAACGCTCCGCCGGTAACTGCTTACATAAATGCTTGATGAGGCCCTGAGCGGAGCGTGGAATTTTCGATGGCATTTGTATGACATCAATGCCGCCCAATATCTGCTGGTAGATTTTTATTTGATTTTGACCACGAAACGGCGTTTTACCCACAAGCAACTCGAATATGAGTATGCCCAATGCCCAGTAGTCGACAGCACGATCATGGCCACGATCCAAAATGATCTCGGGCGCTACGTATTCGGGTGTGCCAGCGAACGTGTTGGTTTTTTGATTCGGCGGTATGTGTTTGGCGAAGCCGAAGTCGACCTGTGTGGGAGAAAATCCATATTTGTTATTATTTTAAGGAAAATTATTTTTATTTGGAAATTTTTTGCAATATTGTTAAGTTGCAAACTCACCAACTTGCAATAACCATCTGTGGTCAGCATTAAATTCTCAGGTTTCAAATCTCTATATATAATATTATGTGAATGTAGAAAGTCGAAAGCTTCCACCACACAACCAGCAATGAATTTCGCTGTACGCTCATCGAAAAATCGTCGCTGTGACATGACAGTCCAAACATCGCCGCCCATGCAAGCCTCCATTAGGAAGTAAACGAATTTTTCATTGCGGAATGTTTTGTATAATCTTTAAAAAAAACAAAGAAAAAGTGAAAGCTCAAACATCCACTTATGCAGCTTTCTCTTCTGACAACTTACTCTATAATAAATGGCGAACTGCGACACTTCATCATCACATGTTTCTCGCTATACACATGCTCCACTTGATCCTGTTTAATCACGTCAATCTTTTTAATGATTTTCAATGCAAATGTCTTACCATTGTGAGCTACCAAATCCACGCAGCCGAAAGCGCCTGCTCCCAATGTAGCTACCTTTTTCAAATCGGTTAATTGTATGTGCGCATATTCATTATCAAATTCGGTTTGCTTTGTGCTTTGCTTGCGTTCAGCAGATCTACGTTCTTCGGGTTTTTCACGCAGTTGCGGTATGGTGCCCAGATAACTGATGAAAGCTCTGTTGGGGTGAAAAGGAATTGTGTTTCAAAAGCTCAAATAAACGCTTTTGCATTCTATGTGTAGTTGTAATACAACAAAAAAGTAAATATTTAAGATTGTTTCATTTAAAAAAAATTATAAGCTCTACTATTCTAACTCAAAAGTTTGCTTTGACAAGCGTAAAAATTTTAAAAACTCCACAGTTGAAACTTTGGCACTTCGAAAGTTTTATACATAAGTAAAAGCTCTCAAAAAGAAATATAAGCTCCATTTAAAGAAAAACAACTTTTATGACTAAATTAAAAAGCTTTATAAAAATAATATATAATAAGTATAAGCTGTTTATAAAATTTAAGCTTTTGTAAAAGCTTGCCGAAGCTTAAAAAGATCCATATTTCTTTATTATACTTGATATTAAAAACGAAAGTTATTAAAATATCTGATGTTGTTATGAAAGCTCGTTATACTCTTATATTTTTCAAAGCTTCTTCTTATATTAATTAGCATACTTCTTGAATATGAATTAAAAAAAATGATGAAAAAGCTCTTTAAAGCTCGAAAACTTCTGGGAAAGCTCACCTACACTACTTAAAGCCAAAAAATTTTTGGGGAGATGCGCTTTAAAATTCTTAAAAATCGTAAAGATTTGCAATTTTGGGTACTTATGGAAAGCTCTTTAAAAAATACAAGTTTTTTAAAGCTTTGTCTATAGTACACTTACTCTCTGTCCAACTTGAGCACCTCAGTGCCGGGCGCATCAGCATAAACGCTCGCCTGCCGCCGATCCGCATTGAGTAGGGCCTGTTCGCCGAAATAGTCACCACGCTTCCGCCGATCCACCACACGCTCGACATTTTGTTCATTTTTTTTCTTGATGGTCACAGTGCCACCACGTATAATAAAGAACTCGTTGCCCACCTCACCTTCGCGCACAATACACGCATTGGGTTCGTAGTATTTCTGATTGAAGGTAGTTGAGTGAAATTACAAAATTATTTCAACCAAATTTCATTTCACCTATTTTTCACCAATACTCACACGCTGCAGCAAATCCACAACTTTATTAAGCACCTCATCAGACAGATCATTAAGGAATGGCGCCGCACGTAAAAATGTCAAATTTTCATCACGTTCCTTCGACTCGGAGAGCACCATAATCTGACGGAATGTCTCACGTGTGATTTTCCACACGCGTGCATTCGTCGTTGCTGCGGGCGAGGAAGAGAAATTATGTCATCTTTTATTGCCTGCTCCATTTAATATTACAAGCATATCAATTTTATATCATCGCACCCACTCACCTCTCACCGATGCCAAGCGATTGGCATTGTACAGTATTGCCAATTCACCGAAAACCGTTGTTGGCCCAAAACTGCCAACCACTTTGCCGCCTTTGATCACGTCGAAGTAACCTGTTTCGGAGACATAAATTTCCGAACCCTCATCATTTTCGTGTATAATGAACGAGTCCTTTTTGTAGAATGTCGGCGCCATCGCATCGATGACCATCTCCTTGCGCTCCTTGTCCATGTAGTTATTGAGGAAGTCATTGCGTTCGATGGCCTTGCGTATGAGATTTCGTGTTCTGCATGCCAAGTGAGGGATAATCCCGAGTGTGTGCAGAAAAATCGAAAAATAGTACAAATACGTATGTATGTATGTGCATGTGGTAATAAATTTTTAGAGATTTTCGCTTACTCATTATCCTTTTCAATGAACTCGATATGTACGTCCCTTTTGGCGGGTAAATTAGGACGCGTGAAGATGAGACCACCCTCAACACGGTGAGCCTGTGGTGTTGTGTCGCTATTATCACTTTCTTTTGTTGTTGAGCTCTGCTCCTTTTTCCATCGATTGAGTTTGTGTGAAAAAGCAATAAATATGTATGTATTAAAGTTGTTAAAATAAATGAGAGAAGCAAGAAATAGAGATAACAAATAGGGGCACAATCGAGCAATAAATTAAAAGTTAGGCTGGGATGCTGTTACTTGGAAATTGAGCAATAAAGAGAGGAGTTTTGCAAACTTAATTGAAGGAATAAACTCTTGAAGAAGGTGCAATTTGTGTTATAATTGAAAGCAAAGAGAAACGAAAGGGTAAATCGGCGAAAAATATTAAATAACATATTATAAAAAAATAACTATATAAAATAAAATAAATTAAAATAAATTAAATACAATAAAATAAAATAAATTAAATACAATAAAATAAAATAAAATAAAATAAAATAAAATAAAATAAAATAAAATAAAATAAAATAAAATAAAATAAAATAAAATAAAATAAAATAAAATAAAATAAAATAAAATAAAATAAAATAAAATAAAATAAAATAAAATAAAATAAAATAAAATAAAATAAAATAAAAGAAACTAAAATAAAATAAAATAAAATAAAATAAAATAAAATAAAATAAAATAAAATAAAATAAAATAAAATAAAATAAAATAAAATAAAAGAAAATAAAAGAAAATAAAATAAAATAAAATAAAATAAAATAAAATAAAATAAAATAAAATAAAATAAAATAAAATAAAATAAAA
>JAWMAG010000069.1:1560000-1577500 GCA_037013455.1 Ceratitis rosa
TTAATGCGAAACGGTGAGCTTTCATAAGCATGAAAGCATAAAAGTGCCACTCATAAGCGCCGCAAAACCTCTGTCAACAATACGCTTGTATTCAACCAACTGTAATAGACACTTTGCGAAACTCATTTGTGGCCAACAAAAGTTGATGCACTCACTACCAGTTCGAGCGAAAGCTTTGTTAGACCAACGAAACTCTACGTTTGCCACGGTGAAATAGATTTACGGAGACATTTTCAAAAACTGTCACAAATTGCTGAACATATTTATCTACGCCGACATGTAGCATGTCAATTAAACTCGCTAAACGCCAGTTGGAGATAGAAAACCAACACCGAAATGGCTGCGGCGAGTACAATACACTGCCAACAAAGCTTAGCTCTACTCCTTCCTCCACGACGCTCCTGCTCATTGTGCCGCTAACTTGGCCTTTTATAAACATAACCTGTGCTTACTTTGTCATTTGTTGCACTATTTGCCGTTCTTGTTGTTGTTGCTGCATTTCCAGCAACCGTTGCCGTTGTCATGCTATCAGCTACATCAGAACCGGGCAGTGTGGCGAACTCCGCATTCGCACTAATGCCGCCCTCCTCGATTTGTGGCGTTGCTGTGGTGGACGTAGCGACCGCAGAGCTGCGTTTGATTTTGTTGCTACGCAACGAGAGCAACGAAGCGGACGACGAGGCCGTGGTGAGCGGCTGCGGTGGCAATGGTGGTGGCGTTGGTATATGCACATCCTCTGCAGGTGGTTCGCACGAGCCGCCAGCACGCGTTTTACGCCAACTTTTCGTCGTGTGCGATTTGCGTTGTGCTTGTGTACCGTAAAGCAGTGTGGGTGAGGAGCAGGCGCTTGTTAGGCGATTGGAGTTGCATTGTGTGGCTAACTGATGACTGCTCGGCGAGGGTGTTAGTAGTTGTTGGGGGGTGCTTGGTGTGCTCTTACTCTTGCCAGTAGCATTTTGCAAATGTCGCGTTTTAAGCTCTTGTTGTTCTTGTTGTTGCTGTTCATGTTGCTCTTTTTGCGGTTGACTATGTTGCCTGCCATGCGCTGTCACCTCGACCTCTTTTGTGTTGCTCGCTGCATCTAAAGAATGCGCGGAGCTATTGTCCTCCTCGTGCGCCTGTTGGCCAATGAAGAAGTGCACGGCCAGCGTCGAGCCCGGTGTGGTGGGTGTATCCAGGTCACTGGCGTTGCTTTTATAACCATTAAGCTGGTTAATGTTGACGCGAAGTGCTTGCTTTTCAGTTATCATGCCATGCAGGTCCTCCTGCTGCCGTGTACCATCTGCTGCTTCGTCTGCTGACTGTTCTCTATGCTCGTTTTCCTCCACCTCTTCATCTTCCTCAGCCAAATGCGGCGCATCACTTGGCAGCGCTGTTGGCCGTCGTCCTTTGACAGGTTTCAGTGTTGTATTGCTTGCATGGCCATTGCCATTGTTGGTGTTGTTATTGTTACTGTTGTTACTTCTGTTGACGCTATTGTTGCGGCTGAGGTTGTTTGCTTTGTTGGAAATGAATTTTTTAGGCCCGAAAGTGTTGACATTGTTGCTCTCGTTGTTTATCAAATTGCCATTTTCGCTGATTTTTTCGTTGTTGCTCTTGTTGTTGCTGTTGTTGTTCTTGTTGTTGCTATTGCTATTATTGCTGCCAGCATTGTTGCTAATGCGATTGTTTCGCTTGTCAATGATTTGCTCTTGTGATTTTCGTCCCTGCTGCTGCTGCTGTTGTTGTTGTTGTTGTTTTTGTTGTTTTTGTTGTCGTAATGTGCGTGATTGCTTTTATGTCACATTTTTTTTTCGTTGGTGGTGGGTAGCATTTTCAATTGTTTTTGTTGTTGTTGTTATTGTTGTATACGAGTTCGTGTTTTAGTGTTGTTGCCGTTGTAGTTGTTGTGTAGTATTTGTGTTTGCGTTAGCGGTGTTGTTAGTTAGACAAAGCGTGTATGTACATAAACAATCACGCACATATACACATGCATATACGTACATACATGTACATACATATGTATATGTACATATAAACATATTTACGTCGCATTGAAGGCACATAAAGTGCAAGCCCACATGCGGTTGACAGTTTCAAGTGAGTTTAGGAGTGGATAATAGGCATTACACACACACACACACACACACACGCACGCACACAAACGCAAATACACAGTGTGCGGTTGTATGAGTTGTTGTTGTTGTTTGCCATTTGTTGTTTGTTGCATGTTTTGGATGTTGTTAAATTGCCATTGCATTGTTGTTGCGTACATTTAAGTGTTAACATAGAAGAGAGAAAGAAAGAAAGAAAGAAAGACGAAAAGAAATGAATTCGTGCGACAAAAGTAAAAAAATATGTTAACGGTAATTCGTGAAGGTGAATTTCAAAAGGTGACATATACATATGTGTGTGCAAATATATATTTTTATTTTTTCTTAATTTAAATTGGTTATATATAAATATAGAAAAATCAATGACTGTGAATAAAAATATTTTTTTATCGAAAAAAAACGCGATTTAATCGTTAAAATTCAATTTAATTTTTTCGTTTACATTTATTTTTTATTTTAATTTTCTTCAGCATTATTTGGTAGATATTTTGGTTATTATTATTTTTTATCGATGCAAAATTTAGTTTTGCTAAAATTTAAAAATTTTTTTTTTTTTCGATAAAAATAATCGATAAGTTTGATCAGCCTTGATCGATTATAATATTGTTGTTATAAATTTGTTTTAATATTAATTTTTTCTATACTTTGTGATTTAGTCATTTTTTGTATAGAAAATTATCGATCTTTCGATAAATACAATCGATTTTTTTGACCATGTCTAAACTGTGTTTTATGACTTTTAATATTTTTATTCTCTTTACCATATCTAATCGATAATTGGCAGTTTAAATTTATAGCATTTATTTACAATAATATCAATAAATATTTGTGATTGTGTCTCTTTTAAAGAAATTATTAAAATGTAAATTAAAATTTATTGCAAAAATTATTCGTCTTAAGTTTACAGAAATTGATCTCCTTACCTCACTGGTTTTCGGTGTGAAGAGCGCAGTCTCTTCACGTCTTATATAGCGACCAATTTGCTGAAAAGAAAGAAAAATATAAAAATAAATATTATATTTTTTATTAAATTTGCATGTAAATATTATTATTTTGTTTCTTAAGCAAATACGAGTACCGGATTTTAAAAGCAAAAAAGACGAGGATAAGCTTCCTCAAAAGGAAATATTAACTTGTATTCATATATTTGCATTTATTTAGATGCAAAGTTTTTAGAAAAAATATTAATAAATGAATAAAATAACCAAAAAACGCAAAAAAAAATATTTAAAAGGGAATACATATAGATATAAATAAAAATACTGAATAATAATATTAAATACTAATACTAAAATAATTAAAAATAAACAAAACACAGTAATAAAAGTAGTTTATATATATATGTATATATACGAGTATATACGTTTATGTATGCAAAATAAAAAAAATATGTATCAAAAAAGATATAAAAATTAATAGAAATTTATAAAAAAAATTAAAAAAAAATTATTTATTTAAAACGAAGTAATTTAAATTACATAAAAAAGGATATTCAAAGAAAACTTAAAAGAAAGTATAATATTATAAATATATTAAAAAAAAAATTAAGAATAATAGTAAAAAAAGTTGTAGTTAATAAAAAAATACAACATATGTAAATTTGTTTTAAAAAAATTTAAATTAATATAAAAAATATTATTTAAATAGTAATTATTAAATAAATTAAAAACTAATTATGAAAAAGGTAAAAAAAATATTCAAAATAATACAAAATAATAATTAAAAATATTTATTTATATATAAAAATATTAAAAACAATATAAAGTAAAGAGAATATTAGAAAAATATAAAATTTTAATCTAAAAAAGAAAAAAAATAAATGAAATATACTAAAAATATTACATAAAAGGGATTTAATAAGTTAATACAATGAAAGTATTATTAGAATTGATTAAAAAAATATATAAAAAACAAAAATAAAAAATTATTATAATTATTAAATTTAATACAAAAAAAATTAAAAATTAAATAATTTAATAAATAATTGGCGCCTTGTAACCGCTGAAGCGATTTTCGGCCGAGCTCCTCCTCCAATTTGTGGTTTTGCGTCTTGATGTTCTTCCAACAAACGGAGGGACCTACAGTTTATACTAAGCCCCTTCGGAACGGCTAACGGTTTTTCAAGAGGAGAATTTATTACATGTCAGAAATACACTCGGAGGGGTTGACATTCTCTGCCGAGGGGCGACCGCAATTAGAAAATTTAATTTAATTTTTGTTTAAATTAATTTGCTATAAGAAGACTATTATAAGAATATTAAAAAAGTATAAAAAGCAGTAATAAAATAATTAAAAGTATTATAAAAATTAATACAAATAAATTAAAAACGAAAAATTAAAGAATTAATATTTATATAATAAAAAAGTAAGATAAATATAAATTTAGAAAGTGAAAAGAATATTAAAAAAATACGTATAAAAAAAATATGTAAAGAGCAATAAAAATCAAAAATGAGATATCAAAATTAGTAGAATAAGGGAATAATAAAAAAGTACTGGAAAAGTATATACAACAGCTTATAATATTTGAAAACTGTTAAAATGAAATTAATAAAAGAAATTAATTCAAAAATGTTGGAAGCTCTGTTTGGCTGTCAAATAAGTTTTTTATACAAAACTAATGTTTGCTATCATCCTTTATGTTAACTAAAGCATTTAATTCTCAACTGTCAATCATCTTCTTATGGGGATTGTGAAAAATTAATTTGGCATTTAATCGTTCAATCATATTGAGATTTCGATTAAATCGTTATTTATAACATAACTCAATCTTATTAACCGCTCTATGCACGTGTGTGTGTGTATGTGAGTTCAGTTACGTGAATGTAAAGAGCATAAAAAACCTATGTCATCAAACGACCTTGAGGTTAAGTGACGCTCGCTAGCAACGAATCGGTAGAAAAAATTAGAAAAAAGAGATGAGAAGTAAAAAATAAAATAACTAAAAAAAAACATCAAAGATGCCTCAATTGATAACTTACGTTGGCTGTATACCGTTAGATATATGTATATGTATTTTTAATTTTTTATCACATAGATATATGTATACATGCATGTGCTGTTATAAGTCTACGTGAAACTTGTGATTTCATTTGACAACGATCCATCACTGACAGCACAGTACAGCACATCTACCACACCTCTAACGGTGTGTTTTTTTTTATATTTTAATGCAAATTTGAGTGCCATGACACTACGCACAAATGTATATATATATGTATGTTTTATGCATAAAATTGACAGACATGTGATAAAAGAATTGATTGCTTTCCGATATGCGCTTGTTTGTTGGTGTTTGCAAATATGAGTGTGTGTGTGTGTGTGTACGCTGCACCGCTAGATAAATGCCTGCATGTGTGTTTGTGTGCCTGCTGTGTGTTTACACAATTCGCTATCAGTGCGTTGTTCTGCTGTGCTTTCTCCAATAAATATGTAAAGTTTGAAAAATGAGAAAAATATTAAGAATGGAAAAGCAATATTTTCCTTTTTGCTTGTTTATTTTTTATTGCTCTTTTTTTTGCATTTATCTCTTGCTTTTGTATTCACTTTTATTTAAAATTGATAGATAACATTCTTGTTGCCACAGTTGACGAGTAAATAATGGATGACATTGATTTCATATGAGAGTAAGATAAATAGGAATTGTAAATATTATTGAACTCGCTTTGTTGGAGGTACTTTTCAATTGGTGGGCGAAAGCTTCGTATGAGCACTGCGAGGTATATTGAGGAATTTTAAGGAATAATACTAAAAAACTTATGAACTGAATGCCCAGAGAATTTTTAAGTGAAGTTTTGGAAAAATAAAAACATTTTTTTTTCTGCATTAATATTTAATTAATTTTGAATTAATCTTTTGCTGCAGTGATAATAGAAAAAAAAGTTTTTCGTTCACCACTACAACCACCTCTTTGATGCACACATACACATAAATTCTTATACACTTTAGTAATGCAAAAAAAATTCATAAATATGTATACACACGTGCTCCCTGTCAATTTTCGGCGTATAAATTGTGACGCCATCGCAATAATCAAATTGTATGACGTTGTTGAGCGCACGTGAAATACATACAAAATATTAAATTATCTAAAACGCACTTCCATTTATAAGCTTAGACAAATACACACGTATAAAACCGTATTAAAATTCAGACAAGTTAATATTTTCTGTGCTATACAAACAACAAAAGCAAGAGCTTACTTGACTCCCTGTAGGCAGAGTATCTGTATCTGCATTTTAATAACGGCATTTGATTTGTGTTGCAAAGAAGAAGGGTATGAAAGCAGAAAAGCAGTGGTACGCTGCTTTTTATATACATGCGTACTATTTTAAGTGCGTGGAAATATATGAAAATTTTTGAGGGCTCAAAAATTTTCCTTTTTGTTAAAATACAAATTTTTAAAGCAAATCTTTCGTAACATGGGTTGTTATTATACTTTATGTTATTTTAGTTTATTTTGGTTTATTTTATGTTAAATTAAATATGTATGTTATTTTATTTTAATTTAATTAATTTTGTTCATTTTATTATATTTAATTTTTTTTATTTTATTTTTTTTTATTTTGCTTAAGATTTTTGTTTTATTTAATTTTGAATTTTATTTTATTATATTCTACTCTATTTTATTTTTCCAGTTTATTTTATTTTTTAGTTTTTAATCTAATTTTACTTTATTTTATTTATTTCATTTCAATTTGTTTGATTTTAGTTTTTTTATTTTACTTTTTTACTTTTTTTATTTCATTTTAATTTATTTCATTTCAATTTGTTTATTTCATTTCATTTTGTTTGATTTTTGTTTTTTTATGTTATTTTATCTTATTTAAATTTATTTTATTTTATTTAATTTTATTTATTTCATTTCATTTTGTTTTTTTTTAATTCATTTTTTAATTTATTTTAATTTATTTTATTTTATTTTATTTTATTTTATTTTACTTTATTTATTTCTTTTCAATTTGTTTTTATTTAAAAAAAATTTAATTTTAATTTATTTTATTTTATTTTTCTTTACTTTATTTTATTTATTTCATATCAGTTTGTTTGATTTTTTTATTTTATTTATTTTTTTTTATTTTATTTTATTTAATTTTTTTTTAATTTATTTTATTTTATTTTATTTGGTATTATTTTATTTATTTTATTGCATTTTGTTTGATTTTAGTTTTTATTTAACTTTTTTTCTTAATTTTTTGTTTATTTTACTTTATTTTATTTCATTTTACTTTATATTATTCTACTTTATTTAATTTTGCTTTATCATATTTTACAATGGTTTAATTATTGCTATATTTCTTAATTCCATTTAGTTTTTTAATAATTTTTTTAAGGTTATTTTCTATTTTATTTTAACTAAATTTATTTTAATTTTAATTTGTTTACTTCATTTTGCTTTTTTTATCTAATCTTATTTAATTTTCTTTTTTTATTTAATTTTATTTTATTTTAATTTGGTTGTTTAATTTAATTTCATTTTATTAAGTTTAATTGTGTGGATTTTTATTTTATTTATTATATATTTTTTATTTTTTAATTAATTAATTTTTTTTATTTATTTTATGTTTCATTTTTTTATATTTTATTTGGTTTTATTTTATTTTGTTTCATATCATGTTATTTTGTTTTGTTTTATATTTTTTATTGTATTTTATTTCTAATATTTATTTAAATTTTTATTTTAATTAACTGTAATTTATTTTATTTCATTTTAATGCTCGATTATTAGTTTAATTTTTTTTAGTTTTTCACACTAGTTTTTGTAATGTAGATTCATTATATATATGTAAATTCTCATTTCCTCCCACCCAACTCTCTTACTGAATAGTAATAAGTTGACTAAGTTTACATTCTTCGTTATCAGAGAAATGCAAATTTATTTTGCAAAGTATGTACATACATATGTATGCGTTGTGAATTTGACGGTCGTAATCTATTGAAATAATATTTGAAAATTTACTTTTTAAAAGCTTACAGTTATTACGTGAGCGCGCATTTTAATTGTTTTTTGTTAAGCTGAGGGGTTGAGTAAGCGTGAGACTGATAAGGAATTAGAATTGGGATAAAAAAAGATAAATATTGAAATAAATTTTATTTATGACAGCAAGGAAAATTTTGACTTATTGATATCTGTTAGATAAAAAAAATATTTCATAATAATTTTATTAATTTGGTGTAGCAAATATTTTTGCGAAATATTTACCAAATTTTAATTTATTAATTTTTTTTTTAGTAAAATTGTTGGCTTTTCTCCATTTTAAAATTAAAGCAATTTTTTTAAAATATTTAATTTTTTTGTTTTCACTTAAAGATTTTTATATTATTATTTAATAAATTAGTTTCAGCAATGCGGAGACATGCACACTTTTTTAATTTTTGTATTATTTAATTAATTTTTAATAACTTTTTTTTAAATTTTTTACAGCTGTTTTGCGCTAAATGTAAATATTTTAAGCAGACATGTATATATTTGCATATGAGATACACCTTAGCCAATTTTATCACACCGTCGCACCGTTAAAATTAAAACAATGAGAAAGAAAACAAATAAAATGTTCTAATTATTTACACAATTTTGTTGACTCGGTTTGCTCACTAAGTAAATTTTCTTGTTGTTGCTGTTTTCTAACGCTATTGTCTGGCTGAATTTGATTGTATACACATGAAAAAAAAATTTACATACACACATACATATATCAAGGGAAATAAGTATAGTCTACCGCTATGTAAACTTCCCTTCCGCCAGCCGTGTGCTTACACATACACAAACACACACAGAGACATATATGCTAGACAGTAGATTTAACATTCATGCCTAGATAAACATGCATTCCAATTAAAATTTGTATATTTGTACAAAAATTATAGCATAGTGAACCACTGACATTTTGTATATGTATGTACCATATGTGTGTACATGTAAATATTTATGTTTACAATTTCTTTTTTTGTATAAATTTTTTTAATAATGAATTTTTTTTATTCTTTCTTATAAACGTATTTTATAATTCATTCATTTTTTGATTTTTAGCTTATTTAAAACTTTTTTGTTACTAGCATTTTGCAAAAAAAGATTAAATCGACACGATGTAAAAAAGTTTCTACATATATATATATATATTTTGAGTTAGTTACAAAACGCCTGTTAAAATGTCACCGCCTATTTCATAGAAAATAATGACTCTACAAATGTCAAGCTGATAAAACAAATTGAAAACAACAATAAAAAAAACAAAAAAAAAATTTTTAACAACTGTTTTCGTTTGAAATTCTGTCTTTTTTACGCCAGTGGTGCTTACATAATATTAAAAATTTTTACGTTTTTTAGGGCTCTTCGCGCATATGCATACATTTTGCTGTTAGTTTTAGTCAATAATTTTTAATTTTATGTCATCTGTTTTTAACTGCATAACACGTTGTGTAAGCATTTTGGATATTAGTCGAATATTTTTCGTGTTTGAGAATGAGTTATGCAGTTAAAGGAAGCAAATTTTTTTTTACTATTTTATTTTAATTTGTTTAATTCTAATTTGTTTAATTTTAATTTACATACCATTTAATTTAATTTAATTCTGTATTATTTCATTTAATTTTTTATTTTTTTTTATTGTAGTTTATTTTATTTTATTTTATTTTATTTTTTTATTTTATTTTATTTTATTTTATTTTATTTTATTTTATTTTATTTTATTTTATTTTATTTTATTTTATTTTATTTTATTTTATTTTATTTTATTTTATTTTATTTTATTTTATTTTATTTTATTTTATTTTATTTTATTTTATTTTATTTTATTTCATTTTATTTTATTTTATTTTATTTTATTTATTTTATTTTATTTTATTTTATTTTATTTTATTTTATTTTATTTTATTTAATTTTATTTAATTTAATTTAATTTATTTTTATTTCATTTTATTTAATTTTATTTAGTTTTATTTTATTGTATTTTATTTTATTTTATTTCATTTTATTTAATTTTATTTAATATTATTTAATTTTATTTTATTTTATTTTATTTTATTTTATTTTATTTTATTTTATTTTATTTTATTTTATTTTATTTTATTTTATTTTATTTTATTTTATTTTTTTATTTTATTTTATTTTATTTTATTTTATTTTATTTTATTTAATTTAATTTAATTTTATTTTATTTTATTTTATTTTATTTCATTTTATTTTATTTTATTTTATTTTATTTTATTTTATTTTATTTTATTTTATTTTATTTTATTTTATTTTATTTTATTTTATTTTATTTTATTTTATTTTATTTTATTTTATTTTATTTTATTTTATTTTATTTTATTTTATTTTATTTTATTTTTGTTTATTTTATTTTATTTTATTTTACTTTATTTTATTTTATTCTATTTTATTTTATTTTATTTTATTTTATTTTATGTTATTTTATTTTATTTTATTTTATTTTTTTATTTTATTTTATTTTATTTTATTTTAGTTTGCTTAATTTTAATTTGTTTTATTTACATAACTCTATTTAATTTATTTTAATTTAATTATTTAATTTAATTTCTTTTTATTGTTTTTCATTTTTATATCATTTTATTTTTTTCTTATTTAATTTTTTTCATTCTATTTTAACTAAATTTTTTGTAATTTGATTTAATATAATTTTAGTTTATTTTATTTTAATTTCGATTTATTTGCTTAGTTGCTTAGTTTAAATTTAAAAAATTCCTATTTAATCACATAACTCAATTTAAAGCCATAAAGGTTATTGAAATATTTCTACGATAAGCTCAATTATCACCAATTTTTATTTTCGTACAAATATATATGTGTTTTTATATATAAATATTTACATTAAAGCATACTTCGCGGCAACGCCGGCATTACAACGTCATCGTGTTAGCGATAATTCGTTATATCATCAACATACGATACATATCAACAGCAATTAACGCAAACCGATGGTCATGATATTGATAACTAAGCTACGAATAAAATCAAACCGCCTGAAATATTTTGTAGCAACAAATAACTACTCTGTACTTGCTTTTTGAACTTTCCTATAATATGTATGGCGAAAATACATGTTAAATTGGCTTATCAATTGACAGTAACGGTGAATATGGTCTTGTTATCAGTTGGCATCGTATCGTCGCACTAATTAACCGGTATAAAATTACTGAAATTGATGCCCAGTAGGAAAAACTTGAGGATTTTTTGGTATAATTTGGAAGTAGTTTTTTTTCTAAAATAGTAGATTTTTAAATTTTAATTAATTTATTTTACTTACCACTGGATTTGCATTATTATTTAATATAGTGTCTTTATTCTCGTCTTCCGCTGGCGTAAAGCTCGCTGTGCTGCGACTAAATATACGTAGTTTCCGTGGAAAGCATGCCATGGTGATTCCTTCAGTTCTTAGTGGCGATTGTTACTATTAATAAGATTATTCGGAATTTTTAGCTACGTCAAGTTGGCAGTTTGGGTCTGAAAATGCGCGTTTTCATCCATTTTGCATACAATTTTTTAGTCCAGTCAATTAGTTTATTATGAATTTAGGATCAAGTTTCTTGTTGTAGTAAATTTCTTCCTTTCATTTGTATACGCTGTATTTTTGTGATTAAATATTAGCATTTAATTTCATATGAATTCATGATTTAGTCAATTAAAATGAGTTAATTCTGATTTGAAAAGTTTTTTATGCAGGATTAGATCCCTATTCAGATTTGATTTAGTTGATTAGCGGTTAAAATTTTATGACTAATATAATCTTATGATCAATGGGACAATTATTATAAATACGATATTGAAAACTAGTTGTTGACTAACGCTACTGTCTAAAGACTATGACTATGGATTATACCTACTTGAATAACTATTTATAATTATTAACTATGACTGAAGATTAGGATTACTGACTATGAATGTTGTTTGAGATTAGGAATTATGACTACTGAATATGTCTCTTACTAGCGACTAATAATTTTAATTGAGACTATTGAGTATGACTAGTGAATGTGATTATTTACTGTGAGCCTTAATTGAATAAAAATCTTAACCAACCATAATTATTGACTGCGACTAATGATTGAGACCATTATCAATGGCTTGTAACTATTAATGCTCTTTATGACAAAAATTATCTCAATTGGCTATTGATTACTAATTTAACTAATCATCTAAGACTAACGACTACTCTTCAATACGTAAATTGACATTGACTAACAACTATGATTAAATATTATTCCATTTATGAAGACTGTGAATGATTTTTATGAATATTAATTATAACTTTTCACTGTGAGATTTACTAACGACTATAAGTGCTCACTATAATTATTGACTATGACTAATAACTGATATTATTACCAATGATTTTTAATCAAAAATGTACTTTATGACAAAAATTGTCTCAATTGATTATTGATTACTGACATATCTAATTACTAATAATTCTCAATACGAATATTAACTATGATTAATGGCTATGACTAAATGTTATACCGTATTTAAAACCCTTAACTAGTGATTTCAGCTAATGATTACGACTAAAGACTATGAATATCGATTAGTACTCTTGATTATTAACTAAAGACCATTTATGTTGACTTAAATTATTAATTACTTCTATTTACAATGACAAAGAATGGCTGTTAGTGCTCTTTAAGGCAACAAATATGTTAATTAATTATTCATTACTGACTTAATATGACTAACGATTATAACTAATGGTTTTGACTAAATATTATATTGTATTTAAATACATTAATTAATGACTGCGACTAATAATTGTGATTGTAGACTATGAATATTTATTGCGAGTATTGATTATTCACTATAATTATTGCTTGGGACTAATACTAATGATGAATAACGACTGCTAATGCTCGCAGGAATTATGAAAACTGACTTAACTACCATCAATTATTGTACAATATGACTATTAACTAAGACTAACGACTATGACTAGAAGCTAGACTTTTTTCTGTAGCTTCCGACTTCAATTGTTGACTACGACTATCGACCTCAACCATTGTAGTTGAAATTTATTGTCTACATTAACTGACTATCGACTATTGATTAGATTAAATGATTGAAATAGTTGTTATTTGCCATAATTATTCACATATCTGCAGATTATTACCTACTTTATGCATTGACTAATTCAATGACTGCAATTATGTATTGATTAGATAATTTGGACTGTTTAATATTAATTAAGAAAAATTATAAGTGCCTGTTACTATTTTCTCTACACTACTGCTAAGTAAATAATAATAATAATAATAATAATAATAAACTTGAAATTACTGATTAATTATTCATTAGTTACTCATTTACATAAGACTTATGTCTTATCATTTACCGAATCGTGACTGGTATATTTTAATATTAAATGAGTCATAGCTAATAAAAATAAATATCGTAATAACTGTATGTTAAAAATTTTAATTTCAATTTCGTTCGTTTTGGCAATTTTTTAATTTTTTTTTAATTAACAGAAATTTCCTTTTTTCATATCATTTAACTCCATATTTCATGTTCACCTTAAAAACCAATATTTTTCCACCAAAAAAAAAGAAAAAACTGCCATGTTATCTTATCTTCAATTTGTTCCGTATTTATGAGTCAAGGTGAAGTGAGATTTCGCTTATTACATTTATATGCTTAATTCGTTGGTTTAATTTACAACCAGATTAGTGGCGTTATGTTATTATATTTTGCTAGAATATGCTACTAGTTATTAATTTAATATTGAATTTATGAAGTGTAGTTATGTTAGTTACTGTTTAACGCTTTGATTGTGCTGGTTTTTTGATTAGATATTTATATAAATACAGATTATACGAATATTGTTAAATTTTCTCTTTTGACTAGATTTATTATGAGCACATAAATATTCAATTTAAGTTATGCATTTAAAAAATTTTCTTTTCTCGGCATTTAAAATTTTTTTTCATTATTTAAAATTTTCGAAATTATTTTTCTGTAGTTGTTTTCATTATTTATTTAGTTTTTAGTTGTATTCACGATTTTTTGATTAATTTCTTTATGTGACATTTTTTATTTTTTTTTTTCATTTTTTCATTTAAAATTTGATTTTTGCTTTTATTTTTTTTAATTTTATGTTTTTCTTCCTTTTAATTTCTTAATTAAATTTCTGACTGATTAATTTTATTTCCAGCTGCCTTTATTTTGGGTTCAAAATTTGTATTTCATACCTTCTAAGCTTTCCACTTTTTTATTAATTAATTAATTTAAATAATCTTCTTGCATTCCATTTTATATTAAATTATTATTTGTTCACTAGATATTTAATTTTTTTTATCTGGGTTTGTTCAAAAACTTTATTTCTTTTTTATTTTTTTGATAAGTAAAATATTTATATTGCTTATTGGCAAGAAATTTCTTATCTTGTATTTATACATACATACATGCGCATGATTATATTTTTATTAGAATTTCATAAGATAATTTTTAAGTTGACTTTTTTGCTCTGGATAGAGCACATTTTGGTAACTATATTCATACAACATTTTTTTTTATATATTTGTATATTTATCACAATTTTTTTTATTATATTTAAAAATAAATTTAAAATAAAATAAAACTATTTAATAATTTTATATTCTTTTTTTTTTGAGTTTAAGTATTCATAAAATATGAAACTTTATTTAATTATTAATTTTTATATTAATAAAACTCAACACCAAATCACTAAAAATATCTCACATCATCACTTTTAATTTCCGCGGCCACACCGGAAGCGTCAATTACGCTCAAAAGAAATCACAGCCTTGCTTTTACCGTAATTCTCAGCACTTTGAACTGCTGCCTCGTACTTCTACGAAGCGCCGTTACTTCGCGCGTAACACCTTTTTGTCGCCGCCACCGGTTTGGTCTCTCGATCCCTCCATGTGCATGGAGGCTGATAACTCGACTAATTTAATGTGGCCAATTTAAATTGGCAATTTGCACAAAATAAATGAGCGCGAACCTGAGAGTGAGGTGAGCGTGTGAGTAAGTGAGTGAGTACGGTGCGCTACCTCAGTCCGCAGCCCGCAGGCCTCAGCACCCACCCACGACTTCAACACCTCTTACAGGTAATAGTGTTGCCTACTTTTGCAACAGACAGGCACTGCCAATTAATTGTAGTAGCGTACATTTGTATGTATATTTATTTGTGCAGGTGTAAGGGTGTTGGGCGTTGCGAAATCAGCAGCGTTGGCGCTGGTGGGATGGGGGGTGTGTTATATGCGGTCTCTTTTATAAGGCTGAGTACGTGCGGAAGCATTTTTTATTTACATTTTTTTTGTTGTTATATTTTTTATTATGTGACAATGACGATATAAATGTACTTTTGTTATAGACGTACATACATTTATATTTTGTTACTTGTAAGCGTCAGCCTTTAGCAATGTCTGACTACAGCCATACACATATACACATGTATTGCGTTGATATTAATTGCCGTTATAAGCTTTGTTGTGGGATTTAAAGGTGTTAATTGTGTGTAGGTCGCGTCGCATTGTCAATAGCGGTATTTATTTAAACAAATTCAGTTATGATTATATGTGTAGGAATGAGTGGGTGCATTAAATTGACTGTAGAATCGAGAAATTAATTAATTAATCGTTTATTTTTAGAACTTCCAACACTTGCTCTTTTCTATAATATTTTTTTCTCCTTTTTTGGCTTTATTTTATATAAATTCAATTTAATTTATAATTATTTCGCTTTATTATATTTTACTTTGATTAATTTTTTTTTAAATTTATATAATATAGTTTTAATTTATTTTATTTTAGTTTATTTTATTTTATTTTATTTTATTTTTTTATTTTATTTTATTTTATTTTAGTTTATTTTATTTTATTTTATTTATTTTACTTTATATTATTTTATTTTATTTTATTTTATTTTATTTTATTTTATTTTATTTTATTTTATTTTATCTGATTTAATTTTATTATTTTATTTTTATTATATAATAATTTAATTTTGTTATTTTCTTTAATTCTTTTTATTCTGTTTTATTTTTTTATTTATTTATTATATTTTGTTTGTTTTATTTTATTTTATTTTTATTTTATTTTATTTTTATTTTATTTTATTTTATTTTATTTTATTTTATTTTATTTTATTCTATTTTATTTTATTTTATTTATTTTATTTTACTTTATTTTATTTATTTTATTTTGTTTTGTTTTATTTTATTTTATTTTGTTTTATTTTTATTTTAGTTTATTTATTGTAATTTAGTTTAATTTTTTTTAAATTTTATTTTATTTTATTTTATTTTATTTTATTTAATTTTAGAGTATTATATTTTATTTTATTTTATTTTATTTTATTTTATTTTATTTTATTTCGTTTTATCTGATTTAATTTTACTATTTGATTTTTATTATAAAATAATTTAATTTTGTTATTTTCTTTATTTCATTTTATTTTATTTTATTTTATATTATTTTGTTATATATTATTTATATTATTTTATTTTATTTTTATTTTATTTTATTTTATTTTATTTTAATTTATTTTATTTCATTTTGTTTTATTTATTGTAAATTAATTTATTTTTTTAATTTAGTTTTATTTTATTTTTATTTTATTTTATTTTATTTGATATTATTGCATTTTATTTTAAATATATTTGATTTAACCTCTGATGGAAATATTGTGGTATGTAAAACTCTTGGCTTTTTGATTTTTTTCCGTCATTCAAATGCAATTTAAACTTACAAATTATACTTTCCACAATGCTTAATTAATTTTCGCAACTTTTCTTAATTCATGCTGCCACTTTAGTTTATGGTAAAAGTGAAGTGGAAAAAATTGTTACTGAAGCCTTTACGCCGCGCTTTATGCCCTTCACTCTTTGCTTTTGTTGCTTTTGTTCTCCTATTTGCCCAACGGCTGATGACTTGTGCAGTTGGCGTGTGTTATTTAATCAAAAATGTGCGTTCACAGACACGGCCAGACACACATACACACAAACTCATTGCACCCTGGAGAAGTGCATTGCACCACCCGCAACGGTCGGGCAGTCCTCTCTCTCTCTCTCTCTCTCTCTCTGAATGAGTTAAGCAAATTTGGCTAGCTTCAAAAATACCTTGCAACAAGCAACAAGTTAAGTTTTCGGAGGGCAAGTCAAATGCAAACATGCAGACGCTATTAACACGCCAAACACACACCCACACACACACACATCCACAGTTCTTTCAACGGTTGGCGGATGCTGTTTGAGTGGCGGAACGCGCAAGAGTTTTGCATTTATGGTATGCAGAGCAAACTGCTTGCTAACTGGCTAGCTGCTGGGCTTTGCTTTGCTTTGCTTTGTGGATAGACAATTGCAAAAGCAGCACCGAGCTGTTGCTGGGCAGAAAGAAGTTTGTTTTCTCAAAATAAGTTAAAAAAATGTATAACA
>JAWMAG010000069.1:1580000-1590000 GCA_037013455.1 Ceratitis rosa
ATTTTGGTTTGCCTTTCACCCTTCACCTTTTGTACTGCTCCCTGTCTGGAACCAACACTTAACAGCCCTGTGTTTGTAAGTATGTTTATAATAGCATAGATTTTCTTAAAATAAACATTGCGAACCTTGTAGGAAATTATTTCTATCTAACACTTAAACCAAACTTCACTTAATTTATAAAAAAAAACAATTTTGTTAGAAATTGTTAAAATCTGAGCGTAAGTGTTAAGTTTATGTGTAAGAAATACACGGTGAAATTAAGTGTGGTGAGCTTATTCGCACTTGTTTGTAATATAATGAAGTCAGCTGTGGTAAATATGCTCTGTGCCGCCTTGAAGAGTTTAATGGTGATAAATTGTTGTGTGGGGAGTAAGATATGTAAAATTCGGATTTCCTATTGGGTAGCTTATACTATTTTTAGTTTGCAAAGTGTGACATGTGACTGATGTTTGATGCAGAAAGCGTTTTGCTAAGCAGTGAGAAGAAGGACACGTTTTGCATATATAATGAGTCTTAATTATAGACATGTGTACAATAGGAGAACTTTTGTTTTTTAATATTGTGTATGAGATGTAATGCCCACGGGAGAAAATTTGCCTAGGTAGCTGCTGACATATCGATTACTAAAAAATTTGGCATTAGAAAGTTTAAAATGGCTAAATTTTGTTTTCTCTCTCTCTCTCTCTCTCTCTCTCTCTCTCAGTCGAGTGGTAACCAGTGTGTGCTACTATGCGCTTGGTCGTAGGTTCGAAAACCAACATCTAAAATGGTAGGAAATTAGTTAAAAAACTTAATTTCTCTAATTGTAGTCACTTTTCATAACGAAAGGTTTAACCTCCGCGTGTATTTCAGACCTGAAATAAGAGCTTCTCATAAATATCATCGGTCGTTAAGAAGCGGTTTAAAATATATTGTGGTCCCCTCCAATAGTTCAAGAAACAACAGACGTCATGCCAAAATTTAAAAGTAATAAGTGATTCATTAAGTATAAATAGCCAATAATCAACTACGATAGATGTCTCCCGAAACGCTTCTTTATATTTTCTTATACATTCACGACTAATTTGAGGATAATTTACAAATTGATAAATTTATTAATTTTTCATACCTTAAAAGCCAAATTATTCCAAAAACATGTACAATTTTTTGTATTCTTTAAGGGGAAAAGAGCTAGAAAATAAAAAACTTATGCTAAACACTGTATTTCTCAAAATTAATTACAAAGTTTATTTCTTCTTATTCGTCAGTCATTTTTTTAATCTGTCACACCCCAATAATAGTTCTTATAATTTTAAAATTGATTACAAAAGTTATTTTCGCGTTTTCGTCTATTTTCGTCAGCATAAAAAATTATTACAAATCAGTTACACCCTAATAATAGTTCTCATACATAGAAAACTGATTTCCGATTGGTATTATATTTTTCAACTGAAAAAATAATAAATAATAAAATTTATTTTATTGTAATTTTTCTATTAAAAATCTGTCACACCCTAATAATAATTCTTATAATTATAAAATTGATTATAAAACTTATTTCCGCTGGATCGCCTATTTTTCGTAGTATAAAATGAAAAAAAAAAATTAAAGAAGAGTTGCTAAGAATATTTTTTTTATATTAGAATTAAATATCATTCACTCTAATAATAGATCTTATAATTATAAAAATTGATTGATTGATTTCCGCTTGATCGTTTATTTTTGTCTCAAAAGTTTTATTAAAAATTTGTCATACCCTTATTCAATCTAATAATAGATCTTATAATTATAAAAATTGATAGATTGATTTCCGCTTGATCGTCTATTTTTGTCTCAAAGGTTTTATTAAAAATTTGTCACACCCTAATAATAGTTATGATAATAGTAAACCTTGTATTTTCTCATCATAAAAATAAAAACAAAAATTTAAAAAAATTCCTAAGATTATTTATTTAAATAAAAAAATATCTGCCACCCTAATAATAGTCCTCATAACTTTCCTGCGCTATTTATATATGTATAGTTATAAGTGCGTTTCATTCTGTCTGTATCGGTATTTAGCGGAAATTGTGTCTTCAGCACGAAGAATTCTCTCTCTCCATATACGCCAAATCCCATCAGCGCACAGGTGAGACGTCTCGTTAGACTGAAAAGACAAAAGCAAAAGTAAATTTGTTTACCATATACATACAGACATACATATGTATATGTTTCTCAACATTCGCTTTTACTACGAGGTTTATCAGTTGTGTTGTGTTATCTGTTGATTTTTTTCTCGCTGACGATTTTTATTTGTATTCTTTGTGATTTTCTGTGCTTCGTTGTGTACCATATTTGTTTGTATGGCTGTTCGTATGTATGTCAGCAGTAGCTTTTTAACTGCATTTTTTTTCTTCTTCGCTCTTATTTCTGCTACTGCTTGTTGTTGTTGTTGCTGTAGTTGTTGTTTGTTGTTGTACACTTCGGTTGCCGTTGATCTTTTGGGAAATTTAGCATTGCCGGCATACATCCGCTGTTGCGCCATTGCGCTGCTGTTGAGTGCTACACATACATACATACACGCATACATACATAAATATAAGAGTATAAACGCGTAACTTCTTTATGAAGCGCAAACTTATGAAGCTGAAAAGCGGAAATGTATGCGGAAGGATAATACTACATACAAAATCCACTTGCCGGATGTGAAGGTGTAACGTAGAGCTATTGCTCCTACACATGTGGATGTACGTGTATGTGTGTGTGTGTGTGTGGAATATGTAAAGCAGGAATATCTGTGAATCAATATGCACATATTTGTTTGAGGAATTGCGGTGTGGGAGATAAGTAATTAACTCCGTAGGAAAAATGTCCTTCAAACTGTCGTAAAAATAATAAAAAAAAAAATGTTTTAAAAATTGATTATTTTAGTTTCTAAAGAATAAAAGAGAGAAACCTGAACTAAATTTTCTTTGGTTTCATGATTGAAGGAAAGGTTGAGGACCCAAACGACCTAGCTATTGAGTTCTCTCACTGTACTCCCCTGAAGTTTCCTTTAGATGGAAAAATATATCCATTATATCTCTTCTAATGTTCAAATATCTCCTCAGCTGTGAAGTGCTAGCTGAGAAAATTATACAGAAATTTTTTAGTTAATTTTCAAAATAACATCGTGAAAGATTCAGCCCTTCCGCTTGCCTACTTTTGAGTAATATTTTTTCCCTGCTTACAAAAAAAATTATTTTTAAATCTCCAAAAAACACTTTTATTTTATAAACGTTTTCCTACTAACCTTCAAGATGACGTAATTTTCCATCTCTGTTTGTTAATTTCGCACGTTTTCCGCTTGTGCTCTCGTGTTTTGGTATTATCAGATTCCGCTTTTATTCACGTCTCCACCGCCACAGTCGCGTTAAAGCGCTTAAATTCTTGACATGCTAAGCAATTTGATGTGCGCTTATATATGTATGTGTGTGTGTGTGTTTCTATAATCATAGATGCGTACATGTGTATATGTGTGCCCACATGCTGCTCATTATTAATGAAATTTGGCAGGTTTCTTGCTGTTTTTTTTGGCTACAAATGCGATTTGATTTGCATTACATATGCTTAGCAGCTTTAGGTTCGAAACTTTTCAAATTTAATGCTGAGTTGTTGTTAGTTGGTTGTTGTTGCAACTCAAAACCTGCTTTAAATTAATCTGAGTTAAAACTTTGTTAAATTCACCAGTGATTTTCCAGCCGTTGCCAATGTGAAATTCTATTAATATTTATGGAAAATTTGTTAAAGGCGGATATTGTGTTTTCACCAAAAGCCGGAAGTTGAGAGATTAGAGTTTGGGCCAAATGATTGATACAAAGTTTCTTAGTTTTGGCAAGTACAAATGAACGTATTATATATATTATTTGGAATACGTTCTATCGGATTCGGAGATTTAACTAATTTGAAACTATAGGCTATAAAATATTAAAAGGAAATTATTTTATTGTCATTTCGTTTTATATATTATTGTTTTTGTTTTATTTTACTTCATTTTTTATTTTATTTATTTTAATTTTTTTTTTTTATTTTATACTATCTTATTTCATTTTTTTCATCATTTTAGTTTATACATATATACATAATTGGCACTTTGTAACCGCTGAAGCGATTTTTGGGCAAGTTTCTCTTCAAATTTGGGTTTTTTTTGCGTTTTGATGCTTTTCTAACAAATGGAAGGACCTACGGAGTTTTTATTTTGTCAAAAATACAATCCGAGGGGTTGACATTCCCTGCCGAAGGGGGACCACAAAAAAGAAAAAGAAAATTTAACTTAATTTTATATTTAAATTAATTCTCGATAACTTTTGGATGGGAATACCCAATTTAATTAATTTTGATTAAATATTTAATTTTATTTGTTATATATAATTTAATAATATAAATTTTATTTTATTTTTATTTTAATTTATTTTATTTTATATTATTTTTAGTTGATTTTATATTGTTTTATTTTATTTTATTTTATTTTATTTTGTTTTATTTTATTATGTTTTATTTTATTTTATTTTATTTTATTTTATTTTAATTTATATATTTTAATTTATGTATTTTATTTTATTTTATTTTAATTTATTTTATTTTATTTTATTTTATTTTATTTTATTTTATTTTATTTTATTTTATTTTATTCTATTTTATTTTATTTTATTTTATTTTATTTTATTTTATTTTATCTTATTTTATTTTATTTTATTTCATTTATTTTATTTTATTTTATTTTATTTTTTTTATTTTATTTTATTTTGTTTTATTTGATTTTATTTAATTTTTTTAATTTATTTAATTTTATTTTATTTTATTTTATTTTATTTTATTTTATTTAATTTTATTTTAGAATTTTTAATTAATTTATATTAATTTAATTAATTATATTTAATTTGAATTTGATACTAGTTAACTTTGTTTTATTTCAGTATTCTTTTCAAATTTTTTCATCATGTAATTTTTATTATTTTGTAGTATAGAATTGTATTTCCTGTTCAATATACTTTAATATGTTTTTGTTTAATTTATTTGTGCTTTATTAATTTTCGTTTTGGTTAATATTATATTAATTTTTACTTTACTCCATTTTATTTGATCGCTGTTTTATTTTATTATGTTTAAAATTAATTAATTTAATTTTATTTAATATGTTTTATTTAATTTATTATTTTTTTTTTAATTCAAACGAATCTAATTTCATACAAAATTATATTATTTTTCTTTGTTTTGTTTTATATAATTTAATATAATTTTTATTTAATTTAATTTATTTCTTTGTGTATTTTTATTTTATTTGTTTTTATTTGATTTATTTAAATTTTTCCTTTTAAGTTCTAAGGCAAACGATTAGGAGCAATATTCTTAAGCTAAACTGATGCTTTATTACTGCACTCTCTTCATTTCTAGCACTTTTCAGCGTAACTTTTGAGCAAAAGCACACTTTTATAGGCTGCCATGATAGCCAATTTTTGTATTTTGTGGTATGGTCCAATCTCGATTTGTTTTTTTTGTTTTTGCCAAAAAACATGATTTTAACCCTCGCCAAGGAAAGTACCGCCACCTTTGTTTGCTTGACATTGACTGACGCAGCTAGCGTGGTGCGATATTGAAATGGAAAAATATTGTGTGTATTCGCTTTGTTGCAGCTAATCCAGTCGAGTGCGTTTAGAGGTTGAAAAGCATGGTATTTTTTTGTTTGCTTTTTTGCTTGCTGTTGTTGTTGCCGCTGCCAATTGCATCCGCATGACATAGAAAAGCTGCATACAAATAAAAGCACATGCAACGAAGCAATTGGGTCGCGAGGCACACCGCTGTACATGTGTGCACATATGTATATGTAAACACCGTTATCACGCGGCGCTGTTAGTAAGTGAAAAAAAAAAGAATGTACCTCACATTGCTGTGTAACGGTGAAGGCTAAACAAGCCCGTTAGCTGGCAAGCATAGAGAAAATAGGAAAACAATTTGAACAATTGTTGATTTTAGTTGGTTTTTCATTTGGGTATTTTCAGCATAGCTCATACATATATGTATGTATGTATGTATTTCTCTCCCCATCCGCTCTTGTTGCTGAAAAATTTGTTTATTTTTTACTTACATGCGCCACGATTGTATGTGTTTGTGGAAAATACATATGTGGCAGGAAGCACTTTCACGTATCCCTCAGGCATTTGGAGTGCTTTTGGAACAAATGCAAACTTTTTTTAAAATTTTTTTTCTGTGTTATTGTTTTTGTAGTTTGCAATTTGACGGCAATCTGACGTATGCCTAAATAAATGAACTAAGGTGTGATGCTTGAGTGACTTTGAAAGGCAGAATATGGTGATTGTATTGATTAAGGACAGAGAAAAAGTAACTGGGAGCAAAAGGGCCATACAAAAAATAGGGAAGAAACAATTTGGAATGAAAGAGCGAGTAGAGTATATTTACTTACATAAGCTTTTTATTTCTTTTTTTTTAACTTCAAAGATTCCCTCAAAAAAACAATTACGAGAGGTCGTTAGAGGGTTAAAATGTTCAAGACAATTATTCCACGAAAAGTTTTATTAGGGGTTTTCTCAGACAAAATCTGTATGCGCAGTGCCTTAAAGCTACTAGGGAACATAAACATAGATTTGCCCCCAGAAATATGCAACACTTTTTGGAAAATACAATTTTCAGTAATTTTTTGATTCTTCCAACATACTTCAATTAAGTTTAAAAAATTGTGTATATTAACTAATCAATGATTAGTCATGATTTTTTTTGATTAATTTGACTTTCATTAGGCAAAATTGATTTAATTATAGAAGTGATTAATCTAAAGCTGATTAATCGTAAACTGGCTACTCTGCTTGACTTAAAAGAATTACCATAATTTTCGCGAATTTATTTTATAGATATTCGCTTAGTCAATTAGTCGTCCGTTAATTAAATAATGATTAATTCAGTCAATTATGATAGTGTAATTATTGATTAACTAATAAATTATTAAAACAAAATATAATTTTATTTATATTAGTTGTAAATTGTGACTTTTAATTAGGTACAAAGGAATTAGTAACGAATTTGAATAAAGAAGATTTCATTGAAAAATAATTCGTTACTTTTTTGTAATTATTTTTTGTTTTAAGTCTCAAAAATCTCAAAAAAACGCAGTTTTTCAATTGATTAATTGAGCTCTGACCAATTAAAATATTAAATAAATTATTAATAAGGCGCGCGGATATGAAATCAAAGCATTTTTAAGCTTCAGATTTAGTATTAAAACATTAAATTTTATTTAAAAATAATAGTTAAAATATTTCCCTTAAATAACTAAAATGTAATAAATGTTATATAAACTTATATTAATTTTCATATTTTTTTTTTCAGATAAAACTGAGTATCCAAATGGCTCTCATCATAGATATATGAGAATATCAATGCGTTAAAGGCACTGAAATGAAGCCAAATCAAAGGATCATGCGTATGCTTCTAAATAACCTACAAATATTATTAAATGCAATGCTCTATCAGTGAGCGAACAGCCCAACATTTCTTCACGCATCCCCTGAAGAACAAAATAGCTCACTAAGTGAGCTGTGTGTTGCATGAAAGTGTGTTGCGGTGTTCGATGACGGCATACTCTTTCAAGTTGCCGCTTTGCATGCTGCTACTCATAACACTACTAAACGAAACAGCAACAACTGCTGAAAGCATACAAAGGGAGAGAGAATCTCTTATAGGTAGAAGATTTGTAGAAAGTGGCAGCGAGGCAGCGGAAGCAAAGTCAAAATATGCTTATGCAGAGAGTCCATGGCGCTTAAGAAACGCTGTAGTTAGTGAGAGAGAAGAGCAAATACATGAAGAAAATGCGCAAGAGGCGGAGAAAAAAATGAAAGAGTTAGCAGCGGCTCAGCGAGCAGATGAGGAGCACGTCTTGGCTAGAAAGGAACGACAAATCGGAAGGAGTGTAACACAGCTAAGCAAAGACGCACACTTAACTGAGCATATGAAAGATAACAGAGTTGAACGAAGAGCTGAGAACTTAAACGCGCAGAATGAGGATGAAAATGTTGCCACAAAATATCCACATATACCAGCTGTCACATACATCAACGCAAAATCGAGCCACAAAGCACTTATAACAACCAGCGCAACGTCAGCCTTTCAAGTGCACGTAATAGCCAAAAATCATATCAAATTTTCGCCAACCGAGGAATCTGTACAACGTTTTAAGCGCCAACAAACAGCGCTCACACATAAAACGCCGCAGAGCGTCTTACAAAGTGTCGTTGACGGCGCGAGCTTGAGTCTCACAGCAGCGCACTACAGCGCATTACCCGCTGTGCCATTACCGCCGCCACCACCCTTCCCCGGTAATTTCGCTTTATCACCATTTAGTGGCGGTGGCGGTGGTGTTGGCGGCGCCAGACAAACAACAAGCAGTAACAATATTTTGAATGCCTTTGCATTTGCTGGTGGCGCCTTCTCCTCGTCATCTTCCTCATCAGCGCAACGCAGCAGTAGTTCGCTTTGTGGTGGTGTCCTTAACTCGCGCTATGGCAACATTCAAACACCAAATTTTCCACACAAATTCCCAACACCCATCGAATGTGTGTGGGTAATTGATGCCTCCGAGCTGCCAATTACAACTTCAGCGTCGGCAACGGCAGCAGGCAGTGGCACAAACATCTCCATTATCGTTTACCTAACGCAATTGTATGTTTTGGGCGGCCTCAAGTTCACCGAGTACATGTACTATTCGGATGATTATAAGGTGCCGGCTCATCGTGTCTTTACACTCACCGAAGATGACGTCACACAGGTGGCTTGGGTGCAGTTTAGTAGTCAGTATTTGGAGATACGCTTCACAATGGCCTCCTTGGATGGCACACATTTACGCGCCTTAGACCGTCTATTGGATGTGTATGGTTTCAACATTACATACGAGGTGCAGCAGGAGGTGAAAACCTATCAGTGCAATGCTCTGCAGTGTCGATTTCTCGGTCATTGCTATGCGAAGGTGGATTACAGGTGAGTGAGTGTGGTGACGGAGCGGTGTTGCATGCTTCTAATAGGTTTGTGGGGGTATGTTTATATACCTAAATATTATTCAATTTAATTATTGCTATATTTTGTTAAAATTTTTTAGGTTTTTTTAAATTAGTTGTTTATTTTTAAATTTCCTAATTTATTTCTTTCTGTAACTTTAAATCTTTTTCTGAAACTTCATTTCGGTTATTTTATATGTTTTTAATTTAACTAAATTTCTTAATAAACGTATTTTTTATATTTTTTGAATTATTTTAAAGATTTTATTTTAATTATTTCTATTTTTTGGAATAATTTCTTAGTTATTCTAAATTGTTTATAGTTCTAATAATTGTTTTAACCAATATGTTTGTAACTTTAATTATTTTTCCGTCAATTTTAATTTGATTTTTTATTATTATTATTATTTTTTTAAATAGGTTATTATGTGCCAAATATCATATTTTATACTATTTTTTATTTTAATTATTATTATTTTTATTTTTTTTCAGTTATTTTTTTTTACTTATTCAACGCTTTTCAATTCATTCTCATTTTCTTCTGACTTGATTCCACCTGCGCCATGTCATACTCATAAGCGCACTCATATGTATGTACATATGCATGTTTTTGTCTATTTATTTACCGCTTTTGATCGAAACTGGTCTTCTATTATGTACAGTATCTCTTTTGTGTCTTACACGAGTATCTATTAAATATTTATGGTATGTACGTGTATGTATGTATATGTAATACCCTGTCAAGACTTGCTCAAGTGTCACGTAATTAAGTTAGACGCACAAGCAATGGAATTAGATACTGGTATATATAGAAAAATATGTACGTATAATGTTACACATGTGTGCATAAATGCCTTTGTATTATGACAAGCATAAAATTATGTAAAAGTATACAAAGCAAGTATGTATGTATGTAAGTAGGTTTAAGTGAATAATTTGCAATGAGAAGTAGTAACCATGTTGTACACACACAGACACACGCATACATTTTCCTTTCACTT
>JAWMAG010000069.1:1595000-1600000 GCA_037013455.1 Ceratitis rosa
GCTTTAGCATAATGTTTATTTACTAGAAGGTACTGGATTGTAAATTTAATACTGCTTCAAAAAATAAAAATACTATCAGTTGTTTAAGTTGAGTTGCGCAGATATGAATTTTGCAAACAATTCTCTTAAAATTTAAGTAGCACTTTTCTGTGATAAAAACAATTTAAATTAATTAAATGAAATTATATGTAATTAAATTAAATTAAATTAATTAAATTGAAATGAAATAAATTAAATTAAAATAATTTAATTAAAATTAATTAATTAATTAATTTGAAATTAAAGCTTAGTAAAAGACACGAAAATTAATTAAATTAAACTAAAACAAAATCAACATAATTTAACCGAACTCAACAATATTAAATAAAATAAAATGTAACTATAAATTTAAATTAAATTATTAAATAAAAATAAAATATTAAAATTAAACAAAATTTACAAAACTAGATAAATGCGAATAATTTAAAATTTAATAAAATAAAATAAAATAAAATAAAACTTACTTCATTTCGAACAGAGCTGTCTGGCTAGGGAAATTTGATGAGGAAACGTGGTGATTTCCGAAATAGCAACGAAATCCTTTATTAACTTGAATTAAATTTAATTTAAATTAATTTAATTTCATTTAATTTTATTTTATTTTAATTTCTTTTTTATTTGTTATTTTATAATATTTCTTTATATTTTATTTGATTTTGTTTTATATTATTTATTTCTTTTATTTTATTTCATTTTATTTTATTTAACTTTATGTATTTTATTTTATTTTATTTAACTTTAATTTAATTATTTTTTTTTTAATTTTTTTTTATTTTATTATATTTTATTTTATTTTATTTTGTTTTATTTTATTTTATTTTGTTTTAATTTATTTTATTTTATTTGATTTTGTTTTAATTCATTTTATTTCATTTTAATTAGCTTTGTTCAATTTCTGTTTGTTTTATTTTATTTCGGTTTTTTATTTAATTTAGTTTAATTTAACTAGCGCACTTAATAGTTGTTGGTTAATAATAAATTGAATAATTGAAATGTCGGTTCGAACATATAGATGTCTCGCAAACGTAAATATTTATCGATTGTCATAAAACTTTGACCTTGTGAAGTGTCAACCTTGACTGTCGAACCACCATAGTTTTGCGCGAATCGAGCGTCATTATCGTTTACTCTCAGTGCAGTCAACATGTCGAGTTTCGTGCCGAATAAAGAGCAAACGCGGACAGTGTTAATTTTCTGTTTTCATTTGAAGAAAACAGCTGCGGCACCGAATGCTTGTTGAAGCCTTTGGCGAACAAGTACCAACTGTGAAAACGTGTGAACGGTGGTTTCAACGCTTCAAAAGTGGTGATTTTGACGTCGACGACAAAGAGCACGGAAAACCACCAAAAAGGTTCGAAGACGCCGAACTGCAAGCATTATTGGATGAAGACGATGCTCAAACGCAAAAACAACTCGCAGAGCAGTTGGAAGTAAGTCAACAAGCAGTTTCAAATCGCTTGCGAGAGATGGGAAAGATTCAGAAGGTCGGTAGATGGGTGCCACATGAGTTGAACGAGAGGCAGTTGGAGAGGCGCAAAAACACATGCGAAATTTTGCTTTCACGATACAAAAGGAAGTCGTTTTTGCATCGTATCGTTACTGGCGATGAAAAATGGATCTTTTTTGTTAATCCTAAACGTAAAAAATCATACGTTGATCCTGGACAACCGGCCACATCGACTGCTCGACCGAATCGCTTTGGCAAGAAGACGATGCTCTGTGTTTGGTGAGATCAGAGCGGTGTCATCTACTATGAGCTCTTGAAACCCGGCGAAACGGTGAATACGGCAAGCTACCAACAACAATTGATCAATTTGAACCGTGCGCTTCAGAGAAAACGACCGGAATATCAAAAAAGACAACACAAGGTCATTTTTCTCCATGACAACGCTCCATCACATACGGCAAGAGCGGTTCGCGACACGTTGGAAACACTCAATTGGGAAGTGCTTCCGCATGCGGCTTACTCACCAGACCTGGCCCCATCCAATTACCACCTATTCGCTTCGATGGGACACGCACTCGCTGAGCAGCGCTTCGATTCTTACGAAAGTGTGAAAAAATGGCTCGATGAATGGTTCGCCGCAAAAGACGATGAGTTCTACTGGCGTGGAATCCACAAATTGCCCGAGAGATGGGAAAAATGTGTAGCTAGCGACGGCAAATACTTTGAATAAATGATTTTTTCTCTTTCCACAAAATTTAAAGTGTTTTTTGATTTTAAAAAAACGACATTTCATACAAGTACACCTATGTAAATACATGGATGATGTTGGCGCAGTAGTAGAAAACTCGCCTGTTAAGTCAGGATCCGTTAGTTCGATCCCTGCCATAAGAAGTCTGAGGAGGAGATGTGGTGATCTCCGAAACAGCTGTCACTTTTATCATTTTTCTTTGTTGTATAACAAAATATTCAATTCATACAAACAAACCAGGCCTTTTAGCTCACTATAAAATAACAGTTTAATTTAATTTAATTGAATTTATTTCACTTTATTTTATTTCATTTTATTTTATTTTATTTTATTTTATTTTATTTTTTTATTTTATTTTATTTTATTTTGTTTTGTTTTATTTCATTTTATTTTATTTTATTTTATTTTATTTTATTTTATTTTATTTTATGATATTTTATTTTATTATAATTTAGTTTGTTTTATTTTATTTCATTTTTTGTTTTATTTTATTTTATTTTATTTTATGATATTTTATTTTATTTTTTTTATTATAATTTAGTTTGTTTTATTTTATTTCATTTGATTTCATTTTATTTTTTTCATTTTTTGTTTTATTTTATTTTTTTATTATTTTATACTATTTTATTTAATGTTATTTATTTTATATCATATTAATTTTTTGTATATGAAATTCTAAATTCTCTTGACTTTAGCAGCACCAAACCGCCATTTCCGTTAAGCAGAAATCTATTTTATAAATCATGCATCGAATTTCGACTAAACATTTATTATACGTTTAAAGTGAGCTCCCAATCAGATTTAAAATATTTATTCTATGCGCAAGTGGCAACCAGAAGCTAAACGATTTTTTGGCCATTTGGCCATTTGTAAAATTATTTAACTCGAAAATTAATCATTTCACAATAAGTTTAACATATCATGTGCAACAAAGTAAAAATTGTTTTAACGCAATCGTGTTTATGATTATTATTTTGAAAAGCCAATGGCGTTGATAAAATTCGCTGATTCTAAAATAAAAAAAAATGATTCAAAATGAAATTTTCTACCATTTTATGCTTATATTGTATCATATACAAATCAGAGAATTGTATATTTTTATATACAAAAAGGCAGTTTTTATATAACAATTGTAATTAGTTTTGTTAACAATGTGGCTATATATAGTATAAGCCATAGCATATGTAAAGTCTATATCTGGTATATATTATATTTGAATACGAATAATATTTTAGTAAAAATTATAGCTTAGGTTTAGCCAATTTTTTTATAATAAATAATTTTAAACGGAAATATGCGCTTTGTAAAATTTCACACGCAATCGCTTAACAAATTTTCGGTTGTTAAATTTTGTGCTAACCGAAGGGAGTTATTAACTCAGGCGTGCAACAGGGCGTATGAGTAATAAAATTGCATGGGGTGGGGGGAAATCAATTATTTAGTGGAGAATTGTGGGAAATTTTAGCCTAGAATATGTGAAAATACTTTTGTGGGGTGTATGTTGATTAATTATATCATTAACAAAAATTAAAAACAAAAAAACGAAAATGAGAAAACAATATTTGTTTATAATATCACCTAAAATAAACGAAGTTTAGTTCAAAGAATGTTAAAAAATGCCTATTTTGTAATATTTCCAAAATGTTTAATGTTTTTTTTTTAGGGAAACATGTCTCACGAATTCAGTGCAAGTGAATTGATATTCTTAGATATTTAAAATACTTTAGAAATTTAAGGTCCCCAAAAAAACTTTTATTTATAACAACCTTTGGAGCACAAAATCTGCCAATATTTTTTTACAAATATTTTAAATATTCATCAACTTATACCAACCACAGCCAAGCATCAAAAAAAAAATTAAAAACCAAATTTTTTTGTTTCAAATTATTTATCATACCACACACTGCATTCTCTTATATCCTTTTAGCAGCCAACGCACGCATTGTGTAAAGAAAAACATAAAACTACTTCTAAAGTGCGCTTACGTGTCCACTTAACCATATCGTTTAATAGAATTTTATTTATAGGCTCGCAGTTGTGAATTTATTACTTTGCGCCTCGGTAAACTTAAACTTGAAAATCTTACTCGCCGCAAAACTAAAACCACCAGCTCTATACGTTATACAAACGCACATATGTTTACGTGAGCGTAAGTTTTAGTTTCTTGAACTATCTTTCAACTCTCTAGTACATTTTTCAAATTTTTTTACGCCAATTTTATTTGAAACTTCAGTTGAATACTTTTTTATGCGGCATTTACTACTAAGCATGCTGGTTTTTGTTGTTGCCCTTACGTTGTAGCTGTTGCTACTACCGAGTGAAGTGGTCAAGCGTGTAAAGTGCGATAAAAATGTTTTTGTTCTCTCTTTTTGCTTTTGAGTATCAGGGAAGTTGCGAAAAAAAAACTCTTGATAATATAAAGATAGGTATATGTATGTGTGTAGCACCTTAGTCCACAGCTGAACTCATATTTAATACACATACATTTGTAGTAAATACGTAAGGGGAATTTGTTGACTACCATTCACCTGGATGTGGTCAGAAACGATTGCTTTTATACTAGTATATGGTGCAAGCAGCTTACAACTTCTGGTCTCGGTTCAAGTATCCTTTTGGAAGTAAATATACATTCAGGACGAAAGAGAAATATAACAAATTAACTATAACGACTATATAAAGGTATATTTTCCTGCCTTTTATTTCAGTTTTTCAGCGGCTTTGTTTGATGATCGTTGTCGCCTAACCGACCAAATTTGGCGACTGCCA